>JAYESA010000016.1:104557008-104701485 GCA_036927795.1 Iris macrosiphon | reverse complement strand
AGGCAGGGACGGATCAAGAAATTGAAGATATGGTGGACTACAATAGATTTGGATGGACCAGAGGTGAACTAATCCATATAAAAAATAAAAAATAAAAAATAAAATGAAAAAAAAGAGTGAATTTTGTTTTTTTTGGGTGGGCTCCACCCTAAGCCTAGATCCGCCTTGCACTTAGGGTGTCCATGTTTGAGAGCAAGTGAAGTGAAAGTTATGGTTCCAAGCAAGTGAACTGAAAATAGTAAAATTATATTTTTTGTGGGTATTTTTATCGTATTTTTTTTTTTTGGTTACAAGCAAGTGAAGTTTGAATATTACTTTTAGATGTGACATAAAGTAGGTATTATCCAACTCAAAATTTGGATTCGCTTTCTTTCTTTGAAAGAGGATGCAGGAAGAAAGTGAATTATAATAAGTTTTTAAATTCTATTCTCATTTAACTATGTGATAAGTGTACAAATTTATGTAACTTTATCTTCCCACCTACACATATACAAAACACACAACATTGTTATAATTAGTACTTCTAAAAGGACAATTTTAGTAATCAAACAAAGTATATCAAAAACTTACTTCAAAAAAAGTGAACTTTTGTCGAATCACTTTGCTTTACTCCACTTGCAACCAAACAGACCCTATTTGACATGTGCACTAATCCATATTTATTTTATTAACATACTTTTGAACAGATAAAAGGCTAGATTTTAATTTGATACTCTTAAATATTCAAAAAGTTAAAATTTTAACTTGATACTTTAAATTTAAAAATAGACAATTTTATATCTCAGCTATAATTGAACAACTTACTAACAATAATAGAAATTGTTAAATGACAAAAATATTTCCATTCTTTTCCCCTCCCCCTCCCTCCTCTCTCCTCAACAGCAGCTGAACGGTGACGACAAGAAAAGAGAGCGACGACGGCATTGGGTGTGTGTCTGTGTGTGTTGTGTGTGGGGGGGGGGGGTGGGGGGGGGGGGGGGGGGGTGTTGTGTGCTGCGAGAACAACGGAGGGAAAGAGGAGAGGGGGGGGGGGGGGGGGGGGGGGGGGGGGGGGGGGGATGGCAGCAAAGGGCGAGAGGTGCGATAGTAGGGGCTGGGGGTGCGGGGTGGAAAGAATAATTTGGTCTCATTTTTAAGAAAAAATTAACCTTTGACTGACAGAGGATATCAATTCGAAAATATTCAATAGTTGATGGTACTAAATTGTCTAATTTTAAAGTTTAAGATATAAGATAAAAAATTAGAATAGTTGAGGGTATCGAGTTGAAATTTAGCCCAGATAAAATGATAAATGTGACACTTGAAGAGAAAAGAAAGAAAAAAAAAAAGAATAACCTATTTACAAATGGCAACCTATTTACAAATGGCAACTAGGATGGGTGTTGTGATGGACTTTCCACTTTGTTCTCAATCCTCCTAAAGGTTGCCTCGGTATCTTCAAGCTAAACACCATTCTTCATCATAAGCAACAAAACCCCATTCTTAGAGCAAATCCAACCATATTATCTTGTTTTGTGTTGACTCCTATGTGACATAAAACACAAAACAATGTCTTTTCTAGATGACAAAATTATATTCACACAAGACAATAAGAGAGAAAAGTGTTCTCCAATGCAAAAAATATCAAAAAGACAATAAAAATTACTTTTTTCCAACTTCAAAGACAACTTTTCCACTTCTTTCTTATTTTATAAATATTTTTATTCATAATTGATGATGTGAAAGTAAAGCATTGTGAAATCCATTGTCTAGATCTAGACAACCGATTTCACATTGTCTTTGACATGTCATTGCCATGTCAACTTCACAACCAACTTCACATTTGTATTGGAGAATGAATTTCGAAATAAGAAATTGTAATTCCTATATGACAACCATTTTTTTCCAAACTCACAACATGGTTGTTGATGCTCTTAATCACAAGCAACATCTCGACAACCAATTTCGACCTCCATTATCCTTCCTTATTTTTAAAATAATTACACGGATCTCTCCTCTTTTTTATGTTTTAATTTTAAAATAAGAATGGTTAGTGTAATAACCTTTTACGTAAAACATAGAGGAAATCCGTGTAATTATTGTCAAAACAAAGGAGGTCCGTGTAATAACCATAAAACATAGTGGAGGTTAGTGTAAATAAAAGAACAAAAAAAAAACCCTCAAAAACACTTTTAAAAAAGAATATGAAATCATTTTTTTCACTTCACTGTAGCTTCGACTTCCTCGCAATCAATATTGTTTTTGTCAAAAGACATAGCATATATATGGGAATAAAAACGGTAACCAGTGTGATCCGAAAGTTGAAGAACCACCACCATGAGATCTATGAATGATAGAATTTATAGTCAAATCTTTGCAGGTTCAGAAACCACATGTTATGCTTTCCGAGCTATATGCAATTTCACTAGCCGATCACTAGACATCCAACTGGAAAGAGTGCCAGTTCTTCATTATACATACTTGTAACATTTCTGACTATAAAAACGAACAGCAGCAGCCAATACCACCTGATGAAAACACAAGAAAATGCTATTAATTAAAAGAAAAATAGTCATAAGAACATCAAACACCCATGTGCAGGTACACTTAATATATCTATGCCATTTCCCACTTGTTTTCATATAACCCAGACAAACTACATGAAAGATAAAACACAATATCGGAGCTCTAATAACCCTGAGAATTGGGTCTGGCCCCAAGTCTAAAAAACAACCCTCATTCCCCGTCCCACCCTAAAGAAGTACAAATAAGACGGGGTTCTTGTCCTTTATGTAGAACCCCTGAATAAATAGAAAATTAGAAGTAAAAGAGATTTGCGACAAGAACTTTTAAGTATCTACTGGTTTCGCAAGGCTTCTGGTAACGATATTAATCTTGTTATGAAGGGTGAAAGAGCTGCGAGAAGAGCCTTTGGACACTCCTCGTGTGGAAGATGGCCACATCCGGATATTGCAACTAGTCTCTGCAAAATATAGCACAGAAAATCAGGTCAGTCAAAAAAACAATGTGATATGGGGAAGTAGAAAATCATGGGGAAGATAACAAAATCCTGCTATTACTACACTTTCAACCATTCTCGTAGCCGCAGTTGCAATAACCCCAGGGCAATTACACTTTCAACACCTTCACAAATAAAAGGACACGAGCAACAAAACCAGAAGACATCCCTAAAGTGGAAGATGAATCATTTCACTTGTCAGCTCAATTAAGGTGTCGTCTACTCAAGATATTAGTGACTTCCATCTACTATGATATTAGTAATTGGCATCCTAAAATTTTGGGGCCTGTTGTTCGAATACCCTCCATTCAACTTTGTAAGAGCATCATTAGTAGATGGTGCTCAAAATTTCATCTTGAGGTCCAACATTTCAAAAAAAAGGTAAATGTAGAATGGGTTGGGTTTGTATGAGAATAGGAGAGAATGATAAAATGAACTTTGGTCCCAAAGATTGTCTTGTCAAAAATTAATGTGGGAAAAAAATAATATAAATCTAGAATTTGGCTCAAAATTGGGACTTATTATTCTACAAAATGATTTCCTTACTATTCTACAAATTGAGCTCCTACATTCTAAACATAGAATCTAGAAATTGGGATGAGCCTTACTAATGATGGTCTAAAGGGCCATACTCTCTGTAAACAAAATCTCATCATTCTTTACAACTTCAATCCATGTTCGTGTAGGCGTACTACCCCTAGTCCAATCAGCTCCTTTTAACTACTATCTTATCGCTCCTCCTAGTGCATCTATTGGTCTACGTTGCACATGCACAAACCCCACCTAAGATGATTTTCTCTCGTTGTCCTCAATTGCGTCACCTTCAACTTCCCACAATATACTCATTTTTATCGTATCTTTTAATATATGGTATTCATCCCATCTCAACGTCCTTATTTCAGCTACTGCTAATTTACATGTTATTTCTTAACGTATTCATCCCATCTTTATGTAGTCTTTAATTTTTCTTTAACTTGGTTTAAGTCACATATTTAATGTATTCTGTTTCCGTCCTTACTAAATTTATAGATACTTTGGTCATCACCCCTAGCCATGTTTTTATTCTCAAAATACTATTGTATCCTATTTTATTGCCTTAATCAATTTCTGCAAACCCCTAGTCCTAATAATTCCTCAGCTACAATCCTATCACTCGCAACCGGTGCTATCTATTGACTGTTGGAAATGTCCTAACCATCTCAAACATTTTTTTTCCTTCATTTATCACCATTTGGTGTCACCACCTCTAGGGTTGACAATAGTTGAGGGTATTGGCCTTTTCTTCATTTTATAGTCCCTGAAATTTAAGGTTAGGGTGTTCCTAGCCCAGTAGATAAACAAGGAATGTAAGGGAAAGTTACTTTTGCCCATTCAACTATATTCTGATTTCAGGGAAACAATTAAGTTTCTAAACCATTAATTAAACGGGCATGATAAGAGTTGAGTTTCTTTCACCCATTTAATTAAACTAAGGACAAAAGAGTATATCCCTGCTTCCTGTTCAGTCGTTTACCAAATTGTAGCTTAGTAATCTGATCGATTTACTTATTTCAATTTAGATTTTCATGGATAGAACAGAAGTTGGAAACCTTCTACAGATATCACATCACCATCAGAACTTCTCTAAGGGGCCTGTTTGGCAAATGGGAAGTTTTGGTAATTAAGAAACTTGGTTTCTTTTGGTTTCTAGAAACCATAAGAAAGTGAGGATCCGTTTGGATATGCTTTTTGAATTTTTTTTTCTGAAAACAGTTTTTGAAAGTAAGTTATAAAGTTGTTTTCTGAGTATAATTTTTTTGGCTGGAAAATGGTTTTATGAAATAAAAGTTCCAAATTCTGTTTGGTAAAATATTTTGTACAAATATTTTTTTATTAAAATTTTATAAAATATTTGTATTAAAATTAATTTGTTCGTGTCCATTTTGTGTCCAATCTGTGTTCCCACTAGATCTTTTCCGTGTCCGGTCCATTATGTATCATGTTCGTGTCCATTATGTGTCCGCACAAAACATCTCCTCCCAGACACAAAAATATATGTATCATGTTCGTGTCCAATCTGTGTCCGCACCCTCTACTCCCAGGACCTGATCGAACTCGATCGAAGTCGTGTCCGACGCGGTTTTCACGGTTGATCCCTGCATCGTCGAAAACAGAATTTCAAAGCCGAACCCGACCGGAGCTTTGTTACCCCGTGGTTTACATGCCTGATCCCTGCGTCGTCGAAGCCGACTGGAGCTCTGCTTCAACGCTCGCTCACGCTCGCGGATCTCGACGATTGGAGCTCTGACGCCCAGGCTAGCGGATCTCGACGACCAGAGCTCCGACGCCCACACTCGCGGATCTCGACGACCGGAGCTCTGACGACCACGCTAGCAGATCTCGACGACCGGAGCTCTGATGACCACACTCGCGGATGTCGTCTAGGGCTCCGGTCGTGGTCGAGTATCGTCGTCGTGTTGGGTCCGGTCGTGGTCGTTGTGATCGGATTCGGCGTCAAGGGCTCCGATGTCTCAGAGAGGGAGAGGGAGAGGAGAGGGAGGAGCAGACTCCCCACAACTTTCCATATGGAGGAGTGAGAAAGTGAGAAGAGAGTATCGTCGTCGTGGTGGGTCCGGTAGTTGTGGTCGGATCCGGCGTATAGGTCAAATCCGACGTCTAGGACTCCGATGTCTCGGAGAGGGAGAGGGAGGAGCAGACTCCCCACAACTTTCCATATGGAGGAGAGAGAAAGTGTGAGAGAGAGAGAGAGTTGGGGGTCGGTTTGGGGGGGGGGGGGGGGGACATTGAAAATATTTGCTCAAAAAAGCATGTTTTAGTTCATTTCTGATAGTAACGTTTAAACATTGGTTTTTCGGGAAAAAATTTTTTTTGAGTGAACATTCAGAGTATTTGGAAGCCAAACAGTTTTTGCTACACTTTGTGATTTAAAACTCAGAAAACTGAGTTTTAAATCACAACCAAACAGGGCCTGATTTTTCAATCACAAAATGTAGTTTGTTTGCTAGAAAATAGAAAGTTGTCATTAATGAGGACATGCAATAAAAAATAGTTTATATGTAGGTTTAAAATTGGGTGTTTGATTTTGAAGAAGTAAATATTATTAAATAATTATGTCATAATTGCTCACAATGAGTTACCATGACTTTCTATCCATTTGGATGGAAAGTAAAACGGGGCTAGTTTCTATTTTTGGTGGTGGATTCTACAAGTTTCTTAACATTTTTCTTTTGCCAAACAACCAAGTAAATGGAAACTAGCAAGAGTTTCCACCAGTTTTCCTTTTAACTTTCCATTTGCCAAATATGCGCTAAGATTATTGGTATCGACAATATCAGCACTGTCAGACAAGGGTAATGAAGTATAGTGTTGTGCCACTTAGAAAAGTATTAAGAAATAAAATATTAAATTTGAGCATAAACATTATTTATCTAATTGCATTATGGTTTCAGTGAAATAAGTACATCATTGCATGCCTTATTATACCCAAATGTTATCCAAATTATAACATTGTAATTCATAATTTCAGCAAATCTCTGCCTGTTTCAACCAAATTTAGGTTCATGTGTTTCTGAATGATGCCAATACTTTTATGCATGGAGTCTTCTTAGACCTGATCAGATATGACTGATACACAATCTTGGCAGATTGTTCCATCTTACAAGAGACCATCTCTATACGATTCTTCATAAGAAAAATAAAAATTGTTCATTTTTTATATGAAAGCTCAATTTTTGTATGAATACTAATTTTTATACGAAAAATAAAAATGTTTATTTTCAGTTCTATAAATGTGATGCTAATTCTTATTTTTAAAGCTCAATTTTGTATGATTAATTATTTTACACATTTACCCTAAATGGTAAAGATATCCTTTAGTCTTTTAGGCTAGGTGTCAAAAAAATTATTTTAAAGGCTTTGTTTTGTTTGGCCGCTATAAGGTTAGTTAATCAGAATCCCTAAATTACCTATTAGAATAATGATAAAGCAGTAGGATCCAGTGTAGCGGATAATTACTCTTGATTAATGATTATGAATAGTTATTGCTGGATTGTAGTTAATAGTAAGGAGTAAGGAGAAAAATTCTCTAGAAAGAGGAGTGAATGAAGAAAAATGCTGAGTTTTCTCTGTTTAACTTTTCCTCATTCGTGATGCTTGAGATGGGTGTGAGGCCTGGGAAGGAGCGAGTCTTCATCTTTCTGGCAGTGATATCGGTAAATGACTTGTGGTATTTGTTTCCTTCTCTTTGTTTCAATCTTATCACTTTTTTCTTCCAAAACATAATAATTATGAACATTGCTTTTTCTGTTCCTTTGATCTGTGATTGGTATTTTAAAAGTTCCTTAGGTCTGGCCTCAAACCCTCCCCCCCCCCTCCCTGTACACCTAAGGGCTAAGGGTATTTGTTTCCTTGGTAATCTGAACATTTCTTTTCTGTTACTTTGACTTGTAGTATTTTAGAAAGTTCCTTAGTGGTGGCCTGCATCACCCTCACCCTACACCCTTACCGCAGCCATCACCATCCATAAGGTAAGTACTAATTTATGCTGTGTATATAAATTGTCGATTTCACATAGGGTATGTACTTATGTGGAATAATGACTTGAGAAAATTCATCCCTATGTCTATTTCACAAAAAAAAAAAAAAAAATGCAGAAAACCCAAGTAGCTACAGCACAGCATAGATGTTATAGTTCCATTTTCACCATAAGGACTCATAACTATGCAAGAAAACCATTTTAAACGTCCATGAAAAGAATGCAAAGCCAAATATATAAGGTATAAACTTACAGAATTTACAAACTTTGAAGCCATTGCTTGGACTGACTTTACTGATACAAGTGCATCATCTGCACCAGCCACTACCAAAACAGGAAGGTCTTCAACTGATTTCAGTAGACCAACTGCAGTTTGTGGTGAAAGGACTGTAGCAAATGACAACCGCCCAATTTCATGAAGTGCTTCATCCCAACCTTCGACATATAATGGCACCTGCAACCAATGCATTTCAAATTAAACAACAGGGAAGGTATAAACTTCTAGTAGCATGGATCTGAGCATCATAAAAGTTCTGTTATATAACTTGAACCCAAGTTAATAAAGTGTGTGAAATTTGATGCACCATAGATATAATCCATAAACGCATCCTATAGTTAAAGATTTTGAAACTTGATGCAGTTTCAAATTAATCTTAAAGGAAGTGGGAACAAGTATACTATTAGAATTCTGCTACATGCACTGTGAATGTTATGTTATGGCTCAAAACTAGAGCAGGAAATTACTTTGGTAAGTTTACTATTCAAACTAGAACAAGAAAAGACTTCGGAAGTTAAGCAAGATTAATGTTTGAAACACATTATGCCATCTATTGCTTGTGGTGTAAGTTTAGTATAAAATTTTGATTTATGTAGAAACTTCATGTAGTTAGCAGCAACAGGTTTGAGATCATAATCAATGACAAAATAAGACAGTTTAACTATTCAACCAATAGCATATTATATATGTTGTATATTTTCAGGCCTATGGCAACCCTAGAGGGGTGTGAATAGGGTTGATAGAAAATAATCGATAAATAAATGCAATAAAAAACTAAAACAATGCTATCAAAATAAAGTGGACGAGAATCAAATGAGAGCAATCCAGAAAACACAGGATACATGTGCCTGATTGCATGCAAGAGATTAATTAGAACTTAAAATCATCTAGAATATGGTTAGGATCGAGACAATTAAGCATGTCTAGAGGGTGGATGAACCTACTTGACTAAATGTCACGTCCCAGAACCAGAATACTGGAGAGCGGAGGCGGACAAAGCCAGCTACGTAGACCAGAGTATTAATACTCTGAGATACGGTCACGGCTGTCTAGACATGGATCAGAGAAGGTAGGGTTCCCCTACAAACAATTCGCGCTAAAATTGATCATTGTTCCTATACAATTCGAACTATCTATTCGCGCTAAAATTGATCATTGTTCCTATACAATTCGAACTATCTATGGAGTATTAGGCTTAAAAGTTTGGATATTTGTAGATGAGGAATAATAGACCTCTTTATTTGGTTTTTCATTCTGCCGAGGACCCGTAATAGAACAAAAAAAGAAAAGAAAAATGGGGTTTTCCTTAAAATCAAACCAAAACGAATAATTCTAATTCTATAAGGTTGAATAAAAACCGGTTAACCTTTTTTTAGTAGAATTGCAATGCTTAGTGTGTGACTCGTTAGTTTTTTCTTTATAGTATAGTTTAGAATTGGGATTTAAAAAAAAAAAAGTAACCCCACTCTGGAGGGTTTTACTCTACAATCCAACAGTCATTCCTGGATCAAGAATCCTAGGTGTCTCAATCTCAAGCAAACAACAAGTTACAAGATGTATGATCACCAAACATATAATAGTAAGGCGTCCCAAACTATACATACACAGATGATGATGATGAAACTAGTTACAAAATGAAGAACTAGCAAGAGTACAATATTACATGACCAGCTCTAGCTATAGTCTAAAATATGCTTTACATGTAGGCCCGCATGCTAGAATGTCAAGTTCCAAAATACGAGCTAAACACGTGCTCGGTGACTAAACGCCTCAAAAGTATAAGTACAAGATATAGTGGGTGATGAAAAAGAAATCCACTCATGTCCTCGGGTGCTCCTGGTGTTCACCATCTTGAGGCAGAAAATACGGAAGATCCTGCAGTCCTGCTCCAAAATCTGGCCATACAAAACCAGTGGGGTCAGACCCCAAAGCAGCAAGTACCACAAGGGAGCCAACTTAGGAACTAAAACCAGCATGCAGACAAATCAGTAAGAAATAGCACAAAGAACAGTTAAATAAGTGCAGCAGGTAAAATAACAGTTAAACAGTTCTGGAGTATTTAAACAAGGATATCTGGAATCAGTACCCATGTTGCAGTTTTCGGATCAGTTGTTTAAACAAATCAGGACAGGACTAGACTAGAAATCAAGCAATCATGACAATTCATGCCCTACGACTTGCTATCATTAGCTATCTAGGGTTATCACAGTCCTAGTTACTAACGCATGCAATTTGAGATTTCATACAACCACATGTCCTGCAGACTATCCGGATTATCCAGGTGTAAGGATACATATAATAGATTATATCAGGTATATTAATTTACAGGAATATATAACACTCGACGGCGTGCTGGAAGTGTGCCCCTCATAACGGAAAGCTCTAAATCCATCAGGTGTCGCTGGGATACCGGGATCGCTGGGATACCGGGATTGCATGTAGTCAGAAAATGATGCAGGACAGGACAGTAGTTTAACGAGTACATTCAAGACATGAATAAGCAAATCAACCACGAGATTTTATCTTATAAATCAAGCATTACATTTCGAAAAATTCTAGCATGTCAGAAGTGTGCTTCGTCGAGCCACTATCAGGAGTATCGGTACATGTCAGGTTAACTTGATACGACAAATTATTATCAGGAATATCAGGACAAGTCTGGTATCGGAAGTTCAAGACTAACAGTGTCAATACAATACATGTTCAATTCTAGCATGTCATGAGTGCGCTTCGTCGGGCCACATTCAGGAATATCAGTACAGATCAGGTGTCGGAAGTTCAGATTAACAGTGCCAATACAATCCATGTTCAGAAAATTCCAGGTTCTGACAGGTTGTCATAATCAGGTTATAAACAGTTTAGAGAAATATTGCATGCATAAGAATTAAGCATAATAGGCTAAACAATAAAATATATAACACTTAAACCACTACAAGTGCCATATGAGATAGCGCATGGAAATGGCCAAATAACCAAGTCTGGCGCATGGATCACAACAAGCGCATGACGTAAGCCGGTCACATGGGAGAGCCGGTCGCATGAGAATGATAGACGCATGGGAGATGCAAAGTCCACTCCTCGGTTAAAGTGCCGAGTGACGGACAATAAATGCAAAGTCAGAAAAGTGACTAATGTGACTGGTCGTGCCATAGAAGTGGCCGATGTGACCGGTCAAGACATGACGTCAGAGGGAAGAAACAAAATCATGGAAAGTCGTGCCATGGCGGTGCTGAGTCATACGTTCGAAGGAAAGAGAAACGCATAGCTCCGGGCCGCATGGACGACTCAGCCACATGCTCCTCTTAACCGCATACACAATTGGGCCGCATGTAATCTTTTGAACTTAGAGAACTTTCATTCATTCAAGTTCCATACATTTGGCCAAGGGATGCATATGCAGATTCAGTCATGCGTCCAACAAAATGACCGCATTCTGACTTGGAACGAGAAATCCAGGCCTCATACCAAACGGGGCACATGGAACTTCTTCGTCCCAGAACAACATATTTCAGCCATGGAAAAGATCCAAGTCTGAAAACTTGTATTCTCCATGAAACATGTAGAGAAACTCATAGAGAACAATATAGAGCAATAAAATGCAAGGAAGCTAAATAAGTGCAATATAGCAAGTTTTTTCTCGTTGGCAAGATGTACTTGCCTAAACCCATTACTAAACTACTACAACTACTATCCAAGACAAGCTCACGAGTGGGGCTAGGGTTTGTCCAAGGATAGAAGAGCGAGAAGAAAATGAAGAAGAATGGGAGGAGAGAAAGAGAAGGCTATATATATCAAAGGGTGACTAGCACTATACACAATTCTAGAAATTACATAAAAGCAGCTAAAAAAATTCATAAATTACACGGAAAGCAATATACATCTATAACACGCATATACCAGATAAAATACAATAATACTAAAACAGTGAGACGGATCTCACAACTCACCTCCTTAGAAAAATTTCGTCCTCGAAATTTCAACAAGATGTACTTGCTTGACTACTTCAACTGTCTGAGCTATCATTTCGGGACCAAGCAATTGCCTCTCGCCAATATCATCCCAAGCTACAGGGGATCTGCACTTTCGGCTATATAGTGCCTCGAACGGTGCCATCTGGATACTTGCTTAAAAACTGTTGTTGTAGGAGAATTCGACCAAGTACAAATGATTCTCCTACGAACCACCACAGTCAAGGGTACATGAACGAAGCATATCTTCTAGAGTCTGGATGGTACGCTCTGACTGACCATCTGTCTGCGGGTGGTAGGCTGTACTGAACTTTACTCCTGAAGACTTTGCCAAAAATAAAAAGTAAACATGTAATCTCTATCCGAGACTATGCTAACTGGCACTCCATATAGTCTGACAATCTGTCTCATGTACATCTCGGCTAACTGTTCTATGGACTGGCCAATTCTAAAAGAAAAAAGTGTGCAACTTTCGTGAGACGATCCACTATTACCCAAATAGCACCTCTGCCAGCTGGGGATTTAGAAAAACCTGACACGAAATCCATGGTGATATGCTCTCACTTCCACTTTGGAATTGGTAAAGGTTGAAGAAGTCATGCGGACCTTTGATGCTCAGCTTTAACTTGTTGACAGACCAAATATCGAGAGACGAACCGAGCTATTTCTCTTCATTCCGTTCCACCAAAAATGCTGACGAATGTCTATGTACATCTTTGTTCCTCTGGGATGCACTGAATACAGCGAACTATGAGCTTCTGCCATAATCTCGCAACGAAGGTCTTCACTTTGTACACAAAGCCAATTCTCAAAACGGAGAGTTTCGTCACTGTAAATGCGTAGTTCTGGTCTACGTCATGCCTCAAACTCTGCTCAGAGACGCTGAAGCTTGACATCTATTGGTTGTGCTACCTTGATTCTTTCAACTATACTAGACTGAACTTGCAGACCAGCCATCAATGTTGTGTTGTCAGACAATACTACTTCTATCCCCTCTTGAAGATCTTCTAATATTTTTCGTTGCGTTGTCAAGAAATAGGCTCATGCTCTCCTGCTCAAGGCATCTGCTACGATATTGCTACGATATTGGCCTTCCCAGGGTGATACTGAAGGTCAATGTCATAGTTCGTCATCAACTCTAGCCATCTTCTCTGTCTCATGTTGAGATCCTTCTGGGTAAAGACATACTTCAAACTCTTGTGATCAGTATAAATCTCTACTCGATCTCCATAGAGGTAATGTCTCCAAAGTTTGAGTGCAAAGACAACCGATGCTAACTCCAAGTCGTGCGTCGGATAATTCTTCTCATGGTCTCGAAGCTGCCGAGACGCATAAGCTATAACCCTGCCATGTTGCATAAGAACACATCTCAATCCTCTGCTTAACGCATCACAATATACGGTGAAACCACATGTCTCATCTGAAAGAGTCAACATAGATGCCGTGATCAACTTCTGTCTGAGCTTCTCGAAAGAGGTTTGACATTCATCTGTCCAATCAAAGTGCACATCTTTCCGTGTCAGCTGCGTCAAGGGTGCATAAGTTCTAGCAAAGTCTGATACGAAGCGCCGATAATATCCTGCTAATCCCAGGAAACTACGAGTTTCAGCAACTGTTCGGGGAACTGGCCATGTCTCAACGGCTTCTATCTTCTGGGGATCCACTTCAACTCCTCCGTTAGCAATAATATGGCCTAAAGTATGAAATGCGATCAAGCCCGAACTCGCACTTGCTAAACTTGGCATATAACTTATGCTCTCTAAGGACTTGAAGAACTGCGCGAAGATGCTGCTCGTGCTATGCTTCACTTCGACTGTACACCAAGAAGTCGTCGATAAACACTATCACGAACTTGTCCAAGTATGGCATGAAAATACGATTCATGAGATCCATAAACATTGTCCATATCTCGATCTGGCGCATTGGTTGCTCCAAAGGGCATTACTAGAAACTCTCAATGTCCACATCTCGATCTGAACGTCGTCTTGGGTATATCCTGCTCTCTGGCTCTGATCCGGTGATAACCTGAACGCAAATCAATTTTCGAAAACACCGCTGCTCCACTAAGCCGATAGAACTCCTTGGTAGGGGATACTTGTTCTTGATGGTTACCGCATTGAGGGTACGATAATCAACACATAATCGTGACGTTCCATCCTTCTTCTTTACAAGTAGCATTGGGGCTCCCCAAGGCGATCCACTAGCACGAATGAATCCCTTGGCTCTCAATTCTTCTATCATCCGGTACAAGATTTTTAACTCTGAAGGCGTCATCCCATAGACTCTCTCTGATAGTTGTGTTGTTCCTGGAAGTAGACTCGATCACTCTTTCTTGTGTCATGCCTGAAAGTTCTTCTGGGAATACATCTGGAAATTCGCTTATTACTCTGGACAATTGTACTTCCTCTGTCATTGTCATTCTCATGATCGTTGTTGAAGACTCCGTCTCGCCTCTAGAAAATGAGAATTCTTTCTCACCAGGGATATGAAAGATAACCATGCCTTGCCATTACGACAATCTATCGTCCCGTACCGGACACTCAACCAATCCATGCATAAGACGACGTCATAATCTCCCATAGAAAATTCTATCAATCTAGCGAAAAACTCTCGTCTGCATACTACGACTCGACACGAGACAAACTCTATCAACTCCCACAATACCGTTACCAGTAAGTATATTGAGTCTTATTGATAAGGACTCGAGTTATAATCCAACTCGTGTCGCAAATCGTGCAGACATAAAAGAATGTGATGCACCAGAATCAAACAATACTGAAGCTGAATGAGAATTGACGAGAATGGTACCTGTCACCACTTCACCTGAAGCTAACTGCTCTTCCACAGTGAGTGTCATCGCCTGATCTCGTCCTCTCGGTGCCGGTCCTCTCTGTTGCGAACCTTTTTGTCTGGCATGTACTTGAGCTTACTGTTGTGGCCTTTGTTGCTATAATACTTGAGATTGGGTCGGCAAATGCCTCTGACCCTGGTGTTGCCGAACCAGCACTGGAGCCCTATACTACGGTCCTGCCAGAAAAGATGATGAACTAGCTCTGTGTGGACAAGATCCCACTCTGTGGCCTGGAGCTCCACAAGCTAAGCACAACCCTTGTGCTCCACAAGCTAAGCACAACCCTTGTGCTCGGCGGCATTCAGAAAATACGTGTCGACTTTCCACAATGAGAACACCATGCTGAAGAAGATATCATTTGTTGTTAGAGTTCGGGTTGGGACTATTTGTTGAACTGAGGCTGTCGAAACTGGCCTCCTCGGAGATCCAATGGTTAAAGTCCCAATTGCCGGGGATGGTGCTGAAGACCGAGTGTAAAAACCTCATGAGGTGTGGGTCCTCTTTCGTCCCCCAGTCCTGTACACGATTCTCTGGGAGGTATACCCATGCCTCCTTGCTGCTCTTAACACCGTATCAAGAGTCTGGAACTCATTATGTTCCACTGCCAATATGATCTCCAAGTGAAATCCTTGCTGGAACCTTCTTGCTCGATCTAATTCGGTCGCCACTAAGGTGAGAGCAAACCGACTGTGTCCTCGGTGCCATAGAAATACAAGGATTGGAGGCGCTTGAAGTTGCTTGCTGAATTGATGGCACGATGTCCGCCTCTTTCCAAAGCCCCTTGTACTGACTGAATGAGTACGTCCTCTCGACGTCCTTGAGATGCCAATAATTTCTGAAGGATACCAATTAGCACATTGTTGTTCCCTCCTGCATCAGGTATTGGTTGCACGGGAGATCCTAGTTGGATCTGGAGTTCCTCATTTTGAGTTGTTCTGGACCCGGCCCCGGAATGCCTAGGCTGGACCTCAAGGGTTTGATGGGCATCGGGATGTTGTCCTACTACTGGAGAAACTCGGACGGAATGATCAGAAGGACCATGAACAATGTCCCTGAAAGATAAAGGACACAAGGATCAACAAAGAGACGGACATGATTGATCGAGGATCAAGGCAGATGTTGAATCAAGATTTCAAGGATATAAATTCGATACCGGAGAATATCAAGGAGTAACACGATTGTGACATCTAAAATATTTGGTAAACCCCCCACACTTCTGAATTTTTAGACCTGTATGGGCCACCACTTAAACCGTGTCACGTCCCAGAACCAAAATACTGGAGAGCGGAGGAGGAGGCGGACAAAGCCAGCTACGTAAACCAGAGTATTAATACTCCAAGATACGGTCATGGTTGTCTAGACATATGAGGGTTTTACTCTACAATCCAACAGTCATTTCTGGGTCAAGAGTCCTAGGTGTCTCAATCTCAAGCAAACAACAAGTTACAAGATGTATGATCAACAACATATAATAGTAAATGTCACGACCCACACCCGAAATTTGGGGATGAGTCGTAGGTACGTCCAGCCTACGCCGCAGCATCGGCGGTAGAACGCTGTCTAGGTCTCAAAAATACTAACACAACTCACAAAAATAATATGTCAATGATCTCTACTCCATAAGGAGGACAATGAATATGCATATGATCATCGATTCATAAGGTACTCAATCACAATAACTATAAGAAGGTAAATGGCACGATAAGATATAAAAGATATAAATAAGTTCTGACATAAGTCTAGAACACAACTCAAATAACAAAAGTCTAGAGTCTAGCTATCTCAACATAATACAACCCAAGTCTCAAAGTTTAGAACAATCCAATACATAATTAAACTGGGCTAAGTGCTATCTAAACAACTGCGGGTGGTGTCTTCTCTAAAGGGAGTGGCTCCTCTGAAAACTCCGGGATGTAATCTCCATATACTCCTGGATCATAATGGGTAGGACAAAAATCCTCAAAATCTTCTGAAAAATATTATCCAGTCAGGATTTGGAACGAAGCACGAACACTAACAGCAATTTCAAATATATTGATAAAACTATAAAACAGTGTAAGGGAATACATAATGGAAGAAATACTGGAAGATAAAGAATACTGGAGAGACATGTAATCATAATATGGAACTAACTAGCAATTAACAAATATATGTGAATGCTGGAAATGAATGTATTGAAATAAAAGAATAGAAATTCTAGCTAAGTGTTGTGAAATATCAGTTTGCTATATGATCGACTTGGGACTAGATCAGGCTTGTTATATATGATTGGCTATGATAAGACTAACATCTGGTTAGCTATAATGCGAGCAATAGTCAGACTAATCATATATAACAGGCTATGAGGCATGTAAATGGTCAGGCTACACCCTACGTGATATGTGAGGTGAGCTATGATGCATGTAAAGTGGGATATGATCACATAACTTGCTAATATTTTTCTGTCCCCAGCTAGTACGATGGATTCCAATCACGACTCCTCATGACAGGTATCTATGATACTAGCCCGCGTATCCGCTGTGTCGGAATCAAGTATACACTACAACTAGAATCATAGTAAGGATCAAAATAATGAACACTGGCAGAAAATGTACTCGCCTGGTATCCGGAGTGAAGAACAGTCAACAGTGCTCACATTGGAGTCCAAGAGTCCTAAATAAGGAATATCAATGTTAAAGAATGAATTGGAATGATAAACATGTGTAACTAGCTAAGGGTGGTGTTTCTAGGCCACTTCTAGGTCCATACTAGGTTAACTAGGTCAATACCTTGCTATAGGTTGCTATAGGTTTTCTAACTCATACTAGGTCAATCTAGTCAATATCTTAACTTATAATAGTTATCACTACTAACTAAGTTAATATTAGCTATACTAAGTACAAATAATATATATAGCTCATAGGTATTGGTATTAAGTTAATATCTAACTCTAATCCCATCTCTTGACTGAACCTCAACCCTCTACTAATATCTAATTACCTTAGCTATTACCTTGCCAAACTTCGACTCAAAACCCCTGTACCTTAGCACTACACCTCATCTATTACTATTTGGTATCACTAACAAAGGGTGTACAAATCATATAATGTTACTATTATTCATGATCAACATCTTTGTAGGTATTACAACCCCCAACCTAGACCTTAGCACCAACAATCTAAAACTTCTGCTGGAACTCGAGCATCACCTACCACTTGCTGGGCCTGACATCAATTTGCAGTGTTCACTGAAATGAACACTAATACCACTGCACTTTTGCAGGTAAATAGGGAACACTCCCTCTCTTCTACTTGCCACCACTCTCGAATGAGCTAATCCCCACAATACTATAGGTAAGGTACTTAGGTAATCAGAGTGTCTAATCTCCCTTTCTAATCCCAGTCCCATACTGATACATGTATCAGTATCTAGAAGCTCAGAGTCACCAATGTTTGGGCTTGCACACTGCTAACCTTCCTCTATATTCAGATAACTGAAATTTGCACCTAGTGCATTTCAGTATCTTAATGCAGCTTGTTTGCTGTTTACACCCTTTCAGTCCATCTGTAGCCACATCCAAACCCCCTTCACCAACCCTGAATCAATATGTAATACTCAAAATTAGTTTTCCCCTCACACACATCAAGTATTACTGTCAAGACCTACTGCACTCATACACACTGCCTCCAGGGCAGTGAATTTGCTCCATCTCCTTACCTCGAGATTGCCCGAGCTTCCTTTCACTGTCCTGAGTTTTCCCCCACTTGCACCCTTACCTGCTAGGTCTGCAATTAACCTAGATCAAACACAACAATGTGTATTAGTGCACTGCCTGCACTGCTGATACACATGTTGTCTCTCAACACTAAACTTGTTGTATTGCATCATAACTTGACCTCTGATACAACTGAACTTGAATTCAGCACTGACACCACCTCACTAACTGCTACAACCACTTGAACTTGCTCTTATCTGCAAGTTAAAACTTCTGCAGTCCCACACTCTTGAAACTGGGTACAACTCACCTCACAGTATAACACAGGCACACACATGTAAGTAACCACAGTAGCATCATCACCAAGACCTGTCCTAACAACAGTTGTACGCTCACAACCCCAATAATCAACACCTAACCCGATTAATACTTACCACAGCAGTGTAACACACCAACATCCAACCACAAGATAGTTACACCCCCTCACTATATCACACACAACCATCAACAATAACCCAAAACCCACATACATGCGTATATGTAAGTATATATATATGATACACTATATGAACACACCTTCAAACCCAAATACCAAACACGTGGTGTGCACCATTGATACACACCATGATGTATCATGATACGACCGACCCGTATCCAATTGTGGATACGTATACCCTTCTAATCCAAGAATTATAGCCTCTACTAATCAATAAACTTATTCTTAAACACAAAACCCCAAATGTGAACACAACTTCATGAAGAAACACCATGGAAACCAATAGAGACTCATTCTCTCCCCTTGTGGCTATTCCTAGACCATGGGTGGGCGCCTAATGGTCAACAAAATAATAGAACATAATTTCAAAAAGAGATTTCAAGAATTTTACCTCTTGGGAAATGGATTCCCAATGCAAAGTCAAGGGTTCTCTAGCCAAGCTTCTTCTTCTCTAATGCTCCTTGAAACCTAAGCTTCTAGGCTTCTTTGATGAGGGAAATGAGAGGGATTGGGATTTAATTTCTGAAATTTGGTGGAGAAATGAGATTTTTTTTTTTTTTTTGAATAACTAAATCTAGGGTTTCATGAACAAATGAATGCACTTGAGGGAGGCTCCCCCTCTCCTATATAGGGCCGGCCACATGTGGACCTAGGACTAGCTTAATGCATAAAGTCCCATTTGCCCTCAATGATTTTCATGGAGAGTTTTCCAATAAGTGGGATTTTCATTCCAAGTGAGGGTTTAACAATTTTCTAATTAAAAGAAAGGGATTAACTAGTGGGTCCAAAAATGTCTAGTCTAAGGTTGAGTCTAATGGTCACATCAAGTCTAGCCCACTAACCCATATCATTAATACTAATAATATAACATATTATACATATTATGTAACTACAAACACAATATATATATATATATATATATATATATATATATATATATATATATATTGCAAATGACAACAATGTCCCTACTCTAGAAATGTGGTAGTGACAGTAAGGCGTCACAAACTATACATACACAGATGATCATGAAGCTAGTTACAAAATGAAGAACTAGCAAGAGTACAATATTACATGATCAGCTCTAGCTATAGTCTAGAATATGCTTTACACGTAGGCCCGCATGTTAAAATGTCGTTCCAAAACACGAGCTAAGCACGTGCTCGATGGCTAAACGCCTCAAAAGTATAAGTACAAGATCAAATGGGTGATGAAGAAGAAACCCACTCATGTCCTCGGGGGGTGCTCCTGGTGTTCACCATCTTGAGGCAGAAAACATGGAAGATCATACGGTCCTGCTCTGAAATCTGGTCATAAAAAACCAGTGGGGTCAGACCCCAAAACAGCAAGTACCACAATGTAGCCAACTTAGAAAGTAAAACCAACATGCAGACAAATCAGTAAGAAATAGCACAAAGAACAATTAAATAAGTGCAACGTGTAAAATAACAGTTAAACAGTTCTAGAATATTTAAACAAGGATATCTGAAATCAGTACCCAGGTTACAGTTTCCTGATCAGTTGTTTAAACAAATCAGGACTAGACTAGACTGAAATCAAGCAATCATGGCAATTCATGCCCTACGACTTGCTATCATTAGCTAACTAGGGTTATCACGGTCCTAGTTACTAACACATGCAATTTAAGATTCCATACAAACACATGCAATTTGAGATTCCATACAAACACATGCAATTTGAGATTCCATACAAACACATGCCCTGCAGACTATCTAGGTTATCCAGGCGTACGGATACATATAATTAGATTATATCAGGTATAGTAATTTACAGGAATATGTAACACTCGACGGCTTGCTGGAAGTGTGCCCCTCATGACGGAGAGCTCCAAATCCATCAGGTGTCGCTCGGATACCGGGATTGCATGTAGCCAGAAAATCTCTCTAGATGCTTCTAATTCATTAATCTATTTGTTATCCTGGACAAGTTATCAAGAATTTCTGACCGTGATGCTCATGCCTTAGACATGATGCAGGACAGGACAAGACAGTAGTTTGACAAGTACATTCAGGACAGGAACAAGCAAATCAACCACGAGATTTTATCTTATCAATCAAGCATTACAGTTCAGAAAATTCTAGTAAGTCAGGAGTGTATTTCGTCAAGCCACTATCAGGAGTATCGGTACATATCAGGTTAACTCGATACGACGAGTTATTATCAGGAATATCAGGACAAGTTTGGTATCGAAAGTTCAAGATTAACAGTGTCAATACAATCCATGTTCAATTCTAGCATGTCAGGAGTGCGCTTCGTCGAGTCACATTCAGGAATATCCGTACACGTCAGGTGTCGGGAGTCCAGATTAACAGTGTCAATACAATCCAAGTTCAGAAAATTCCAGGTTCTGACAGGTAGTCACAATTAGGTTATAAGCAGTTTAGAGAAAGATTGCATGTATAAGAATCAAGCATAATAGGCTAAACAAGAAAATATATAAAAGTTAAACTACTACAGGTGCCATATGAGATAAGCAGGCGCATGAAAATGGTCGCATAACCAAGTCTGGCGCATGGATCACAACAGGCGCATGAGGTAAGGTGGTCGCATGGGAGAGCTGGTCACATGAGAATGATAGGCGCATGGGAGATGCAAAATCCACTCCTCGGTTAAAGTGCTGAGTGACAGGCAATAAATGCAAAGTCATGAAAGTGACTGATGTGACTGACCGTGTCAGAAAAGTGACCGATGTGACCGATCAAGACAGGACGTCAGAGGAAAAAAAAACAAAATCATGAAAAATCGTGTCAAGGCGGTGCTGAGTCATACATTCGAAGGAAAGAGAAACGCATAGCTCCGGGCCGCATGGACGACTCAACCGCATGCTCCTCTTGGCCACATACACAATTGGGCCGCATAGAATCTTTTGAACTTAGAGAACTTTCATTCATTCAAGTTCCATGTATTTGGCCAAGGGGTGCATGCGCAGATTCAGTCATGCGTCCAACAAGATGACCACATGCTGACTTGGAGCAAGAAGTCCATGCCTCATACCAAGCGAAGCGCATGGAACTTCTTCGTCTCAGAACAAGTTTCAGCCATGGAAAAGATTCAAGTTTGAAAACTTGTATTCTCCATGAAATTCTCATTTCCAGTCCGAATCGAGCAAGTCAAAGTTAAAAATAGTATGAAATCAAGTGCTCAACAACATGGAATTACTAGTTTTGGAAAACATCAAGTTTTAAGAGATCAAAACCAAGTAAACTCATGGAAGCTACAACCTGAAAACTTAGATCTACTCCAACCAAGACATCAAAACCGAAAATACCAAGAATTAAACATGTAGAG
This sequence comes from Iris macrosiphon, assembly GCA_036927795.1. Taxonomy (NCBI): domain Eukaryota; kingdom Viridiplantae; phylum Streptophyta; class Magnoliopsida; order Asparagales; family Iridaceae; genus Iris; species Iris macrosiphon. The sequence continues at coordinate 104,679,358 of JAYESA010000016.1, read as the reverse complement.
AAACTCATAAAGAAAAATATAGAGCAACAAAATGCAAGGAAGCTACATAAGTGCAATAAAGCAAGTTCTTTCTCATTGGCAAGTTGTACTTGCCTAAACCCACTACTAAACTACTACCACTACTACCCAAGGAAGGCTCACGACTGGGGCTAGGGTTCGGCCAAGGATAGGAGAGGGAGAAGAAAATGAAGAAGAATGAGGAGGAGAGAAAATGAAGGCTATATATATCAAAGGGTGACTAGCATTATACACAATTCTAGAAATTACATGAAAGCAGCTAGAAAAATTCATAAATTACACGGGAAGCAATATACAGCTATAACACACATATACCAGATAAAATACAATAATACTAAAACAGTGAGACGGGTCTCACACTAACATGTTGTACTAGATAAGCCTAATTAATCATACACCTAACCCCAATGTTGAATCTAGTTAACCAATGTAATGCACCTAACCCCAACATGATCGATGAAATCCTACTTAACTTTATTTGTTCATTTTATCTTTTGTAAGTTCTAAGGGTGCCGCTTAGTCTAATTTGGCAGATGCTTATGTAGTAGAGCGAAGTTTTTAAGTTATGCAAGAGTCAAGTATGTACTTTGTCTTTTAAATGAAGGACTAGTTTATTTAAATTCCTCGACTAGTTTATTTAAATTCCTCGACCCTTGAGTATTTAATTTGATATTTTGACACTTGATTTCTTGTGACAGTGTAAGACATGTTGATTTATTGAGTATTTACTATTTAAAATTCGATATTTGACTCTTGATTTCTTGTGACGGTGGTAAGACATGTTTGCATCCTTAAGAATGTGGATCCGAGTTGCGGGAGCAACCTCTTCATATATACCAGGGTACGACTACATACATATTGACCCTCCCTAGATCCTGTATAAGCGGGAACCTCATGGCATTGGAATGGCCTTCTTCTTCATTGATTTCTTGTGACACATTGAAGTCCCTATATCTATTTTTCATATTGTATCACATTTCGCTGCTTACAATATATAATTCTTGGATTGTTGTGATATGAATTTTTTTTTAACATCATCAGTCTACCACACAATTCCTTATACTGTGACATATTTATGTCATATATATCACGGCTTCTTTATGTATCATGTGTAACATAGGAATTATGTACTTAATAGCCTGATCGTTCCGACAGTACACTTATATGAGCTATAAAGCAATTTCATCCTTAGATCGGTATATGGTCAAAATTTTGCACTTAATGTTTGATCATTTTGACAAACTAGAATGAGAATACTTCATGTGTGTAATTATACAACATGATTTGTGTCTTATTTCATAATATCTGTCAAAAATATAATGTCCTAATTAAAGCTAAAATTTGCATCTTTCAGCTCATGCAAAGGAAGAAACTGTTCTTCTTTTTTTCCTTTCAAAGGTCACATATCACATTTGCACAAATACACTAGAATGAGAATACTTCATGTGGGTATTAATTATACACATCATTTGCTTCTTATTTCATTATCTCTGTAAAAAATATAATGTGCTAATTAAAGCTAAAATTTGCAAATCTCGGCTCATGTGAATGAAGAAACTGTCATTTTTTCCCCTTTCAAAGGTCACATATCACAGTTGTATGAGAAACTATGACATGATACATTAAAGACAAATATTATATATGACTTGCATTAAAAAAATGTCACATAACACATAAGTAGAGATTTCTATAGCCATCAAATAGACATCTATAAAGAATGCACTCAAGTGTAATGTCGTGTTATATTGAGTTTCCAATTTTTCAATAACAATGTTAGATGTTATAAACTTAAACTCACCTTGTAGAGATTCAAAACCTCTGTTGTTAGCTTGGTAGGATCGTACCATGCATGGCGGTTAATTACTTGTGTGATTTCAGTACGCAGCAGAGGGCGGACAACGTGCTTCTTCCCCAATGAAGTGTGTAGAATAATCCGAGCAAAGGCAGGAACGACTTCTCTTGATAAGCTGACACTGAGAAGTATCACTCCCTTAACTTCTACCTAAGATATGCATCATGTCACAACATGTTATTACACCTAAATCACCAAATGGACATTTATCATGTTAAATTATGATCCAGATAAAATTAATGGAACATTTTGTAGGTTATAATATGATACAATTAAAAATAAGGCTACGAGAGGAAACCCGTGGTCCTTATTTCCATAGTTTAATTAGTTCAAGCAAATTAATTAGTTCAAAATGCAAGAAAAGTAACATGGTAAACCACAAATTGGTATTGAAAACACATAGCAAGCAATAGCTATACATGTTAAAATGGATGCTATACATGCATAATGCAGCTTCTATAAGATGATTAAGTTTGACTAAATTCATCATTAGGTACTTCTGCCTACAAGTGGTAAAAGCATGCAAAAGAAGAAGAAAGCAATGAGTTTATATGAAAAAGACTTAACATAACAGTGCACAGAATTAGTGTCTGCACTTGTTCTGAGCACTGCATGCCTTGAGAATTCTCAGGCAGAATAGGCTTGGCTTGATTTACAGCGAAGAACCTGAGTTCAATTTGAGCTTGAATCGAGCTTGGAACTGGCATATCCGTAACAGTTGGATTGCTAGACGTAAAAAGATGATTTTAAGAAGACTCAAGTTCTGCTTGGATTGAGGGAAAAAAAATGCAGAGTTAAATGAGGTTAAGTGAAGGAAAGTTGAATGAGGGGGAGGGGAGACAATAATATCAAGATTGTGAAAAGTGCGAGGTGGTTCAAAAAAAAAAAAAAAAACCTACTTAAAATTGCAAAAAACATTCCTAAAACCAGAAATTGGTATTGAAATAGTTGGACAACGGGAGGGCTAGGTGAGCGCCTAGGCGGAACTTAGACGGGCACCAGGCGCCGCCTAGACTGTCTTTTAGAACACTGATACATATAACATTGCTTGGATTAGAGGGAGACTTAAGTGTGGTGTGCTTAATAACTCTTGCTTGGAATGGAGTTTTTGAGTGAGAGGAGAATTAACAAAAATATAATAGTTACCAAAATACCATTACATATAATTTTGAGTGGAAGGAGAAGAGTATAGATAATGCGAGAAAAGACGACGCACATGGACGACAGCAGGTTGAAATCCAGGAAGACGGAGCAGTAGGTTGAAAGCAAGAAAAACAAAAAACGGAGGAGAAGGTCATGATATTTTATAGGACAAATAAGGAACATTTATGACTTTTTAAACAAAACCCTCACTTTCCCTTGTGTCCGAATTTGAGGGGTTGAAAAAATGAACAAAAAAAAGCCTAAACAAACCCTCACTTAATCCTCTACGACTCCCCTTCCTAACCCCCACCCTCAAACCAAGCAAGGTTTTTCCATCACTTAAACTCTGTTCACCCTCAATCCAAGAAGACCCTCAAGGATAAGCCAGGTAGTCGATACAAGAAATGCATAAATTCAAGCTTTACTTTAGCTACTCTAGAATTGTTTTCGTAACAGTTAAGCAATATGATGTCAAAGAATAACATCTTGAAATATCTAAATAGTAATAAATAAACTGGAGGTAACATCATGCTATTACTTCATAGAATTTACAGCAATATCTAGAACTTGGTGACATATGATGTACACCTTATAAGTTATGACATTAAAATACTTACTAGAGCAGGCTCCGAAGAGGCACGTAATTTCTCAGCAACCTTTAGAGCAAGAAGGCCTCCATCATCATGACCAACAAGAACCACATATGATAAGCCCATTTTCAAACAGAAAGATATAACAAGATCAACCTGCACATATAAGAACAGTAAATAGAAATCTTCTAATGCTATTTACGGAGTCTTTCAAGCCACCTGTTATAAACGCTATCAAATTTCTTTACATAAGCCGAGAATCATTTCTAAGAAAGAAGAGAGAGAATCACCTGAGATTCAAGCTTGTATGGGTTTGCCAAATGTCGGTCTTCCCAATACTTCCTGCTTAGGCGAGATGTTAATCCCCACCCAGGGCGATCAAAGGCCACAACCCTGCAGCCAATCTGCCGAGCCAAGACACCCATTACATGCCTCCATGAGAACACTCCTCCACCAAACCCATGTATTAAGACCACTGCAAATTTGCCCTTTTCTGACACATCAACATCCACATTCAAAGTGCACGATGGACAACCATCCCCATCACTGTCATCCAGGTCCAGAACAGGAATTTCCTCAGATGAGAAGGTGGGTGGAATTGGAGAATCTGCCAAAAGGGGAGCATACAGAGAGGAATTTTGAGATTGGTTACTAGAGCTCCTATAGTGATGGTACTGGGTTTTGGGTTGTAGTGTGAAAGGCCTCTCATGTTTAAGCCTTCCAGAGGAAACGCTTGGTGGGCTGCAAGTGGGACTAGGTTCATGAAAAGGCGAAGAGACTAAAGAACGAGAAAGAGGTGATTCTGGTAAACTGAGCTTGTAATGAACAGTGAGACTTTGGCACACAATAAATAAACTATCAGCATCTGCAAGTAAACTCACTGGAAGGTCACGTTCATCATGACCTGAGGCCTTTCTTTTTGCTTCATTGTCGCTTTTTGAGTTCTTTCCAGAACAAGGTTGGGGAGAACGAGGGATCTTCTGAAATCCAGAAAATTCATTCTTGCAGGAAAGAACCTAATGTAGAAACTAGAAGTAGTAAATAAAAATTAATCTGACATTGGTACCAAATTAATTTGGCTCATGTATTTCCCATTGCTAACACAAGCCAATACAGGCTTTATTGCAATCTATTTCAGTATTTTGTATCAATCAAGATTCAAACAGAATGATGAAATGAAACCTTTTACTACCCTATATAATTCATAAGGACCATGAAATCCTATCATCAGAACACTGACTGTTTCAACTAAGTACAACAGTTACGAGAATGTGGAAACAGTACATACTGATTCTGGGTCTATACGGTGGAATGAGAGCTTCCTCCTGGCTCTGCAGCTTGTCCTGTAAGCAACTACAACGTGGCCAAGGGCAAAAACCAACGAAGAAAGGAAAAGCACAGGCATTCCCCATGATTTCCTCGAATGCAATTTCTCGCCCAGCAACGAAGGTGCTGCTTCAGTTTCAATCATATCTGGAATAGGTGAAAATAGACAAGCCTTCACTGAAAGAAGTAGAATAGAGGCAACGGAACAAAGAGTCACCGTTCCAAGATACGGCCCATGAGAAAGCCCTGGTCCATCACACAAAGAGTAAACACCTGAAAACAAAATATTCTAATGTGAGAAAGTACCAAGAAGCACGAAGTGCTATTAGGAAGTTGAATCTGGTCTTGTGTATATTCTAATTTCTCAATAGAAACTATCATGAAACTATCATCGGCATACAAGGAAGAAAACAGTGTATGGTCACTTATCTTTAATATGTCAAACAATAATACTAGACCAACAAAGAAGAGTATATATACTTAAACTTCAACTCAGCAGATTTAAACTCGATACGTCTATCAATCATTTAATACAAATTTAAACAAATAATGCACACAATTTTATTTCATGACCCACTGCCTAGTTCTTCTTCAAAACTTTAGAGCGGGACAGGCTCACATATGCCTACTTCCGCCTTCCCATTAATGATCTTTTCTCTCCTAGCATAGACCCTTGGGCGTAGGTTTCAATAACGATGAAGGATTTTTCAAGATGTTGACATGCTAGAAGACTGCCAGATTCTAGATGCGACAAGCTTTGCAACTCACCAACGGAACTACCACTGTTCTAGTCTTGTTGAGTTACTATTTTTCTTTTCTTTTCTTCCATTGTGTTTTGCAGAACAATCTCCTTTCGTAATTATGATCTATTTCATTGATTATCTTTAATGACGGGACGGGGAACTTATTCCACGGTTTTATCTAAAAAAATGATTGATGTTGAATTCCAATAATAGGATACCACTTCTTAAGTAAACGTAAGGAAGAAATGGAATCAAACATTTAAAACATGGCAAAATAATTTTAACAGAGAACAATGTATATTTGAATGGGGTCGGATATGGAGCTAGGAAAGCGCCATTAAATAAAATGCAGATGTTCTGCAAAGAAGTTTTGACGCAGAATTAAATTCAAATTAAAAGAATAGATCCAAAAAAAGTAATAAAGAAAGGATCCTTTCTTATGAAAAAATAATTCCAAAACATTTGGGTTTGTATTAAACTATTCTGGCAGTTATTCCAAAGATGAGAATTTTTAAGACAAAAAGGATTTTCTTAAAAAATAAAGCAGATTTCTCTTTATCCTTTAAAAAGAGAGAGAACTTTTAGTTTGAAGAAAAGCTGTGGCAAAGCTCAAATTAATAACCTTCTTACGAAAAACTAAGAGATGGCAACTAAAAAAGCTGGGAAAATGCATGCTACAAGAAAATTTCCCTAAATTCTACTCATTTCAGAAAATAGCACAAATCATTAATTAACATATCAACAACAACAACAACAAACAAAAAAATCCAATCTTTCGATCGTACAGGTGATTACGAGCGAGCGGGCGACGGAGACGAGCGGCATGTCCATGAGAGAGCTCCTGAACCCGTATCTCCCCAAATGGTCCCTCAGCTCGTAGCACCTCGCGCACGCGAACCTCGACGCGAGGACCACGGACACCGACACGTCGGCGACGGACACGATCACCGGCGCCGATATCATCAGCAGCGACGCCACCATCGTCAGTAGGAAGAACAGCGTCCGGAGCCCCCTCCGGAACCTCTCAGCCGTCCTCTTTCCTCCGGAGGCCATGGCCGGATGTAGCGCTCCAAAAATTTCAAATTTAGAAACCCTAAACTACCAATTTGCTCTCGGCGGAGGCCGAGGCGTCAGCGGCAACGGCGGAGACCAAGAACAAGAAACCCTAAACGAGGACAACGAGAAGTAGAAGAACAACGAATCGGCGGCCCCGTCCATCTTCCGGCGAAATCTAGTATTGATCGAGACCGATCGGAATCGCCATGGCTAGGGTTACTAGAGTATGATGGAGCGAAGAGGAATAATGGCTTTTCTATTGTGATTTCTTATATTTAGAAATATATTTTGAAAGGTTTTACGTAACTACACCCTCTACATTATTCAATTTATGTAAGAGTACTCGTAACAAAATGATATATTTTCCTACTAAAAATGTCAAAACTAACCTATACTTCCAACAATGAAAAAACTAACAAATGTTCTAAAATTAAAAAAATTCCGTTAAAAGAGTGGGGGATATCTTAAAATTTTACTTGAATCGTACAAAGAATAGAAACATTTGCTTAGGACTGAGCATTATTCGGTTTTGAACCGAATAACGAACCGAACCGAATCAAATCAGCCAAAAGGTTCGGTTTTAAAAAATGTCGGGTCGGGTTCGGTTATCCATACCCGCTTAATCGGTTATACGGTTCGGTTTTGATTTTTCGGATTCGGTTTCGTTTTAAAACCCAAACCAAATAGTCAATACACATTTACCTAAACACTCTCCGACCTAACCCTACCTATATAATCAAATATTACACTCTCTCTCCTGAGTCTCCTCTCATTCTCATTTTTCACTCATCCAACCCTAACCTAACTCCTCTCATCCTCCTCTACACTTTGGAGTCTGGAGGAAAAAAAATCCTACCCCGATCTTCATCTCCGCCGGTCCCCGCTCTATACCTAGCTCATCTAGAGTCGACGACTCGAAGAGATCTCCACCTTGTAAGTAAAAAAAAAAAAAATCTTTTTTTAAATTTCTGTTGTATATTTTTTTAATTATTATGTTTAAATCACAGATCTGAGATCTTCTCTAGGCTTCAACTATATCTCGCTCTCTTCATAGATCTCCTCCACCTTGTAAGTATTATTAATTTTTTTATTTTAATTTTTTTTGGCCTTTTTTATTTTAATTTATGTTGTATTATTTTAGTTTTGTTGTATTATTATTCATAAATTATTTGTGGTTAGGGACCTTAGGGTTAGGCTTAATTTAATTCAGATATATTTTTTATTTTATTATCAACGGTGATTGTAAAAATCTTGTCAATGCCCCACTGAATTTAATTCCTGTTATTTTAAATCTTGATAAATTACTAGATCTGAATTTTTAACTCGTCAGTAATTTTTATATCTTGATAATTTTATTATTATTTTATATCTTGATAATTTTTGTTATTTTATATCTGAATTACTAGATCTAAATTTAATTCCTAGATCTGAATTTAATTCATGTTCTTTTAGATCATGATAAACTTTTAGATCTCGATTTTTAAATCATGTTGTATGACATGAATTACTAGATCTGGATTTCTTAAAACTTATTTGTTAATTATGTATTGAATTTTTACATGGCAGTAATTTTTAGATCTTGATAAATTCTTACATGTCAGTAATTTTTACATCTTGATAAATTTATAGATCTCGATTTGTAAATCATGTTGCATGGCATGAATTACTATATCTGAATTTTGTAGAACTTATTTGTTAATTATATATTAAAAATTTTAACATGACCTGAATTATGTATCAACTAGATCTGAATTTTGGCAAATTGGCCATTGCACATGTCAAAAATGTACTGAATTGCAATAATTCAGTGAGTCATACTCATAGTAATACTTATTTGTTAATTATGCAGGTATTGGGAGTTGGACTTGGACTTGGATCATGTTGGCTGTAGGTATAGGTGAACTTTTTTACATCTTCCAATGTTATTTTTATTTCATTATAAGTTGCTAACAAAATTATGAAGAAAAAACGATGATGATATGGCATTGATAAGTATTGGATAGATACTACGATGCATCTATTTTTGATGCACAATTGTCTAATCTGAGCTTTCAAACTTAAAACCTACTTGTCTATCTATGCAGATTTTGTATATGTGAAGTGGAAGTGTACTGTGAGCAATGCGACTGCTGGCTGCAGCTACGAATACATGTTCCTTCAATTCTATATTGTGAGCATTGTGGACACTGAACAATCTAAGATTATGTATTATGTTTAATTTTGTTCGTAACTATTTTGAGCAATGTATAATTATTTGTGTTTGAAAATAATGGGTCTGCAGTCTGCATTCTGCAGCTATGAATACATTTTGGATTTATTTATTCATCTTCCATTTGTGTTTTGGAAATAATGGGTCTGCAGTTGCAGCTATGAGCCTATGAATACATTCATGATTTATTTGTCATCTTCCATTTTGTGACTAATATTATCGGTCTGAGATTTTGTATGTACTGCTGGAATTTTATTGCTTTAGCACTATATGTACTCTTGTGAATTTATTTATTTTAATTAATGTGCATTTTTTTGGAATTAATGTGCATTTTTGGGGAAAGTCCACTGTCATTGTAATGCCCCGCAACCGCACGGTGCGTTACGCTGAGTCAAATTGAATGAAATAAATGCTTGTTATATTTAATTTGTTGGATTTTGGGAAGAAGTATTGATTGAGTTGTTTCATGTGCAGATGGCTAGCGGGTTCGATGGAAATCAGGTGTTCGTTCAGAACAGTACTGAGATAGCTGGATTGGAATGATAATGCCATCTTCCTTAGTCCGATCGGTCGGATGATTTGTAGAGCACGGCCTGCTCGCACGGTCATACCAGTTGAGTAGATCGCGCTTGCATCGGACCACGGGTTCAAGGGATTGGCCGTATCGACATGACAGGATGCCTAACGGGATCAAACATGGTGAGTGGGCTCTTTTCCTTCTTCTCTACTCCTTCATGCCTAATAATATGGAAAATACGTAAAGGCTTGAACACTTGGACTGAAATATTGGGAATCACTATACTGAGGCGTGCATAGAGTGTACGTCGTTTGCTTGGATAGGATTTTGGCTTGAATTGATTTACGCGTTGGATAATTATATTTGAGGCAGTTGGTTGAATGATTGGGGATTATGCTTGGACAGTTGGAATGATACAATGAGTCAATGGGAATATTGGGATTCGGGCGAGCGAGCGTGCATCCGTGCACGGGTATCACTTGGTCGCTTTGTCTTGCAAAGCGAGCAGTTGTGGTTCGAAACCGAATAACTGCATCGGCGAGGGTATTGTGCCATATTTGGGGCATTGTGCCATGGGTTTGCTTTGAGCATGGGTGTTGCACCAATTGGAAACACTGTGTTGAGAAGAGGCATTGTGCCTATGGAAATAACTTGGATTTGGTGCCTTGGGCTATATGTTGGAAGAATGGTTATGGATATTTTGGTTGGATATTTGGTTGAACGAGTCTAGGATCGCTTGGTGGGGCGAGAATGTTCGATCCTCTCGTCATACCTACTTGGTGTCTGCATGTCTCGGACAACCTGTGTTGCACGGGATTTGGTCTCCTCGAACGGGAAGGCTCCGGGGCACCGGGACCGTTCGGCCGTGGAGGAGACAATTTGGTAACGTGCCTTGGGCGCGGTGCCAGCGGTTGGATGCGATCCAGGTGGGTTAGCTACTTAGCACTGTTTCGAATAGAACCGCATTTGATCAGTCCGATCAACGTCCTTTATGGCTTGGCCAGTGACTTCATATAGATTAGTGTTGGCTTGCTTTTCTTTTGTTGGTTTGGCTTTCGTGTAGGCGCGGCCACCTTGCCTCGGCAAGAGTGTGCACTTGAGATTGGAATATAAACTTTGGTTGAGGATGGATATTTGAGGATTGGGATTGGTTCGATATGTTATCGTGTTGCTTGGACTTGAGCAGGACGGTTTGCATGCTAGTTTCCTTCGAGTTGTTTATATATTTGCTTGTCGTTTGGTTTGAGTTGAATGTTTGCATGCTTAAACTGCTTTACAGCTTTCCTTAACATGTCATCCCTATGCCATGAAATGAATCTAGGATTCAACTAGAAAGATCACCATATAACTGTTTGCATTCACTTTTTACTTAGTGTCGGCTTAGACGAGTGGGTTACCCCGCTCACCAGTACGGTTGTGTAATGACCCACGTTTGTGGGCATTATTTCAGGTACGCAGGCGTAGTGGCGCTGCTTGGATATACGAGACATGAGGTATGAACTGTAAGTACCTTTGTGGACTAGAGAAAAGAGCAAGAGTATTTCATTGCCTTAGTGGTATTTCATTTGGACCTTATCGAGAGCTTCGCTGCGTATTACTCTGATGTGTGCTTGGTACACAATACTTGACTTCCGCTGCAACTTGGTTGTTTTAATGATAATATTTGGTGTTTGACAATATCGCCTTGTACGAGCGCAACTCCAGGCTCATACGACATCACGTCCCGATGAGAACGATGGTCCTGCGGGAGAGCTGCAACGTGGTGATTCACGTTCAGCGGGGACTATTGAGCTTGCGGAAGATTGGGGCGTGACAAATTGGTATCAGAGTGCCTTGTTCATTTTCTCGGACTTGGTCCTTCGTTTCATCATAAACTCTAAATAGCTTCCGCGTGTCGTCTAGCTCTTGACTCTACTCAGTGCCGCATTGGATGTTTCATGCAATAAGTCTATATTTTGCTGGTTGTGGCTGCATGTTATTCTTGGTTGTGTTGCCTTGGTTGGTTTTCGTTAGATCGCTTAGCATCGTTAGGCGTTGTTGCATTTGTGCAGCAAGTTGGGTGGCATTGTTGCATTTGTGCAACAAGTTGAGAGCTTTCGTTGGGTTGGCTTGGCTTGTCGTTCAGGGAATTCTGATTGCCTCAGTGGATATGTTGGTTGGCAAACGGGTTTTGGTTATGTGGCATATTTTGAGTAGAAACATTCGATGAGAATGGATCGTTGCACGAGTTGCTCGTCTAGCGATTGTGTTGGATAGAAGTTAAAATTTTGGCTGTGGCGCATCGGTTGAGCAGGTTTGAGTTTGGCTTGGGAATATCAGGATAAGTTTGCACGAGTTGCTCGTACAACAAATGTGTGGAACCGTTAGGTATTGGGTTGAATTACTTGGAAGAGAGCTCGATGCACAGGTTGCTCGTGTTACGAAAGTATCAGACGGTTTTGAGAATACCTAGAAGCATTGAGAATGGGATATGACACGAGTTGCATAGCGAGATTGATGGAAAGAGTAAGATGGTTCCTGCATTGGCTGAGTTTTGTGTCAGACTTAAGTTGGGATGGCAGGATCATGCATAAGAGATGGCTCGGACGGATCTTGGATCAGTGCAAGAAATCGTAATGCGAGTAGTGACTTGATTCGGAGTGGTATATGGGATACCACATATTAAACAAGGGATTGAAAATATTTTGGTTGGACATCAATGGGAATTGCCTGAACGGACTCGGGTAACGGGAATACAAGTTGGTTGGTGCACGTCGGTTGAGTTGGAAAGAATAAAAATAAAGCCAGCGATATTGAGTTGAGCAATCAAGAACGGACTGGTGCAAATGGAAGTATCGCTGAACTTAAGAGATGGACAAGATCAGAACGAATAGTTGGGAGACGCTTGAGCGAAGCGATGGGTGAATCAAATAATAGCGAGCACGGACTACGATTTTGGGCAACACAATTGAGCTGTTGGTTGAGCAATGAAACACGATTTGGTTTGGAAGGACAATACGATGGATTCACACAAACTTGAAGGATTTTGGATATTGTTGCTCGAGAAGTCGACTCTGGTTTAGTGGAAGTAGAATTTTGGGCAAGATGATGCAACAATGGTAGACGGATTCTCCGGAAGACGTGAACGGATTATGGCAACAACTAAAGGCTAAGAATTATGGCGGACAGACTTTTGAAGATAGCTAAACGTGGGAACAACGTCAGAAAAAATCACTGTGCTGCTCGAGTAAGTTGGACGTGCATTGTGGGACGCGGCAAACGGATATGAATTTGAGCAAGTCTTGAGTTTTGAGAATCATTGCAAGTGGTAGTGCGAATAGACGAACATGACAGTTCAAAAATTTGATGGATTCAGGGCAGGAGAACGGATTGATAGAAGACGGTTTCAACGAGCGCAGTTCTCGATTTGTTGGCTTGGATAGATAGCAAGACTCTAGGTGGTTAAGCGGCATTGGTTGACAGATCATCAAAGGTAGTGCATGTAGTTCTCGGATTCGGAAGTTCGCTCGGATGGAATGGTTGGATTTTGGTTCGAATTTGCAGATAAGGTATAGCATGGTTTATAGTAACTGTCCATCGTGATGACTTACAATTATCGAGCGTAGCTTCGGGACAACTGACCCTAAGCGACCCTTGCCCGCCAGATCAGAGATTGAATATGGTAGACCCATAGGACGACCCTTGAGGCGGCATATTTGGGAATACGTCGAGGGCAGATATGAGTAATATATGCTGGAGATTTGGCTTATCGACTGAGTGTTGGATTTGAGAGATCCTTGGGATAGCCTTCAGCTGAAGATGCAGCCGGAAGACCGAAGCGATGGTGGAAGTAGCCTAGTCAACTGATGAGATTCAGAGTCGCAGATTTTTATCGATGGCATCGCCTCTGACTCATCGTGCCCTGGAAGGGAATAGCATTCATATGAATTGACGACTGTGAAACTAGCTCGTGAAGTTAAAGCAGCGGCTCATTCAGATCAAATCCTTGCGAATACTGGAAGGGACAGATTTGCCTCAGATTTACAAGATGTCTCGAAACTTAGTCTAGGAAGCGTGCTCGTTCGGAAGACAAAGGTGATATTCTATGCTTCGAGGCAGTGGAAGCAGCACGAAGAACTATTCCATGCGCAACCTAGGAATTGTGGCGAGTGTGTCCACGTTGAAATCGTGGCGACACTATCCCTTTGGCGTGGCGGCGAAATCTTCGTGGATCACACGAACCTCAATATAGATGTTCACCCAGCGAGGTATTAAGATTGAGGAAGAGGTGTTTGGTTGAGCTGATGAAAGCAAAGTTGATATTTGGATAAGTCGTATAGTTGGGGTAGTATCAGTTGAGTTGATCGTTCGGTACATAAGATATATTTGGAGATGTTGCTAGTGCGGATTCAGAGATAGTTGGATGGATTGAGTTGGAACACGAACTGATTGAATCAGTGGAAAATTATCATATTTGAGAATAGTGCTCAAGCGAATATGTTGGAATGAAAATTAGGATTTGGTTCAATTGGGAGTAAAGTAAATGGATGCCTCGGACATAAAGATACCCTTGTAACTTGTTCAAATTCGCTATCGCAAAGCTCGGCTGAAATGCATGTATTTTAGGGACGCCTTAAATATGTGTACGATCCAAAACTAAGCGATACAGGAATTCGTATTGAGCTGCAAGGAGGATGTAGGAATTCGGAAATTTGTACGAGCATTCAACAGAGCGAGATGCTGAGTCAGAATCGTGAGTACGAGAGTTGCATAGAGCAGAGTTATGTATTGGACAAACGACATGTGATAGGAATGAGTACCAGCACGGTTCGTGGACGAACCTGATTCTAAGTGGTATATTATGTAACACCCCGCAACCGCACGGTGCGTTACGCTGAGTCGGATTGAATGAAATAAATGCTGGTTACATTTAATTTGTTGGATTTTGGGAAGAAGTATTGATTGAGTTGTTTCATGTGCAGATGGCTAGCGGGTTCGATAGAAATTAGGTGTTCGTTCAGAACAGTACTGAGATAGCTGGATTAGAATGATAATGTCATCTTCCTTAGTCCGATCGGTCGAATAATTTGTAGAGCACGGCCTGCTCGCACGATCATACCAGTTGAGTAGATCACGCTTGCATCGGACCACGGGTTCAAGGGATTGGCCGTATCGGCAGGACAGGATGCCTAACGGGATCAAACATGGTGAGTGGGCTCTTTCCCTTCTCCTCTACTCCTTCATGCCTAATAATATGAAAAACACGTAAAGGCTTGAACACTTGGACTGAAACATTAGGAATCACTATACTGAGGCGTGCAAAGAGTGTACGTCGTTTGCTTGGATAGGATTTTGGCTTGAATTGATTTACGCGTTGGATAATTACATTTGAGGCAGTTGGTTGAATGATTGGGGATTATGCTTGGACAGTTGGAATGATACATTGAGTCAATGGGAATATTGGGATTCGGGCGAGCGAGCGTGCATCCGTGCACGGGTATCACTTGGTCGCTTTGTCTTGCAAAACGAGCAGTTGTGGTTCGAAACCGAACAACTGTATCGGCGAGGGTATTGTGCCATATTTGGGGCATTATGCCATGGGTTTGCTTTGAGCATGGGTATTGCACCAATTGGAAACACTGTGTTGAGAAGAGGCATTGTGCCTATGGAAATAACTTGTATTTGGTGCCTTGGGCTATATGTTGGAAGAATGGTTATGGATGTTTTGGTTGGATATTTTGTTGAACGAGTCTAGGATCGCTTGGTGGGGCAAGAATGTTTGATCCTCTCGTCATACCTACTTGGTGTCTGCATGTCACGGACAACCTGTGTTGCACGGGATTTGGTCTCCTCGAACGGGAAGGCTCCGGGGCACCGGGACCGTTCGGCCATGGAGGAGACAGTTTGGTAACGTGCCTTGGGCGCGGTGCCAGCGGTTGGATGCGATCCAGGTGGGTTAGCTACTTAGCGCTGTTTCGAATAGAACCGCATTTGATCAGTCCGATCAACGTCCTTTATGGCTTGGCCAGTGACTTCATATAGATTAGTGTTGGCTTGCTTTTCTTTTGTTGGTTTAGCTTTCGTGTAGGCGCGGCCACCTTGCCTCGGCAAGAGTGTGCACTTGAGATTGGAATATAAACTTTGGTTGAGGATGGATATTTGAGGCTTGGGATTGGTTCGATATGTTATCGTGTTGCTTGGACTTGAGCAGGACGATTTGCATGCTAGTTTCCTTCGAGTTGGTTATATATTTGCTTGTCGTTTGGTTTGAGTTGAATGTTTGCATGCTTAAACTGCTTTACAACTTTCCTTAACATGTCATCCCTATGCCATGAAATGAATCTAGGATTCAACTAGAAAGATCACCATATAACTGTTTGTATTCACTTTTTACTTAGTGTCGGCTTAGACGAGTGGGTTACCCCGCTCACCAGTACGGTTGTGTAATGACCCACATTTATGGGAATTATTTCATGTACGCAGGCGTAGTGGCGCTGCTTGGATATACGAGACATGATGTATGAACTGTAAGTACCTTTGTAGGCTAGAGAAAAGAGCAAGAGTATTTTATTGCCTTCGTGGCATTTCATTTGGACCCTATCGAGAGCTTCGCTGCGTATTACTCTGATGTGTGCTTGGTACACAATACTTGACTTCCGCTGCAACTTGGTTGTTTCAATGATAACATTTGGTGTTTGACAACATCGCCTTGTACGAGCGCAACTCCAGGCTCGTACGACATCACGTCCCGATGAGAACGATGGTCCTGCGGGAGAGCTGCAACGTGGTGATTCACGTTCAGCGGAGACTATTGAGCTTGCGGGAGATTGGGGTGTGACAGTCATTTCTTTAGGCCCGACCCATTTTTTTTGTAAACCGGACCAACCGATTAAACCGAATAAACGAGCCAATGAATTTGGTTTGGTTTAAAATGGTTATTCATGCATTCGCTTCGGTTTCGGTTATGGATTTCCCAAATTAGGTTATTTCGGTTTTGGTGATTTCGGTTCGGTTGATACTAGTGCGGCCCCGTCCCCCCACCCACCCACGCGCGCAAGCTCCTCCACCGGAGATTGGAGATCCCGCACAGTCCTCCTCGATAGACAGATCGAAGCCCTCGTCGACCTCTTCCTCGATGGCTAGATCGACGCTCGACGGTCAGATCAAAACTCGGAGGAGGTCAACGAGGGACGGACGGGGTCCTCGATGGTCAGATCAAAGCTCCTGTTGGCTCAGAGGAGTTTCGAGGAGGAGGAGGGGAGTCGGATATGTCGGCTCGATGGAAGCCCTTGACGACCAAATCTGTAGTGGACAGGGTCGAATCTGGACACGGACATAGGGAAAACACAATGGTGGACGCGGACAGATCTAGACACGGTGTCCATAGATAAATTTTTTGTAATGTATCAGACACAGTGAAGATGTATTGGACATTGTCCGAAGAAAGAACATAATTTTTTTGATTTTTTCTATAATTTTTTTACACAACTAATTTTGTTTTCTAAATTTTTATTAAAAAAAATTTAATTTTTTTTACCAAACAGAATTTCTACGTTTTGTTTCTGAAAACCATTTTTCAGATAAAAGTAACCAAATACAAAGTCAGAATCTTTATACTAAAAAAATAATTTTATGACTTACTTTAAGAAAACAATTTCCACAAGAAAAAAATAAAAAAATAAATCCAAACGGACCCTTATTTTTTTCGTAATTTTTTTAATAAATAGTAGAGGATTTACAAACGGTTTAGACTGGTTCAATTTTGATTCGTTTTTAAGCTTCATTATAAGAGTAGAGATAGGACGGTGTTATTAGCAAAAGCAATTTCATTTTTGGGCCTCATAATATTTTAAATTTTTTACTTTTCAAAAAAAAAATTTGGAGGTACATTTTTGGAACACCCCATTCCGCTCAAGCGGACTGCTAATTCAAATGGCAAAAAATACAATGTCCCGACCTGCTTGGCTTCAGCGAGAATACTCGTTTGAGGTAAGAGGATTTTCAGACTTGGCTCTTCAGGAGTTCGGCTTAGGCTTTCAGAGGCTCGCTCGGAGTATCCCTAGACCGAGGCGAATCATCGCTATGGTGGGTGGCTATAATGAACTTGTCTTTGCTTAGCCAGCACACTTAAAATATGGAAGGATACATGCTAGTCGCTAGGTGGATCACCCCTTACATGCTAATAAGAATACAACGCACCTAGCTAAGGGAATAATCCCAACTTGTATTGCTTGTGTTAGAACATGGAAATAAAATATTGCTTATAATCAGACCATCGCATGCTACATTTGCCTTGTGCAACTAGACCCGCTATGCCTCGAGTAGAACGATATGCATATGCTCTTCGTAGTGCATTGCTTTACTTGCTATACTACACAACCCTAGATCATGTCGCTCGGTAAGTCCCTTTACGGTTTCACTCCTCGGCTTACTTTTGGGCCCGAGCCAACGTGAATTTTTAAGTTTCAATGGAAATGCATGCTTGCCTGCTTATATATTGCCTTGATTCAATGCTTGTCGCATAAACTATGCCTCAATCGCCTAATACTGTGCATGTCATGCATTCATCTAAGTTCTCCTCGGAAGACTATATAATAGCCGTTCTATGCAAATATGAACCTGAAAGCATACGGGACCGTTAGGTCGCTAAGGTAGTTCCCGAACCAGAGAGTTTGCACCAAGTCAATGATCCAAGAATTACAGCTCGTGGAGCAATACCGTCCTGTACTGAATCAAATGGCTCGTGGAGTCGATACATATATTGTGAACAATCATGCCTGAAACATGTACCTGATATGTTCCTGCCTGAAACATGTGCCTGATATGTATCATGCCTTGAACTTATTCTTGTGTCTGACCAGAGACCCAGAAGATTGAGACTTACATGGTCACAGGACAACTTGGAAACAAGATTTTAGTTCCACGGACTGTTGCTGGGGCACTGGCACCGATCTGATCTGGACGAAACTTCTGATAGTCGCCTGCTTCGGATGGAATGGCCTGTGATATCCTATCTATGCATTGCACGTCATTTCATCCCGAGACTAGAACCGTCCATTATGGCGCCGTGCCAGTGACCTCATGTTCATATAGATAAGTCATCATTGCTTAGCGGCTATCCGCATGGAAGTTATTGTATCACATCGAGAATAACTAAACACCTGAACGATCGTAACACACTTGTACATATGGATCACTTGAACATCTTATGCAATACACCTGATCATCTGAGTAACTCGTGCATCCGAAACATAGTCTCGTTCACAACACAGTGTTTGCATATGTTATTGCCCCTGAATGTTTATACCTGCTCGTGCTTGAATTAATCTGGTTTGCCTTGGACAGGGAAGGACAAATGGTAAGTTGGTAAGTCGTGTCGTGTTTTCTTTTATATCATATGGCGCACTGCCACACGAGATATTCTATTCACCTTTACCATGAAACTGATCCTAGGCAACTAGAAAGACAACAAAATAGTTGGTGCACGAAACCGATTGAACGTGTTTGGATTTGTCGAGCGGGCGAGTAGCCTTCCTACCAGTGTATTCATGTACTGATAACCCACCAGATTGCTTGCAGGGTGCGGGATAACCTCGTTTGGTGCGGATACCTCTTTCGTGCGTGCTAAGGCGTGGAGATTCACTCTGGAGCCTTGGAGCATTGCGTCCGAAACGGAAGCACATAAACAAGACATAATGTTGGAACATCGTCTATACATCATTGCACAATTTTGGCCACTTGGCACGCTTTTAGTATTTCAGAGAGAGAGGCTTGAGTGAATTATAATTTTGCCTATACGCCGCCTGTAACACTTATTCAATATCAATAAAGAGTTTGCTTTACTTCTATACTTGTATTTTTTAATGCTTCTGCTATTATCGACTTAGTGAACTTGTTACCAATCGCCTATGCTTTTATAATTCTGCTGCACTCGGACAATTTGTGCGACTATGTGGATTAGACCTCTTAACGCCAGCCGATGAACCACGGCCTTGCACGGACGCGGCTCACGCTCGTGCGGCATCACACCATGATGGGTCAAGCGATCGTCTAGCGGGGACGGTCGATTTGCCTGCGGGAGATCGGAGAGTGACAAATTTTGCTTTATTGATGAAAGAAAGAAATTTTAAAAAAATAATAGAATCCACTTTAGTATTCGCCAAAGCAATGTCGAAATTATTTTTGAATGAAATTATCTAATAGCATTGGCGAATTTTAATACGCACTAACGAATTTCAATCAAAATAAAATTCACCTGTAGCAATGATAAATTTTAATTTATTTTATAAATAATTCGAACATGATCAAGTTGGCTCATGAAAATATATATATATATATATATATATATATATATATATATATATATATATATATATATATATATATATATATATATATATATATGAGAAGGATGGGAGAGAGAAAGAGAGTGGAGAGGAGAAGAAGAGAGAAAAGAGATAAAGGAGGAGCAGTAAGCAGAAGCAAGAACAATAGCAGTAAAAGTAAGTAAGTTTTATTTAGCAAAAATAGTTTAATTTCTTTTATTATAATCAAATTAGTTTTTTTAATTTTTAATTTATTTATTTAGGTAGATAGTGTATACCTTACACCTAAACCTAAAACTTGAACCCCTAATTCTAAATTCCTAATCCTAACAATACAAGTAACCCTAACCCCCCCCCCCCCAAAAAAAAATAATTTATAATCCTAGTCCTAATCTTAACCTTAAAATTCTAACCCCAAATCCTAAAAATAATCCTAACATAATCCTAAAATATCTAGTAATAGTCATTTTCACAACGGTCATTTTATAAATGGCTAGCAAAAATGTTGAACGAATTTCGGCGGGCTCATAACTGTCGTCATTATCCAATAGCATGAGACACCCTCCCCCCCCATATATATATATATATATATATATATATATATATATATATATATATATATATATATATATATATATATATATATTATTTTTAAATTTTTTGACATATAATTTTTTAAATTTAAATTTTGTTAGTCATACGATTATACATTTTTATATATATTTAGCAATAACAAAATCAATAATTTTTTATATATAGCTTTACGATTATAGTGACGATCTGCGATTGCTAGAGTATAACACATGGCGATACGAGAAGAACCGCGGCACATGAGAGCTAACTAGTTCCCAAAAGGTGTCATGCTCCAATTCTCGCAAGGGGCAGTTCATCCTCGCTTTGCGCCTTGCGGAACCGATCATTCTCGCGTGAGCGTGATGCCGTGTTAGTCTAAGTTGTGCTTGCACAAGGCCAAGGCTTTGAACAAGGAGAAGTAAGTTATTCAGAGTAAGAAGCAACGACACAACATTGCAGAAAAGTAAAGAATACTATGGCAAAAGAAAATAAGCTCTTTATTGATATTCAAGAAGTGTTACAAGCGGCGCTTGGCCGAGATTATAATTCGCTCAAGCTCGCTCTCTCTCTCTCTATCTCTCTAATACAATGACATTGTTCCATACATTACATTCCTTTATACAAAAGCATCTCAATAATCTTGATACGGCTCAAGGCATCGACCCCATATTTTTTGCTCCTGAGGATGAGGATATGTTATCGCTTCTTTGGATGATCCAGTACCTGCGAACAAGCAATCTAGTGGGGGGTCAGCACTTTGGGGAAAGCACTGGTGAATATAAAAGCAACGAAAAGAAGCAACACTCTCTAAAACCAACACTAAGTAATCATGTGGTAAAATATTACATTACTAATAATCTTGTTACTTTTTACCTAGGTTCATTTAATGCAGCATACGATTAGAGTCAGATTACTTCTTTCAAAAATATATCTTTGAAAATAGTTTGCATATTCAATACATTCAAGCATACAGTAGGGGCATTGTTCTATCGTGCAGTACGTAGCATGTACCGTGCACCATATTCATTAACTCTAGAAACAATAGCAGTGATCTAGTGGACTATTCATCTTATGCAAGAGGGCAGCAGCATATTCAAGTTAAACATGCAAGTCTTATGAGCAGTTCGATAAGAAACATAAACAATAACTAGTATCACTTATACAGTTGTAACCATCACTTTTCAGGATAGGGGTATTTATGTCATTGGTATTATATTTATTGATTTAAATAATAATTGGTATAGTTATGTATATATAAATAATTAATATAAATGATGGTGCATGATTAGCCCTTAGTTAGACTAGTTGCTAATGAACCCAACTAGACTTGAACCTAACTAGACTTGTCATGACCAATAGTGTAACCCAATTAATTAGTCTTCGTTACTAGTTAAGTAAAGAGAATGACTAGGATATCCAATTCATTTAATATTAAACCCTCATTAGTTAAACCCCCTTTATTACATAACCCTTCATGACATTAATGAGGGACAAATGGGACACTTTGCATAGACCTAACCCTAGCTAGGGGTAGCCGGCCACTATATGAAGAGGGGAGAGCCTCTTCTTCTTCTTCTTCATTCACTTGAAACTCTTCCAAATTAGTTCATCCCCATTTTCACCCAATTTCCCTCAAATTCCAAATTCTTTTCTACCAAATACATTGCCATTTCCACTATTCTAAACTATTCCTAGAAGCTTGGAGGAACAAGAGAAGCTTGGGAGAGGAGCTTGGCTTGGAGGAGGTGTCTATCTACTTCCTTGTATCCCCTTGGTGCACTATATTGGAAATCTATCTCCCAATAAGTAAAAATTTCATTCCCCTTGTCATTTAAATTCTAGAATGGTGTAATAAACCCATAGGAACCCTTCCTTAGTTTATGACTACCCATAGGAAGAAGAACTAGGTCCATAGGAGGCCTATGGTGGAAGTTATAAAGTTTTGTGTCAATTTGGAGAAAACTCTAAGGTGGCACACCAAGTGTTTGATGAAATGCCTAATGGGTCTTTCCTTTTTATTTTGTGTTTTATTTGGTATACTAGGGTATGTATTTTGAGGAGTGATATCCCATGGAATGGTTATTTGAGTGCGTATCATGGGTATCTTAATCATGCACCCAATGTGTTTGACATAATAATTATTAGTGCATGTATTGAGTTTTTAATACCCCGTTCTGCTCAAGCGGACTGCCGACTCAATCGGCAATAGTGCAACTGTCCCGACCCGCTTTGCCTCAAACAAGAAGCAAAGGATATCCAGACTTGTCCCTACAGGAATCCGGCTTAGGCTTTCAGAGGCTCGCTTGACGTATCGCTCTACCGAGGCGAATCATCGCTAAGGTGGGTGGCTACGGTGAACTTGTCTTTGCTTAGTCAGCACACATAAAATCTGGAATATTCATGCTAGTCGCTAGGTGATTCACCTCGTGCATGCTAATAAATCCAACGCACCTAACTAAGGGAATAATCCCAACTCGTGTTGCTTATGCTAGAACATGGAAAATAAAATACTGCTTATATTCAGACCCTCGCGTGCCAAGTCCCCTAACGATCTAACTCTCAGTCTACCTTCGGGCCCGAGCAAACGTGCTGATTATGTTCCTTAGAAACGCATGCTTGTCTGCTTGAATGTTGCCTTGTTTTCATCCAAACCCCGGAAGACTACTAAGTAGTCGTTCCGTGCCTGAACGAACCTGCAAGTATCCGGGACCATTAGGTCACCAAGGCATATCCCCGAACCAGGGGAATGCATTAAGCAAGAATGAATACTGAACATGAATCACACTTGAATGATAATCATGCTAAGAATGCATCTGAACGAGGATCGTGTTATGTACTAATGGAATCCCAGCTCGTGGAGCAATATGCTCGTTCAGATTAAGTTTAAGTTTCATGATTATCATGTCAAGCCATGGAATATGGATAGACCCTGACCTGCATTGTCGCGGACAACTTGTGTGCACAAGGTATGTTATGTTGAGTTCCGCGGACGGTCATCGGGGCACTGGGACCGATCCGATCCGGACGGGACGTATGTTAGTCGTATGTTACCCGGCAAGTGTTATGCGACGGGGCTCGCCACCTGCGTTGTACGTCACTTCGCCCTGAGACTAAACTGTCCTTTATGGCTTTGCCAGCGACCGTGTTCATATAGATAAGTCATCCTCGCTTAGCGGCTATCCGCGTGCGAGTCACTGCATCGCATCAAGAAACAACTAAACACCTGAACGATCATGTTAAAAAGACCCTCGTGTTTGCATATGCTATACCCCTGAATGCTTATACTTGTCGTGCTTGAATTTATACTGTTTGCCTCAATGTTTGCCTTGGACAGGGAAGGAGATGGTAAGTTGGTAAGTCTCGCCGTGTTTCCTCTCATGTTGCACGGCGCACTGCCCGACACGTTAGGCTATTCATATTTGCATGAAACTGATCCTAAGGCAACTAGAAAGACAACTTAATAGTTGTGCACGAAACTTATATTACGTGTTTGGATTTGTCGAGCGGGCGAGTAACTTCCCCACCAGTGCATTCAATGTACTGATAATCCACCAGTTTGTATGCAGGGTGCGGGAGAACCTCGTTCGGTACGGATGCCTCCAACGTGCGTGCTAAGGCGTGGAGATCACTCCGAAGCAACGGTGCGTCCGGGACTGAAGCACATATACAAGACATAATATTGGAGCGTCGCCTGAACATCGCCTGTACAATTATTCCACAATTGTAGCCACTTGGCACGCCTTATGTTTCAGAGAGAGAGGCTTGAGCGACTTGTAATCTCGGCTATACGCCGCCTGTAACACTTGTTCATATAAATAAAAGAGTTGATTTACCTCAACTTGTGTTTCAAATGCTTCCGCTATATTGTCGACTCAGTGAACCTGTTACCAAATTGCTATGCGTTTATGACTCCGCTGCACTCGGACAATCTGTGCGACTCTGTGGCTTCGAACTCTTACCGCCAGCCAATGAACCATGGCCTTGCACGGGCGTGGATCACGCTCGTGCGGCATCACGCCCAGATGGGTCAAGCGATCGTTCCGCGGGAGCGCTGGTGAGGGTGATTCCCGCCTAGCGGGAACGGCCGATTGCCTGCGGGAGATCGGGGCGTGACAGAGTTCACCCAAGTATTTTTTGTGTTATATATATATATATATATATATATATATATATATATATATATATATATATATATATTAGAGGATATGTATATGTGTTTTATATATATATAGATATGTATATGGAGGAAAGTGGTATTGAGGAGGAGGAAAAATTGTCACTGTGACAATATATGATTTAGTGTGCATTTGGGCTGTGTCTAGTGCCTTACCAGTATGTGTCTATTTATATATAGTATTGTATATATATATATATGTAGATATATAACTGGATGTGTAATCATGTGTAAAGTGAGGGGGGAGTCCTTTTGAACAATTAGAGGGGGGATGTGTGCTTGTGAGCACACATGTGACTATGTGTGTTAGATATATGTAACAGTAGAGAGATTGGGATATGTAGTAGTATCAGTAATGTATTAATGTTGGGTGTTGGGTTAGCAGTGGCAAGAAGCAAGTATTTGCAAGATATAGCAGTTGGTGTATAGGAGTTGGGGGTGTCGGGTTCTAGCTAAGCATAGGTAGCAGCAACAATAATATGTAGCAGCAACAACAATAATATGTAACAGCCGCAGTACCTAGATTAATCACTACATGAATTGTAGTGTAGGTGATCATAGAAGGGGTAGCCGTAGGTGCAATAGAGGAAGAGATAATAACAGTGAGTTTGAAGGGGGTATTTGGGAGCTGGAAACAACTAAACAGTAGGATGTGTGTTGGTTGATGGTGTGTATAGGATCTGCAGGTTGGAAAATTTAGTTACTGCAATAGAGTAGTAACTTGGTATAAGAAGTGAAGGTAGGGAGAACTTAATATTTTAGTGGAGTTTGGGAAATCAAGTACAACAGTAGCAGCTATGTGGTAGCTAGTGAAGAAGGAGTGTAGGCAATAACAAGTATCCACTGACAGCAGGTAAGAGGAGAGTTTGTGGTGTTCATGTGTGTGTGTGCGCCTATAATATGGTGTGGTGCTAACTTGTGTATCAGTTGAGTGTCAAATGAGTGTAGATAATAGAGGATGTTTATGTGGATATCAAGAATTGGACTGATACTTGGAGTATCAGTGAGTGGACTCGAGTGTTACAGTTGGGGTTATATTAGTGTAGGTAATGTATGCAACTATGTAGGAAGTGTGGTAACAGGTAAGTGGGTTGAGTGAAGTATTGATATTTTCATAAAGAGTGAGGGTATAAGAATAGGTAATAACAACAACAACAACAACATTAGCAAGGTATATTGGCAGTAGCAAACTTGTGGTATTCAAACCAAGTGCAGTTCTGTGTTAGTTTGAGGCTCAGTTTCTGTATTCAGTGGAAGGATGTATCAGTAGAATGTTAGGATACAGTGAGCATGGTGAGGTCGGGTTTACACCTGGGTATTAGAGGCAATTTTGACTTGGGGTAATGACTGCGCATAAATGGTTCAGTTGGTAGGTGACTGGATGCATTAATAGTTATTGGTTGGCAACTGCTTGGTTGGCCCGACATTGGGTTAAAGGACTGCATGGCTCGAGTATCAAGTATGAAAGTCTGATACTATGAAGGCATGATATAAGTGTTAGTATGTATCAGTGGGTATCGGCAAGAATTGTGAAGGGGGAGAGCCAATGCAGGCTTAGCTAATCAATGCAGGCTTAACTTATTTAAACTTGTTTATTCCTTCATTACACCAAATAGCATGATAATTCTTATATAGGTTTATGTGACCAGTTTGGATACTGTTTTGTGTCATTTGCTTAGGACCTCGGGCGAGTATATTTCTCTATTAGTTTTTAGTACTTGATAGTGTATATAACACATGTTCTAGATCTCTTTTACTTGATTCTGATACCATGTTACACTGGCTGGTATTATATGGATCAAGTCAGGCGATGTTATTTATTTGACTTGTGCATCGGGTACTCCTTACATATGTACTTTATTATGTGCATCGGATATTCCTTGTGCTCGTATCTATTTGTGTTCTGCGTGTGCTCATATTATATTCGTGTGTGTAACGTGTCGTGACTGGATCCATGAATATTAGTCGGGGCGAGGGAGTATGAGTTGGTTATGTGATCAAATATTTAGCGTATTCGTGTGCATGCCAATTATACGATACATGTATAATTGAGTTACCGTAGTATAGACTTGTGTAACCCAAACAGATCAGATGACGAACTTGTTCTCTAAATCACTTAAATAGTATCACCAATTCTCTTATTTACAGTTCACACCTTATTACTTGTATTTACTTTTCCATTCGTCCTTCGTGTTTATCTACTTATTCCAGTTATATTTCCATTTCATAGTTACTTGTGCATCTTGTATTCATTTTTATTGCTGTTATATATCCTCACCATGTATATGAAACTGCTTTTAGAGTTTTGTACTTTACTCCAATTCTGACTGGATATATTTCTCCAGACGGCTATTAGAGGACTGGTGTCCTACATACTATGGCCCGCAAGACGGAGAGCCAGCTGAGGTAGCACCTTTAGCCCATGACGATCTGGTACTAGCTGTCGAGGAGACACACCTAGTATCTATTTACTGTACTGGATATGTTTCCAGCATTAGACTATGCCATATTATTTATATTTGAGACCATTGGTGTTTATTGCTAGACTCTAGACTTTGATATTGTTGTGACTTGTTATTCCTATTCTCTTTATGATGTCGTGCCATTATCTGTCTCTAGTTTGGTGATTGAGTATTGATGATATATATTCATCTTGTCCTCCTTATGGAGTTGAGTTATCATTGACAGGTTGTATATATATATATATATATATATATATATATATATATATATATATATATATATATATATATATATATATATATATATATATATATCATGGCATGAGTTTATTAGATAATATTGTGGACCTTTACAGCGTTCTACCGTCGATGCTGCGGCGTAGGTTGGACGTACCCACGACTCATGCCCAATTTTTGGGTGTGGGTCATGGCAATAGTGATTTCTTACCCTCGGCTGGACGGGTATCCCTGCAACAGACATACAAGTTAGCAATAATTTGCATATATGAATAATGTTATATTTTTTGTCCGTCTCTGCATCAAACAGTTAGGTATGCAAGAAGGCTAACCTAGTATGTGCCATAACTACATGATGGTCGATGGGTTGCCCCATGATTAGCAGCGGTGACTCAAGGTTCAGCCCTATACTAGTACGCGCGTATGTCAGCAGCTGTGACTCAAAGTTCAGCTCTACACCAACACACACGAATACTAGCAGTTGTGACATCATGGTTTCGCTCTTCACTAATAGACACAATACCCCACTAGATCACAAGGACCGTACCTCAGGGTGCTCTCAAAAATCTCTTCCGAACCGACCGATTCCCAGTGCCCCAGGAACCGTTCGAGAGACTAAACATTGTGCACAAGTTGTCTGAGATCGATGCATGACATGAAACATCTATCAGATAAGACACTACTATGCACAGTTCTGAACAACAAGCACACGATTTCATCTACTCTTTCATGTCATAATGACTTGCTATAGATCGGGTTGCACAACATAGGAACGAGGGACATGTAACATAAACTTGACAATAAAGCAAAAATTCTCATACTTCAAGCATGCAGTTCATTTATTTTAGCTTATCTTGTTAGTGAGGTAACATTTGAAACATAGTACATGCAATTCAAGTGATCTAAAGATTATTTTATTAGGCGTGCGGACTAAGGATTCATCGAAGGGATGAAGCCACTCACCTAGATCAATTATTTTGTGTTTCGATCAGAAAAATCTTCGAGAAGGCTTCCGCTCGAGCCAACAAAGCGATATCTCTTGTACATAGTGCTAACGCGATCAGGGTACTACAAAAGGCCTCGGTGCATGCCTTTAGCTTTTACTACATTAATGATCTATATTTTCTATGTCATGATAAAGACTTGATCTTAAGTCTCATTGAGCGTTAGTGGCTCTAACGCAAAATATTCAAGATTTCGATGGACACGATGAATGTGTGCCTTTTACCAATTTTAGATAATTTGGTTGAACATACCTGTCATGCATTGGGAGTAACTACATTAGCATATCTGTATGGATCTATGACAAAATTTATGAGTTCGATAAACAAAATTAGCAAATATATTAATGGATGCATGACACTAATACACGTATGAACGATACACATTTTGTTAATACCATATACAGTTTTACTATCTAGACTTATACCATATTATTATTTTTTGTAGGTTTGGTCATACGAGTGTTTCTTTATTGGTATGCCAATGACCCATACTAGTTTTGACATGGGTGTCTTCCCGATTGCTTCTCGGTTGACGACATATGCAATGAATGTGGCACATCGTGTTTTCTAGGTGGCCTTAATTTACCGGACCCAATTTGATACGCTACAACACTTGGAGGTAAAATATTTAATATTTGGTTAGTTATTTTTATTTCTTTAATTATTATGTTTATCATTTTGTTATTTGTTTGACATCAAATAGGTTCAATGGATACTCTACAATATTCGTATGGACGCTCTTGAGATACAGAGAACATCAAATAATTGTATTCTCCATAGGTATTACATTATATACCACAAGCGAACCATGTATCATCAAGCTGATCGTATTTTATGACAGTTTGGAATAACATGTATAATTTTTGATAATCTATTATATATGAGCCATGGTAGAGCCAATGTCGTTCGTTGAGTCCGTTCTTTGATTCCTGGTTTGAATTCCATATTCGAGACAGAGCGTGACACACATGTCTCGTCATGTATTAAATATCGATGACGATAAGTTATTGAATACTTAATTAAGTACCAAAGTGTATTATGTTAATATTTTGTTTAAATGATGCAACAGCCGGTGATATCGCTTACAAATGTTGGTGGGAAGCCCCTCGTATAAGCGAAAGTGCCTATGGAGTACCAGTTCCAAAATTGAGCTATAAATTATGATTATAGCTTGCGTGTATTTTATGACCGTGTCATTGAGATGATACATATTTTAATTTTCATCCATATTAGATTTAAATAAATTTATTAAATTTAAAAACATTAAAATTTCATCTCCCTAAATTGTAGCAAGCACTCCAAAATCTAGAGAGTTATATGTGTCAGGAGGGACGGAAGCTCATGCAAGAACTTGTGGATTATTTAGGAGCAGGTCTAGAGCCCCTGATGCCTCAACAATATATCCAGCCATATTATCCTATAGGTATAGAAGCATGAAAAATCTCTACCATATGCCAACATTAATCAAAGGCCATGCGCCGCAGTGATCAAGCCCCCTGCGCCATAATGATTCAGTGTCATGCGCCGACCATTTCATAACTAGTGTTCCCATGTGCCACTAAGTAACTAGTGTTTCCATGCGCCAGTAGTGTCATGCTCCACTAAGTAATTAGTATCTGCATGCATCAGCAATGCCATGCGCCACTACTCCCTCAAGGATCCCCATGCGCCAAGCAGAAGGACACTTTATAGATACGCCGTTGCACTTCATGTTGTTATCTCCTCCATGCTTCTATTCAAAGTATTATGAACTTAAAAAACTTACAAAGTTTAGAAACTTTGAAGAAGATCTTGTAGAAGCATGAAAATCATGCAGGCCGCATAGAGCTCATGCCCCTTCAAAATGAAAGTAGGCTGCAAAGGAGCCACATAAAGCCCATGCGGCCCGAACAACCAAGGAGTTGGAAGCCGCATAAAAAGAATCCATGCTGCCTGAACAACCATGAAGTAAGGGGCCACATGAGATCCGCTGATACGACATTCAATGCCTGTCAAAAGTTTTGACACACCACTCATCACCCAGAGCGCTTCGAGAATCGTGAGAGAGGCGGTGACTCATAAAAGACGAAAAGTCATATCAGTACATTAATAAATTCATCAGATGTGCCATGCCATGTGTTCCCTCATATGTGGCTACGGTCTTATGCGGCCTCGTCATCATGCGGCCAAAGTGTCCATTCGACCAAGGCCAAACGAGAGATCGCAGGCGGCCACAACGCCATGTGGCCGACGTGTCCATAAGACCAAGTCCAGACGAGAGATCGCATGCGGCTACAACGTCAAACTGTCGAAGTGTCCATAATACTAAGGTTAAAGGAGAACACATATGCGGCCATGACTCTATGCGTCCACGACACCATGCGGCTCTCAGCTTGCAAGATATTTACCTTACAACTGAAAGGATCTTCACAGAGTTAGTATTGATTACATGTCCAGCTGACCAAGTCACACACACAAAGGAGTTGAAAATAACCCCAAGATATTATCAACAGCATACCCAACCGAGGCCACGTGGCAGCATGTCCGTGATATGCGGCTACAGTTACAACCGTATTCTGTTGAAGGAGCCCTATGCGGCCACCAAACAGAGGTATATACGACACCTATAGTGTCACTACCACTTTTCCATGTAAGGGCATTCTGTAATTTAACTACTTAAATAATTATGTATTTAATTAATTGCTGAGTTTTATAAGTAATTATATATTGTTAATAATATTTAGTTTTAGGTCTAACCCTAGAAATCCATTAGGACAACCCTAATGGGTAAACCCTAGTTAGAAAACCCTATTCTAGCAAAACCCTAGAATTTAAAAATTAGGGTGAACCCTCAAAACCCTAGACTGACTTAACCTGAGTCTATTAGGTTCTACATGAGAGGGCCAGGGGGTTTAACCTAAAAACTAGGCATAGAAACCCTAAAACCTAGGTTTAATATAAAAAGAAGCTTCCCACAAAGCCATCCTTCATGTAAACAGGAGAAACCCTAGCCTCCACAAGAGAAAAACCATCTCCCATCCAAAAATTCGAAACCCTAACCCTAGCTTCCATTTTCTCCTCCTCCAAAGCAAAAGAAGCAAAGAACGTGGGTCAGGGAGCCTTGGAGAAGAAGAGCCTCGTTGAAGGAACCTTCCCTGCAGGTAAAACCCTAGTTTTACTCATTTAAATTCTGTGTACAAGATGATAATGGCCATTAGGAACCCCCAAATTCTGTGTGTAGTTCAATTTTAGGGTTTTTGTTTAGGTTTAAGTACCCCAACAATAGTTTTTCCCCAATTAACAGAACCCTAACCCTAGATATTCGTAGGTAGGTTGATTCCATCTCGTATGGGTAGGTTGAACTTGATTTTTAGGGTTTTGGCTTGGGTATTCATGATGAATATTGTGGGATCTGTTTTTCTGTCCTTCCTGTGTTTGATGAAATGTCTATTAGGGTTTACTTATCTAGGTATTCTAATTTCTGTAATTGATGTATGAATCTATATGTATATATATGTATTGTGTGTTGGGGGCATTCATTTGTACATTAAGATTTGAAGAACTGGGTGCAGTCGGGCAACTTGTGCCTGTGCACAGTCAAGGGAGGAGGGGGCAGAATTCTCTGTTCAGTCGGGTTTGGTTCAGAGTTAGTGAGATTGACTGTGTCCTTGTGTCAGCAACAAGGTATTAGGGGGGGGGGGGGACTGATACTTAAGTATCAGCATAGTAGCAGAGTCTCAGTGTTAGAATTTTTAGGTTCCTTGTAGTATCAACTGTGTAAGCAATGTGAGAACTAGGTATTAGAGATCTGGGTAGTTCCAATCTGTTAAACTCTGTGTGTTGGGTTGGGGTATAGTGTGTGTCCATGAGTAATCAGCATACATAATGTATCAGTCACCATTGCACATTGTGTGAGGGTTGTGTTATTCCTTGCTGTGTATTTCTGTAGGTATTAGAGATCTGGGTATTAAGTGGCTGTGTGCAGAGCAGTGTGAGTGGATGTGAGGTGCAGCAAATTGCATACAGCAGTGTGTGGCAATGTGTGCCTGTGTAATATGGGGTTATGGCTGTGAATTGGGTTCCTGTCAGTGTATTTGAATTGGGGAGGTAAATTCTGTAAAACTGAATTCTATGTGTAGCAGTAGGTATTTAAGTTATGGTTTTCTAGAGGGTTAATACCCATCAATGTATCAGTAGACAGGATTATTGTGAGTGTTCATGTGTTAGTTGGTAGCAACTTAAGTATCAGTATTGGGGACTGATACTTAATTTCAGTTGGGGAATTGTATATGGCTGTGCTGAGTTCACAGAGTAGGGTGCATTGGAAACCTGTGTATGTGCAGTGAACTGTATTAGTGCAGTTTAGTACTGTGTCAGTATAGGTGTATGACTGGGTATGTGAGGGTATAGTTGGGATAGATGTTTCAGTCCATAATTGCCAGTTTCAGATCTCAGTAGCCATTTGAGATACATGTGTGTGTGCCCTTTTTGAGAGTAAATTATCTAGGTTAAATGTGGACATGTGCAGTGGGTTAGCATCAGTAGGATATGTGTGTATCAGTGCCATACCTGTCTATGTGTGACTGTGTATTTCCTGTCCAGTGTGTTGGGCATTGGGGTTTCAGTATTAGTGTTAGGAAGAAATGCATCAGTTAGCAGTGTGAGTGAGTTGGTAATTTAGTGTAGATGTTGATATGGGGTACTGTGGGTTATGGTATTAAGTATAGGAGTAAGGTATAAGTTAAGTCACTAAATAAACACTATCCTATAGATAAATTGGGCAAGTATAATTATAAGTTATATATATATCATTACGACTCACTATATAGTCTATATAGCTATATGATGCCTAGTATCTAGATACTCATGAGGTGGACCTAGAAACCTAGTCACAACCTAGTTTTAACTAGTATTAGTTAAAAATAGCTAGTATGAACCTAGAAGCAAGGTATTAACTAGTTTTGACCAAAAACCTAGAATTGACTTGGTTGGACCTAGTATTGACCAGAAAACCTTAGACATGGCCTAGAAACCTCGTTTTTAAATTGTTAAGCATGTTATTCTTTTAATTCATTAATTAACATTGAATTTCCATAAATAGGTCATTGTGATTCCATTTTGGACCTCGCTCCTTACATTCTGCTCAGGACCACAGGCGAGTACATTCTCTGACAGTTTTCATGGTTGATTACTTCTATAAATTGTAGTGTATTTCATACTTGATTCTGACACTATGGATACACGGGTTAGCACCCTAGATCCCCATCATGAGGAGTCGTGATTGGAATCCATCGTGCTAGCTGGGGGATGGGGAACTATTAGTAGATTATGTGATCATATCCACCCTTACCATGCATCATAGCTCACCCCACATCTCACGTCGGGTGCGGCCTGACCATCATCATGCCTCATAGCTGTTATATATGATTAGCCTGACCATTATCATGCATCATAGCTAACCAAATGGTTAGCCTGACCTTCAAGAATCATAGCTAATCATATATAACCAGCCTGATCCAGTCCCAAGCCGATCACATAATAAACTAATATTTCAAACACTTAACTAGATATTTTATCTTTATTCAGATTTACTTGTTCTAGCATTCACTATTTATTGCTCATTGCTAGATACTTATTGTCTATTTCATTTCTTCAGTACTTCACATGTTCAGCTTTTATTTCCATCTTGTATCTCTTACACTGTTTATAGATTTTATCAATTTAATGAAACTGCTGTTAGTGCTTGTGCTTCGCTCCAATCCTGACTGGATGACAACATTTTCAGAGAACCTGGAGGACTTTTGCCCTACTCATTACGGTCCAGGAATAGAGGAGGATTTCACCCCAGAAATCCCAGAGGAGGTGCCTATCCTAGAGGAGAACTTGCCTGCCCATGCTTAGATTATTTTCTGCATTATTATTCTAGACTGAGACTGAGACTGTGATGTATTTACTTTATTTGTGACTTTGTGAGGTCATTTAGACCCAGGTTTTGAGTTGAACTTCTTGTGGTTGGTTTTAAATAGAACTCTTTTCAATTCTCATCGTGCCATTATGTTTATAGTTGTGATTGAGTATATTATAGATGTGATTTATTTATCAAATGTCCTCCGTACGGAGTTGAGACTATTGACAGGATGTGCTATATTTGTGACCTAGACAGCGTTCTACCGCCGATGCTGCGGCGTAGGCTGGACGTACCCACGACTCATGCCCAAATTCCGGGTGCGGGTCGTGACACGTTTTTAGTGGTGGCCCATGCAGGTCTAGTCTCCAGTCAGTAGTCTTAGATTCACCTTAGAGCGATATTGTAGTAATAGGAATTAGGCAAAGGATTATGCTCAATCACAATTAGGGAATTCTGATTCTTATGATACTATTCTTAATGATTAATTCCTTTAGAAATTTTCTGTCCTTCCTTGATATCATATCTATTGCCTTAATTGAATCTTTCGATCTGTCTTCAGGATGCCGCCAAGAAGGTCCCAGAGACTCGGAGCAGCAGATTCAGAGAGGTCTGCCACCTCTCGCGCTGCCGGACAGACATCAGCACCACCTCCTACATCTCCAGGACAGGTGGGAGTGTCTGCAGCATTCGGGGGTCCTCCACCACCAGTTCAGAGGGTCCCCACAGCTACGACGGCACAACCACCACCAGCTCAGCATCCAGGAGGTGTGCCCGTCGATGGGGCACAGATGTTCGCTTTGATACAGGGCATGGTCGATGCCCAGAGGACGTCGGCAGAGGCCCAGAGAGTGCAGGCTGAGGCACATCAGGCCCAGACAGAGATGATGAGGGTGAACATGGAGAATGCTCACCAAGTGGCTCTCCAAGCTGTGGAGAGAGTCGCTCAGCAGCAGCAACAACCTGGTCAGCAACAACAGAGGCCGGGTACCATTGTGGACTTCAAGAGGATGATGTCTCGAGAGTTCAAGGGGACAGAAGGGATACTCTACGCCGATGATTGGCTAGAGGACATCGAGAGGAACTTGCGTTTGGCGCAGATTCCAGAGGCGCTCCAGATCGAGGCCGCTGGCAGCCAGATGTTCGATATTGCCTTGACATGGTTTCGCACGGAGCCGAGACTCTTGCGCGGGGGACTCACTTGGGAAGCTTTCAAGGAGCTCTTCAAAGAAAAGTTCTTTCCTGATGTCGCCCTGGGAGCTTTGGAGAGTCAGTTCCATGACTTAGCCCAGGGGAGCTCGTCCGTCGACGAGTATGCCGCGGAGTTTTCCCGCCTGAGCCGCTTCGCGCCATCGATGATTAGAGATCCGGGGGACAGGGCCCGGAAATTCAGAAAGGGGCTGACAAGAGAGATCAAGTTTCGCACGTCGGGACGTCGCACAGCTACCTATGAGGGCATATTGATGGATGCCCAAGTAGCCGAGGATGACTTGGACCTCAGACCCAAGAGGGGACGCGATGTTTCCGGGGGAGCAAACAGTAGTGCGGGACCAGGCAAGCGTCCACACTTTCAGCAGCAGCAGAGGCCCTTTCAGCAGCAGCATCAGGCACCAGCCCGAGGGCAGGTCCAGCAGCAACAGAGACAGAACCAGCCCGCCATCCAGTGTGCGTACTGCGGGAAGACAGGACATACCAGAGAGAACTGCAGGAAGAGGTTAGGCTCATGTTTGTACTGCGGATCGACGACACACCAGCTGAAGGATTGCCCTACCATTCGGACTCGTCCAGGTCAGGGTGGAGCAGCCGCCCAGAGAGGACCAGGCAGGGTACCTACCGTACCAGGAGGCCAACAACAGAGGGGACCACTTCCACCGCAAAATCAGAAGTTCGCCCAGCATCAGCAGCAGAGAGGTGCACCCCAGGGGCGAGCATACGCCATGGCAGTCGAGGAGATCGAGCCAGCAGGAGACTTGATCACAGGTTCGGTTCTTCTCGATTGTATTCCT
Source organism: Iris macrosiphon (assembly GCA_036927795.1). NCBI lineage: Eukaryota > Viridiplantae > Streptophyta > Magnoliopsida > Asparagales > Iridaceae > Iris > Iris macrosiphon. Next base: position 104,643,260 of record JAYESA010000016.1, on the reverse strand, counting down.
GCATTTACCTTATTCGACTCTGGCGCTTCCCATAGTTTTGTGTCTGTATCATATGCACTTCGACATCATTTAGACACAGAACCATTAGCTAGGACTTGCAAGATCATGACTGGAGGAGGTATTATCCTAGTCCGTGATCACTGCAAGGACCGGAGAGTATCAGTAGGAGGCCGAGAGTTGAGCGTGAGCTTACTTGTCATGCCACTTCCGGGGTACGATATTGTACTCGGAATGGACTGGTTGAGTAGGCATCATGCTACTATAGATTGTTATAGAGGCAGAGTATTGTTTAGACCACCAGGAGAGCCGAAATTTGAGGTCGTCAGAGAAGCAGCGGAACAGAGCAGGAGCACATTTTGCGGAGCCAGGACAGAAGAAGAGGAGTTGCCACATCCTCTGATAGCGGAGTTCCTGGATGTATTTCCAGAAGAGTTGCCAGGCTTGCCACCAGACAGAGATGTTGAATTCTCTATAGACTTGGTTCCAAGAGCGGAGCCCATTTCACAACATGTCTATAGAGTCAACAACAGCGAGCTGGCAGAACTGAAGAAGCAAGTTGAGGAGCTGCAGGACAAAGGTTTCATCAAATCCAGTTCATCACCATGGGGAGCTCCGGTATTGTTCGTACCGAAGAAGGACGGCACGGTGCGCATGTGCATTGATTATAGAGCCTTGAACAATATCACTATCAAGAACAAGTACCCGCTACCGAGGATAGATGATCTTTTCGACCAGTTGAGCGGGGCGAGGGTGTTTTCGAAGATTGATTTGAGGTCAGGCTATCACCAGGTGAAGGTGAAGAAAGAAGACACGCCGAAGACAGCTTTTCGGACCAGATACGGCCAGTTTGAGTTTCTGGTGATGCCATTTGGCTTAACCAATGCACCGGCAGTATTCATGAACCTGATGAACAAGGTGTTCCACCAGTACCTTGACAAGTTCGTGGTGGTGTTCATCGACGATATTCTGGTGTATTCCAAGACACCGGAGGAGCACGAAGAGCATCTGAGATTGGTCTTAGAGACTCTCAGGAAGGAGAAGTTGTACGGGAAACTCTCTAAGTGTGAATTCTTCCTTGACAAGGTCGAATTTCTTGGGCATGTGGTATCGGGTGACGGAATCTCGGTTAACCCACAGAAGATCGAGGCAGTGGAGTCATGGGCTACCCCCAGTTCGGTAGCTGAGATCAGGAGTTTTCTCGGGCTAGCAGGATACTACAGGAGGTTTGTACAAGACTTCTCCAAAATTGCAGCGCCGATGACCAGACTGACTAGGAAGGATGTGGATTTTGTGTGGACGGAGGAGTGCCAGGCTGCATTTGACGAGCTGAAGAAGAGGTTGACGACAGCTCCAATTTTGACGCTGCCATCAGGTACAGGTGGTTTTACCATCTACAGTGATGCTTCAGGGAAGGGTCTGGGATGTGTTCTTCAGCAGCACGGGAAAGTAATTGCCTATGCTTCCAGGCAGTTGCGCCCCCATGAAAAGAATTATCCCACCCACGACTTAGAGTTGGCAGCAGTTATCTTCGCTCTAAAGCTGTGGAAACATTACCTGTACGGAGAGCGTGTGGAGATCTTCACAGACCACAAGAGCTTGAAGTACATATTCACACAGAAGGAGCTGAATATGAGGCAGAGGAGGTGGTTGGAGTTGATGAAGGACTTCGACATCTCATTGCAGTACCATCCAGGGAAGGCTAACGTAGTCGCCGATGCCTTGAGCAGGTATCCGATGGCTATGTACTTGACGACAGATAGACATTTGTTGGCTGATTTAGAGAGCTTGGAGATTGAAGTGTTAGTTCCCGGTGCTGAGGTTCAGATGTGGGGATTGCAGATACAGTCCGAACTGATGGACAGGATCAGAGCTGCGCAGTACGATGATGAGACTCTGAGGAGTATCAGAGCACAGGTTCAGATGGGATTGTCGGATGACTTCACTATCGCAGATGATGGTTCCTTACGGCACGGCACGAGGATATGTGTGCCTAGCGGGGAGCTGCGCGAGGAGGTTTTGCAGGAGGCACACCGCTCTCAGTACTCGATGCATCCCGGTGCCAACAAGATGTATCGAGACTTGAGGGAGCACGTATGGTGGTATGGAATGAAGCGCGAGGTAGCACGCTTCGTATCCCGGTGTCTAGTGTGCCAGCAGGTAAAGGCAGACCGGCAGAGGCCAGGAGGTTTGCTTCAACCTTTACCGATTCCAGAATGGAAGTGGGAGCACGTGACCATGGATTTCGTTTCAGGGCTTCCACGTTCTCCAGGAGGGAAAGACGCGATTTGGGTCATCGTGGACAGGTTGACCAAATCAGCCCATTTCTTACCTTTCAAGGTGGGCACGTCGACAGAGAAGCTAGCAGAGATGTACGTGCGACAGATTGTTAGGCTTCATGGAGTTCCTGTGAGCATCGTCTCAGATCGGGATAGTCGTTTCACTTCCCACTTCTGGAGGAGTCTGCAGGCTAGCTTGGGCACTCAGCTCAAGTTCAGTACCGCATATCACCCCCAGACAGACGGGCAGTCTGAGAGGACTATTCAGACTCTCGAGGATATGCTACGCACTTGTGTGTTAGATCTCGGAGGTTCTTGGGAGGATCATCTGCACCTGGTAGAGTTTGCTTACAACAACAGCTACCAGGCCAGCATCGAGATGTCACCGTTTGAGGCTCTTTATGGACGGAGGTGTCGTACACCGCTATCGTGGGACGACGTTGGAGAGAGAGCCTTGCTAGGACCAGAAATGGTCGTGGATGCAGCAGAAAAGGTGAAACTCATCAGAGACAGACTGCGAGTGGCGCAGGACAGACAGCGGCATTGGGCCGACAGCCACCGTAGACCCCTTGAGTTTCAGGTATAGATTGTTGTTTTCTGGTTGTGGTTGTTTGTTTGTTTAGACTGCGTGTTGAGACTGTTTTGTGTTAGGTTGGCGATCTAGTATTCCTACGGATTTCTCCGACGCGTGGAACGATTCGTTTTGGCAGAGGCGGGAAGCTTAGCCCGCGCTACATCGGACCCTTCGGTATTCTGGCGAGGGTAGGTGCAGTGGCATATAGACTGGACTTGCCGCCTGCATTGGAGGGAGTGCATAATGTGTTTCACGTGTCGCAGCTGAGACGGTACGTGGCCGACCCTAGTCACGTACTTGATCACTCGGAGATTGAGGTTGGTCCGACGCTCAGCTACCCTGAGCAGCCCGTAGAGATCTTGGACCGCAGAGAGAAGGTGTTGCGGAACCAAACTATTCCCTTGGTTCGCGTAGCGTGGAGACATCACTCTCCAGGGGAGTCGACCTGGGAGAGAGAAGACGAAATGCGCGAGCAATACCCGTATCTCTTCCAGACTTGAGGTATATTTCCTTTTCTGATTTCATCCTTGTTGTAGTTCAGTCCAATTTCGAGGACGAAATTTCTTTTAGGAGGGTAGACTTGTCACTACCACTTTTCCATGTAAGGGCATTCTGTAATTTAACTACTTAAATAATTATGTATTTAATTAATTGCTGAGTTTTATAAGTAATTATATATTGTTAATAATATTTAGTTTTAGGTCTAACCCTAGAAATCCATTAGGACAACCCTAATGGGTAAACCCTAGTTAGAAAACCCTATTCTAGCAAAACCCTAGAATTTAAAAATTAGGGTGAACCCTCAAAACCCTAGACTGACTTAACCTGAGTCTATTAGGTTCTACATGAGAGGGCCAGGGGGTTTAACCTAAAAACTAGGCATAGAAACCCTAAAACCTAGGTTTAATATAAAAAGAAGCTTCCCACAAAGCCATCCTTCATGTAAACAGGAGAAACTCTAGCCTCCACAAGAGAAAAACCATCTCCCATCCAAAAATTCGAAACCCTAACCCTAGCTTCCATTTTCTCCTCCTCCAAAGCAAAAGAAGCAAAGAACGTGGGTCAGGGAGCCTTGGAGAAGAAGAGCCTCGTTGAAGGAACCTTCCCTGCAGGTAAAACCCTAGTTTTACTCATTTAAATTCTGTGTACAAGATGATAATGGCCATTAGGAACCCCCAAATTCTGTGTGTAGTTCAATTTTAGGGTTTTTGTTTAGGTTTAAGTACCCCAACAATAGTTTTTCCCCAATTAACAGAACCCTAACCCTAGATATTCGTAGGTAGGTTGATTCCATCTCGTATGGGTAGGTTGAACTTGATTTTTAGGGTTTTGGCTTGGGTATTCATGATGAATATTGTGGGATCTGTTTTTCTGCCCTTCCTGTGTTTGATGAAATGTCTATTAGGGTTTACTTATCTAGGTATTCTAATTTCTGTAATTGATGTATGAATCTATATGTATATATATGTATTGTGTGTTGGGGGCATTCATTTGTACATTAAGATTTGAAGAACTGGGTGCAGTCGGGCAACTTGTGCCTGTGCACAGTCAAGGGAGGAGGGGGCAGAATTCTCTGTTCAGTCGGGTTTGGTTCAGAGTTAGTGAGATTGACTGTGTCCTTGTGTCAGCAACAAGGTATTAGGGGGGGGGGACTGATACTTAAGTATCAGCATAGTAGCAGAGTCTCAGTGTTAGAATTTTTAGGTTCCTTGTAGTATCAACTGTGTAAGCAATGTGAGAACTAGGTATTAGAGATCTGGGTAGTTCCAATCTGTTAAACTCTGTGTGTTGGGTTGGGGTATAGTGTGTGTCCATGAGTAATCAGCATACATAATGTATCAGTCACCATTGCACATTGTGTGAGGGTTGTGTTATTCCTTGCTGTGTATTTCTGTAGGTATTAGAGATCTGGGTATTAAGTGGCTGTGTGCAGAGCAGTGTGAGTGGATGTGAGGTGCAGCAAATTGCATACAGCAGTGTGTGGCAATGTGTGCCTGTGTAATATGGGGTTATGGCTGTGAATTGGGTTCCTGTCAGTGTATTTGAATTGGGGAGGTAAATTCTGTAAAACTGAATTCTATGTGTAGCAGTAGGTATTTAAGTTATGGTTTTCTAGAGGGTTAATACCCATCAATGTATCAGTAGACAGGATTATTGTGAGTGTTCATGTGTTAGTTGGTAGCAACTTAAGTATCAGTATTGGGGACTGATACTTAATTTCAGTTGGGGAATTGTATATGGCTGTGCTGAGTTCACAGAGTAGGGTGCATTGGAAACCTGTGTATGTGCAGTGAACTGTATTAGTGCAGTTTAGTACTGTGTCAGTATAGGTGTATGACTGGGTATGTGAGGGTATAGTTGGGATAGATGTTTCAGTCCATAATTGCCAGTTTCAGATCTCAGTAGCCATTTGAGATACATGTGTGTGTGCCCTTTTTGAGAGTAAATTATCTAGGTTAAATGTGGACATGTGCAGTGGGTTAGCATCAGTAGGATATGTGTGTATCAGTGCCATACCTGTCTATGTGTGACTGTGTATTTCCTGTCCAGTGTGTTGGGCATTGGGGTTTCAGTATTAGTGTTAGGAAGAAATGCATCAGTTAGCAGTGTGAGTGAGTTGGTAATTTAGTGTAGATGTTGATATGGGGTACTGTGGGTTATGGTATTAAGTATAGGAGTAAGGTATAAGTTAAGTCACTAAATAAACACTATCCTATAGATAAATTGGGCAAGTATAATTATAAGTTATATATATATCATTACGACTCACTATATAGTCTATATAGCTATATGATGCCTAGTATCTAGATACTCATGAGGTGGACCTAGAAACCTAGTCACAACCTAGTTTTAACTAGTATTAGTTAAAAATAGCTAGTATGAACCTAGAAGCAAGGTATTAACTAGTTTTGACCAAAAACCTAGAATTGACTTGGTTGGACCTAGTATTGACCAGAAAACCTTAGACATGGCCTAGAAACCTCGTTTTTAAATTGTTAAGCATGTTATTCTTTTAATTCATTAATTAACATTGAATTTCCATAAATAGGTCATTGTGATTCCATTTTGGACCTCGCTCCTTACATTCTGCTCAGGACCACAGGCGAGTACATTCTCTGACAGTTTTCATGGTTGATTACTTCTATAAATTGTAGTGTATTTCATACTTGATTTCGACACTATGGATACACGGGTTAGCACCCTAGATCCCCATCATGAGGAGTCGTGATTGGAATCCATCGTGCTAGCTGGGGGATGGGGAACTATTAGTAGATTATGTGATCATATCCACCCTTACCATGCATCATAGCTCACCCCACATCTCACGTCGGGTGCGGCCTGACCATCATCATGCCTCATAGCTGTTATATATGATTAGCCTGACCATTATCATGCATCATAGCTAACCAAATGGTTAGCCTGACCTTCAAGAATCATAGCTAATCATATATAACCAGCCTGATCCAGTCCCAAGCCGATCACATAATAAACTAATATTTCAAACACTTAACTAGATGTTTTATCTTTATTCAGATTTACTTGTTCTAGCATTCACTATTTATTGCTCATTGCTAGATACTTATTGTCTATTTCATTTCTTCAGTACTTCACATGTTCAGCTTTTATTTCCATCTTGTATCTCTTACACTGTTTATAGATTTTGTCAATTTAATGAAACTGCTGTTAGTGCTTGTGCTTCGCTCCAATCCTGACTGGATGACAACATTTTCAGAGAACCTGGAGGACTTTTGCCCTACTCATTACGGTCCAGGAATAGAGGAGGATTTTACCCCAGAAATCCCAGAGGAGGTGCCTATCCTAGAGGAGAACTTGCCTGCCCATGCTTAGATTATTTTCTGCATTATTATTCTAGACTGAGACTGAGACTGTGATGTATTTACTTTATTTGTGACTTTGTGAGGTCATTTAGACCCAGGTTTTGAGTTGAACTTCTTGTGGTTGGTTTTAAATAGAACTCTTTTCAATTCTCATCGTGCCATTATGTTTATAGTTGTGATTGAGTATATTATAGATGTGATTTATTTATCAAATGTCCTCCGTACGGAGTTGAGACTATTGACAGGATGTGCTATATTTGTGACCTAGACAGCGTTCTACCGCCGATGCTGCGGCGTAGGCTGGACGTACCCACGACTCATGCCCAAATTCCGGGTGCGGGTCGTGACATATAGCCTATCAGCATGATAGCTATAAATAGGAAGAACTAGGACGTTCCCATGGTCCTCTTTTCAGAGACCAGACCAACCCCCCCGGCAAGCTACGTACGTGCACACAAGCTTAAGAGAGAAAAAAGATGAGAGCATCCTCGTTCCCTCGTCGGACCATCAACGGAGTAAATGAGTCACAGTAGTACTCGATCTCGATCGTCATATTTTCCAGATAAAAAATATTGTACTTAGATTTTCTGTCTAGGATTTTCTTGTAATTTTTGTTTGTCGTTAAACAAAAGTTTCCAAAACTTACACCAATGGCAAACAAGATAACGACTCTGCTTGGGGAATCCTTCTCCTCTGATGAGAAGGTCGTGACGCAGTCCGACGCGTCGAAGCTGGGTTCGACCTAGAAGATGCTGGTTGTACGCTTCGATCAGCAGGTCTTTGAGGAAATGCTCTCTAAGGGCAACGCTTCACAGAGGCTGGGAAAGCCTAAGATAACACGCAGAACATGGATTGCAAAGGCCATTGTGCCTTACCCAACTATAGAGCATGCACTCCTCGTCTCTCTCTCTGTTGTTGAATACGCATATCATGCGTCTACACACGCTACCCCTGGTTATGCGGCAACCTTGGCTGAGAAGAAAGGTGCTTAGCACCCAAACTCTCGCAGAGGAAAACACTATGATGCTAGAACTTCTAGTTTTGATGCACTTTCTATGCGGCCACAGCAAAGGCCGCAGAAGAAGAACTATGCGGCACCGATCGGCAGCCGCAAACAGATGGCCGTATACGGCCATGACAGCAATAGAAGCTCGGTCTTCGATCGAATCTTACACAACGTTGACTTCATGCACCGTACTGAGAAAGGGGAAAATTTAAACTTTGACTCTTCATACTATGCATCGGTACATGCTAGAATGAGGAAGTCTAGGGCAGTGCGAGCTTGCCAAGCTCAAATGACTGCTCATCCGGCAGACCGTCAGCAGGCACCATTAATTGTTATGCGTGTCCCTGATGAAAAGTTGTACAAAACTGACCCATGTGTCCAGCCTGTAGTGACAAACGAACAAGGTCGGTCTTGAAAGTCTTCCACTGACGACCCAAAAAAAGTTCTTGTACGAACCCCATTCCAGGGAGCAAAGGCAACTCCCATTAACCCATGTGCTCGGTTTAGCAGTGCTCATAACTAGGGTGTAAATGTGAAGCACCCATCGGTCGACTTAGGCAACATGATCAATCACAAGCATAAAACGAGGGAAATAACTACGGCATGGGAGGTGTCCTCTCCAGAATGTCAGTGTGCCAACGTCGTCATCAACTGCTGTTATGCCAAGGTAGCAGAACCTGCAGTTAGGCAGTTATCATTTCAACGACTGCAACCAAGAGCACCCATCTGACAGCCTTCCGGAGAACATGTGCAACCACAGAGAAGGAGGACCAACACTTCGCCTCGTGTTATTCTGTCTGGAAATCTGTCACGCCCGGAACCAGAATACTGGAGAGCGGAGGCGGACAAAGCTAGCTACATACACCAGAGTACTAATACTCCGAGATACGGTCATGGCTGTCTAAACATGTGAGGATTTTACTCTACAATCCAACAGTCATTCCTGGGTCAAGAGTCCTAGGTGTCTCAATCTCAAGTAAGTAACAAGTTACAAGATGTATGATCACCAAACGTATAATAGTAACGCGTCCCAAACTATATATACACACATGATCAGCTCTAGTTATAGTCTAGAATATGCTTTATATGTAGGCCCGCAGGCTAGAATGTCAAGTTCCAAAACATGAGCTAAATACGTGCTCGGTGGCTAAATGTCTCAAAAGTATAAATATAAGATCAAGTGGGTGATAAAGAAGAAACCCACTCATGTCATCGGCTGCTCCTGCTATTCACCATATTGAGGCGGGAAATACGGGAGATCTTGTGGTCCTGCTCCAAAATCTGGCCATAAAAAATTAGTGGAGTCAAACCCCAAAACAACAAGTACCACAAGGGACCCAACTTAGGAACTAAAATCAACATGCAGACAAATCAGTAAAAAAATAGCACAAAGAACATTTAAATAAGTGCAGCAGATAAAATAATAGTTAAACAGTTCTGGAGTATTTAAACAAGGATATCTGGAATCAGTACCCAAGTAACAATTTTTGGATCAGTTGTTTAAACAAATCAGGACAGGACTAGACTAGAAATTAAGCAATTACGAGAATTCATGCCCTATGGCTTGCTATCATTAGCTAACTAGGGTTATCACGCTCCTAGTTACTAATACATGCAGTTTGAGATTCCATACAACTACATGTCCTGTAGACTATCTGGGTTATCCACAAATAAGGATACATAGAATATATTATATTAGGTATAGTAATTTACAGGAATATGCAACACTCGACGGCGTGCTGGAAGTGTGCCCCTCACGACGGAGAGCTCAAATCCATCAAGTGTAACTGGGATACCGGGATTGCATGTAGACATAAAATCTCTCTAGATGCTTCTAATACATTATTATAGTTCTTATCCTTGGTAAGTTATTAAGAATTTCTGATCGTGGTGCTCAGGAATTTGACTTAGATATGATGCAGGATAGGATAATAGCTTGATAAGTACATCCAGGACAATAGCAAGCAAATCAACCATGGAAATTTATCTTATCAGTTCAAGCATTTCAGTTCAGGAAATTATATCATGTCAGGAGTGTGCTTCGTCGAGCCACTTTCTAGAGTATCAGTACATGTCAGATTACCTCGATACGATGAGCTATTGTCAAGAATATCAGGGCAAGTCTAGTATCGGGAGTTCAAGATTAACATTATCTATACAATCCATGATCAATTCGAGAATATCAGGAGTGCGCTTCATCGAGCCACTATCTGGAGTATCAGTTCAGGTCAGGTGTCGGGAGTTCATATTAACAGTGTCAATACAATCCATGGTTTGGAAATTCTATGTTCTGGCAGGGTATCATAATTAGGGTTATAAGAAATTTAAGGAAAGCTTGCATTCATAATAATTAAATATAATAGGTAAACAATGAAAACAATTAAACCATAAGAGAGCAAATCATGAGAAGCTAAGCTACTACAGGTATCATTGGAGCATAGGGTAAGCTGGTCGCATGCAAGAGCTGCTGCATGCAAGAGCTGGCGTATAGAAGATACAAAGTCCACTTCTCGGGACAAGTTGAGTGATAGGCAATAAATGCAAGGTCAGGAAAGTGACTGATGAGACTAGCCATGTCAGAGAAGTGACCGATGTGACTTGCCAAGAAATAGAGTCACAGGAAAAAGACAAAATCATAGAAATTCGTGCCAAGGTCGATTTAGTCATGCGCTCAATCAAGGAAGAGGCACATGAGACTTTGGCCGTATGGATTCCTTTATGCGTCCAGTGATTCAACACAAAGAGTTTCTGCCATTTAGCTTTTTCAAGCACTTTGTTTCAAAAAATCAAGTGTGGATTAAGGCATGTGCCCAAAGATTTAGGCACATGCTGCAAGGATATGTGACAAAGAATTTCGTGTCGCATGACCTCTCTGTCGCATAGGAGCTGAGCGCATGAAGTCCCATCGTCCCAAAAATAACATGTCTGCTATGAAAAGGCTTCGAGTCTAGAAAGCTTGTATTCTCTATGAAATCCTTATTTTTAGTCTGAAACCAGCAAGGTAAGTTCAAAATCGCATGAAATCAAGTGCTCCTCAACATGGAACCACTAGTTTTAGAAAACATCAAGTTTTAATAGATCAAACAAAGTAAACTCATGGAAGCTACAAACTGAAAACTTAGATCTACTCCAACCAAGACATCAAAACCAAAAATTATAAGAAGTAAACGTGTAGAGAAACTCATAGGGAACAATATAGAGCAAATAAAATGCAAGAAATATAAATAAATGCAATATAGCAAGTTCTTCCTCCTTGGCAAGATGTACTTACCTAAATCTACTACTAAACTACTACCACTACTACCCAAGGCAAGCTCACGGCTAGGGCTAGGGTTCGGCCAAGAAGAGGAGAGGGAGAAAAAAAATGAAGAAAGAGAAGAAAATAAAGAAGAATGAGGAGGAGAGAGAAATTGAGGACTATATATATATATCAAAGGGTGACTAGCACTATTCACAATTCTAGAAATTATATGAAAGCAGATAAAAAAATTCATAAATTATACGGGAAGTAATATACAGCTATAACACACATATACCAGATAAAATTTAATAATACTAAAATAGTAACTACCATTTTCCATCATAGGGATATTTTGATAATTTTGTATATTGTTAATTTTTTATATTATTTTATATTAGTGATTGCCTAGAAATTTATTAGTGTTAGTTAGTTGCTAGCCAAATTAGAATTTATAAGCATTTGTTAGTGCTAATTATTGTTAGTCATAATTTTATAATTAGAATTAATTAAGTTTAATTATCATGAATAGAATATTCCTCTTAGTTGTAGAGATTTCTTCCTTTAGTTAATTAGATTATATTCATGACAAATGGAGAGGGACAAACTTGATATTTTGGCATTACCAAACCTTATTATAAGAGATAAGTTCAATTTATGGCTTATCAATTCATTTTATTTTAACTCATTAGTCTCATTTTTTCCAAAGCTTCTTCCTTCTTTTCTACCAATTTTACTCAATCCACTTCCAATTTCACTAATTCTCACCATCATGAAGGCCTAGAGAATTGGAAAGCACAAAAAGATCCATAAGAGATAAGCTTGCTAGGAGATTGTGTCCAACTCATCTCTTCCATGTCCAAATTCGGAAATCTTCAAAGAGCCTACCAAAATACTAGGTAATTCTCTCAATTTCATCAAATTCATGGTTAGAAACACTCATTGGTCATGTAGAAACCTTTTCATGGTTAGATTTGACTTTTCAATGGTAGATATAGGCACTAGAAGCTCTCAATTTGGTAGATCTAAGTTGGTGTCATAACTTTGGGGCTCAATTTGGGAAAATTTCTAATTGTGTCCATTGAGTGTGTGTATTGTGTCATAATGATGACTATTGATGTTTATTTGATGGTATGAAGGTGCTCTTGTGTCCAAAATTAGATAGTAGAGTTCATATCATGATGCGCCATGATACATATATGTGGATTTGGTAAATTAGGTGTATATATGTGTTCTTTTGTCCAAAATATGCTAAATTTGTTATAGTATTTAGCCTCGCTTTTAGCAGATATAACAACTTAGAAATATCATAACTTCTAACTCAGGACTCCGATCAATCTTTTATTTTTTTTAAAGAACCGTATCGAAGTTAGCTTTCAAAATATATAAATTAATAGACCAAATTCGATCTGAAACTTTCTGTAAAACTGTTTGAGTGTCAGGTGTTTGAAAGACGAAAGTGTTTTGGTGTTTTCGCAATTTCGGAAGCTTTTGGACACGAAAATGTAATCCGTTTGAAGTTTCGAAAAGCTGATACGAAGGGATATGACATACTTTAACCCTGGAATTTATTGAATATATCTAATATGTGCAGTATTGGTTCCAAGTAGAATCATTGATATAAGCTACGGTACTAAGAAATTAATAAATCAAACAGACAGAAAGGAACAGAACTAAGAAAAAGAACAGAACCTTCTAAGTATCGTAGCTTATATCAATATTGAATATATATAATATGTGCAGTATTAGATATGTGCAGTATTTGGTACCACTATTTCTACTACAAGTACACCCACTGCTAAAAACTTAGTCGTAGACCTGCATGGGCTTGTTCGGTCCCTAAGTTGAAACCGAACAATTTAGTCGTAGACCTGCATGGGCCACCAAAAAAACTATGTCACTCCCCAGTCCCAAAATATCGAGGGACTGAACACGTGATAATGGCCAGCAGCACGCATCGATGGACAAACCAAATTTAATGGATCCATCGGGGCATACTTAAGCTGTATTATAATGTTCAGGGTTTACTAATCTCATCCACAGAACATCATGAACTAAAAAGCAAAACTGGAATAAATGCTGAAAGTAAAGATACTGTCGAATATCCAGCAAGAAATAATACTAAATCGGGTGGAGACAAATCCACTACCGATAAATGGAAAAATAGAGACAAGGAAATAAAACTAAAACATGCTAGAAAGTAACTAAGTATAAGCAGGGCCATCAACTGCTATCGTACCCTCGTCTGGTGTCGGTCCGTAAAGTCGCGGGTACTCCTCGTCTGCTAAATCTGGAGAACAAAACCAGGTCCTCAGCGGGACGTAACAAGATACAAAAGAATACGAGCCAAAATACAGTAAATGAACATGCAAGATAGACCAGAGATTAAACACAAGGGAAGCATATAAGCCACAAGAAATTTCTACATCTAAGACGGTGGCATGCCAATGATGCTATCAAACATGACTACAAGCAATCGGGATAACCGCAACTCAATGGGAGATCACAGTCCTATAGAAAGTAGGCCAATAGGGACTCCCAGTTTATAGTATGGCTCTTTCGTAGCCCAATGGGAGCTCACGAATGAGGTAGTCAAATGGACAAGTCTCTATTGCAGCACAATGGGTACTCACAATCGAGAATGCTCAAGTATAGTCAATGCCTAATAACAATCATCTAGAAACTAAAGAAATTAATTGAGTCAACTCAAGGAATGTAGAGTAAACATATACCATCACAATATGTCTATGAAACAAATAGTGATCCAAGAAAAAGAGCAAATAATGTACATGCACGTATAACGAGAAAATAAGACTAGAGCAGCAGGAATAAATCAAAACGCATCAAGAACTATATATAACAAGAAAGTAACAACTGAAAAAGAAAGCATGCAACACATGTACAAGAGTTGGCAATGTATCTTGCACGACAATGTAAAAATAAGTCAAGAAAATAAGTAGCAGAACTGCAGGATTTGGCTAGGTATACTTGCCTGGGGTTCTGGTTCCAACTGTAGCTCTGACTTTCGTGGGTTCTGTAGGCAGTACTCCGGTTGCTGAAACAAACATCACTATCAAATCCAGAAAATATTAATCAGCTAGAAATGCCTATCCTTGAGTTCAATTTGGACACAGGGGCGAAAATGACATTTTTGGGCAAAACGGGGTCCAAATGTGGGCCGCTTTGCACCGAAAAATGTGTCAGGGACAAAGGCCTCCAAATCTATCAAACTTAGTGTCAACAAGTCAGGAACGATGATGCGAACCCAAAGGAACTTTCAGAATTGGATTTCGATGAGCCGTTCACAAAATCGCCCGTCAAGTGGAGCCTATGGGGCCCACGATACGCGATTTTGTCAACGTTCTCAGAATCTAACCAAACTTGGCTCACAGAACCAGCGTATTGCTACAAGTTCGATGGCGTAAGTTTTGTCTTAATCCGACATGTGTACACTAAGTTACAGCGAGATCCAGAAAGGACGGATACGCATTAATTTCGGTGTGCACGCACATCCAAATCAGCTTCTGCAAATTCCCGTACGTCCGTATCAACGACACGCACGTATCGGTGAAGACCGTACGCGACCAAGTCATCCCGTTTGGTGGGGCGTACTCAGTTCTGGGGTGAAACAGGGCGTTGGTTTTCCTGTTTTTGGATCGCGGTTCGCGATCGCCACAGGACGCGATGCACCGAGCGGTTTGCACGTGCATCGAGGGGGTCACGCAGGGTTCGCGATACGACAGATGGAACGAGAAACAGAGCTACAAGGAGAGAGAAAAGAATACCTGAATAGGGCTCCGAAAACTGCGAATTTTTGTGTCCGAGTCGACACAAAGCGAGGGGACACAGTATCCTGTGTCCGGACCGTGTCTGCCCTAGGGTTAGGGTTAGGGCTAGGCTGACGGAGCTCAGGCGGCCGGAGGCGGGCCAAAGGGAGGCCGGGGGCAGCGGGGGAGGCTCTGCCGGAGGCAGCGGCGAGCCGGAGCGGGCCGGAGCTGCTGCTGGGCTTGCTGTCGGGAGAGGAGGAAGGAGAGGGAGGCCGGCGTCGGTCCTGGCCGGAGGAGGCTGGCGGGCAGTGGGGGTGACGTCGTCGGCGAGGCGGTGGCGGCGTCGCGGCGGGGTCTAGGGCGGAGCCAGGGTGGCAGAGAGAAAAAATGGGGTCGGGTCGAAGGCGGGGCGGCTGCAGGTGTTTAAATAGGGCGGAGGAGGAAGACGACGGGGTGGCCGGTACGGGGAAGAGGGAGGTGGAGCGGTCGGGGGTTCGGGGAGACGAAGGAGAAGTGTCGCCGGCGGCCACGGCGGCGAAAACGGCCGCCGGAGGGAGAGGAATCGGGGAGGGAAGAAAAAAGGGTTAGGGTTTAGTTCGGGTCGGGTCGGGTCTCAAGCGGGTCGGATCGAACCCGGATCCGACCCGTTAGGGCCTAGGGGCGGTTCAACTAGACCGGATCCGGTTCAGCAGTTGGTTCGGTTTATTTAAAATAAACTCGATTTATTTAGGGTTCATTTCGATTTAATTATAAAATAGTTTTTAGGACTTTAAAATTACTTTCGGGGTCCAATAAATTCCCGAAAAATTACCCTATGTCTAGTTTTTTATTTTACACCATAAAATATTATTTTCATAATATTTTAATATTATTGAACATCATTAAAAATCAATTAAATTTAAAATATCTTAGTTTTAATTAATAAAAATCCCAGAAAATTCCAAAAAAATTGTGAAAAATTACAAATTAAAATTCTTGAAAATCAGGGGGTTTATAATCTACCCCCCTTAAGAGGATTGCGTCCTCGCAATCAAAGAATAAATGGTCAATAGAGATGACACGGATGCAAATATTTTTCGAAGCATATCAAAATCAAGGAGAATCAAGGTTGAGAGTAACACCTAGAAAAATTTATTTCCCTAAGCATTAAAAGTTATAAAATTTCCCGAATGAAGAAAACCTAGAAAATTACAGTTTTAGAAAACCAGGTTTATCCTTTAAAACATATTAGACTAACAATTATAAAATATTCTAGGTTATTACTAGGTTATCTATTATTAGCAATTTAAAACTGTTAGGTCAAGTCTAGGGTCACGAACCAACAGGCACGAACTAAGGCAAATTTAGAAGCAGATAACTATAAAACTTACGCGCATTAGCTATTCCATGAATCTGGGCATCCTCCAAAGTCATCGCCAGGGCTTGTCCGTGTCCTTGCAGTCGATTCCTCTGCTGCTGCTGGACCTGCTGTAAGAGTGCTGCTTGTGGTATCAAAGGTGGCCTTGGCTGATACCCTCCTGGAGTTGGTGGTAGGACTCCTTGAACTTCCGTTTGCAGTGCTCCTAATGCTGGATAGGCTGGCCTCGGTGCTGGTAACGCTTGTTGGTTTACCATTGGTGCTCTGTCTCGATGCTCCGGACATTCCCTTAATGAATGCTGATTGGACCCGCAAGCTAAACATAATTTCATTTTCCATCTGCACTCGTTCTCTATATGGCCTCGCTTGCGACAATATTGATAGACAGGTAGTGCCTGTGAAGATGCTTCTGATGTTTGCTGCACGTGAGGTCTTTTTGTAGCTTCTTCCTGTGGTGCTCCGGTTGGTGTTGATGTGGATGGCTGCTTCAGACTGATCTCTCTCCTGGTGACGCGCTCCATGCGTCGGGCTGCAGCAAGGACGTCCGAGTAAGATGTAGGTGCAACAGATCCAATTAGTTTCTGTAGCTCTAAGTTTAGTCCGTCGAAGAACTTCTCGGCCTTCTCTTCTTCTGTCGGGATCAAGGTTGGGGTGAAGCGACTCAGACGAATGAATTGTGCCTTGTACTCTTCCACTCTCATGCTGTCTTGAGTGAGGCGATTGAACTTATCCCGAAGTTCTGATCGAGTGATGGCTGGAATGTACATCTCCTGAAAGAGTCTAGAGAACTCTTCCCAAGTGACTCGGTCTGGTCCTAGCCGCGTCTCCTCAGATAGCCACCAGTGATGTGCATTGTTCGTCAATTGCATTCTGACTGCAGTCATCCAACATTCTCGTGGAATCTCAGCTGCTTCTAATTGATGTTGTGTGTTGGTGAGCCACTCATAAACTTCTGTGGGATCCTCTTTTCCTGAGAAGGTACGGGGCTTCAGCTGGCGAAAGTCAGAAATAGAGCCCGTCGTTGGCCGTCGTGCCTGCTCTAGTACGGTTACAAGGCTGCGACTCCAAGCCTCATGTTGAGCTTGCATTATTGCATAGATCATTTGAAATATCTGTTGTCCGTCTATTGCCTGCCTTTGTGATAATACGGGCATTTATGGAGTAAATTGCGTCGATGGTGGGGTGTCATCTTGCTGAATTCTTGAGGCATGCTGACTTGCTTGACTGCGTTGTTGAGCAGATTGACCTTCTTCTACTGGAGTTACTTCATCTTCGTTGGTTACCACAGCATCTCGTGGTGAAGTTGCAGGAGTCTCGTCGTTTGCTCGTGAATCTATAACTTTGCAACCAAAATAAACAATGAGAGGCGCTCAGGAATCAAAGCAGGATGCAATTCAAGAAATTGATTCGAATCCGATATAGATATCAAGAACGTTTCATGCAAGTGAATGAGATCCTAAAAACTTATCCTTTTCTTATTGCAGGCCTGTTCGGTCCCTAAGTTGAAACCGAACAATTTAGTCGTAGACCTACATGGGCCACCAAAAAAATTATGTCACGCCCCAGTCCCAAAATATCGAGGGACTGAACACGTGATAATGGCCAGCAGCACGCACCGATGGACAAACCCAATTTAATGGATCCATCGGGGCATACTTAAGCTGTATTACAATGTTCAGGGTTTACTAATCTCATCCACAGAACAGCATGAACTAAAAAGCAAAATTGGAATAAATGCTGAAAGTAAAGATACTGTCGAATATCCAGCAAGAAATAATACTAAATCGGGTGGAGACAAATCCACTATCGATAAATAGAAAAATAGAGACAAGGAAATAAAACTAAAACATGCTAGAAAGTAACTAAGTATAAGCAGGGCCATCAACTGCTATCGTACCCTCGTCTGGTGTCGGTCCGTAAAGTCGCGGGTACTCCTCATCTGCTAAATCTGGAGAACAAAACCAGGTCCTCAGCGGGACGTAACAAGATACAAAAGAATATGAGCCAAAATACGGTAAATAAACATGCAAGATAGACCAGAGATTAAACACAAGGGAAGCATATAAGCCACAAGAAATTTCTACATCTAAGACGGTGGCATGCCAATAATGCTATCAAACATGACTACAAGCAATCGGGATAACCGTAACTCAATGGGAGATCACAGTCCTATAGAAAGTAGGCCAATGGGGACTCCCAGTTTATAGTATGGCTCTTTCGCAGCCCAATGGGAGCTCACGAATGAGGTAGTCAAATGGACAAGTCTCTATTGTAGCACAATGGGTACTCACAATCGAGAATGCTCAAGTGTAGTCAATGCCTAATAACAATCATCTAGAAACTAAAGAAATCAATCGAGTCAACTCAAGGAACGTAGAGTAAACATATACCATCACAATATATCTATGGAACAAATAGTGATCCAAGTAAAAGAGCAAATAATGTACATGCACGTATAACGAGAAAATAAGACTAGAGCAGCAGAAATAAATTAAAACGCATCAAGAACTATATATGACAAGAAAATAACAATTGAAAAGGAAAGCATGCAATACATGTACAAGAGTTGGCAATGTATCTTGCACGACAATGTAAAAATAAGTCAAAGAAATAAGTAGTAGAACTGCAGGATTTGGCAAGGTATACTTGCCTGGGGTTCTGGTTCCAACTGTAGTTCTGACTTCCGTGGGTTCTGCAGGCAGTACTCCAGTTGCTGAAACAAACATCACCATCAGATCCAAAAAATATTAATCAGTTAGAAACGCCTGTCCTTGAGTCCAATTTGGACACAGGGGCAAAAATGACATTTTCAGGCAAAACGGGATCCAAATGTGGGCCGCTTTGTACCGAAAAATATGTCAGGGTCAAAGGTCTCCAAATTTGTCAAACTTAGTGTCAATAAGTCAGGAACGATGATACGAACCCAACGGAACTTCCAGAATTGGATTCCGATGAGCCGTTCACAAAATCGCCCGTCAAGTAGAGCCTGTGGGGGCAACGATACGCGATTTTGTCAACGTTCTCAGAATCGAACCAAACTTGGCTCACAGGACCAGCGTATTGCTACGAGTCCGATGGTGCAAGTTTTGTCTCAATCCGACATGTGTACACTAAGTTACAGCAAGATCCAGAAAGGACGGATACGGGGCGTTGTCGGCGAATACGCATTAATTTCGGTGTACACGCACATCCAAATCAGCTTCTGCGAATTTCCGTACGTCCATATCAACGACGCGCACGTATCGGTAAAGACCGCACGCGACCAAGTCGTCCCATTTGGCGGGGCGTACTCAGTTCCGGGGTGAAACAGGGCGTTGGTTTTCCTGTTTTTGGATCGCGGTTCGCGATCGCCACAGGACGCGATGCACCGAGCGGTTTGCACGTGCATCGAGGGGGTCATGCAGGGTTCGCGATACGACAGATGGAACAAGAAACAGAGCTGTGAGGATAGAGAAAAGAATACCTGAACAGGGCTCCGGAAACTGTGAATTTCCGTGTCCGAGTCGACACGAAGCGAGGGGACACCGTGTCCTGTGTCCGGATCGTGTCCGCCCTAGGGTTAGGGTTAGGCTGACGGAGCTCAGGCGGCCGGAGGCGGGTCGGGGGCAGCGAGGGAGGCTCTGTCGGAGTCGGCGGCGTGCCGGAGCGGGCCGGAGCTGCTGCTGGGCTTACTGTCGGGGGAGGAGGAAGGAGAGGGAGGCCGGCGTCGGTCCTGGCCGGAGGAGGCTGGCGGGCAGCGGGGGCGACGTCATCGGCGAGGCGGTGGCGGCGTCGCGGCGGGGTCTAGGAAGGAGCCAGGGTGGCGGAGAGGAAAAATAGGGTCGGGTCGAAGGCGGGGCGGCTGCAGGTGTTTAAATTGGGCGGAAGAGGAAGACGACGGGGTGGCCGGTACGGGGAAGAGGGAGGTGGAGCGGTCGGGGGTTCAGGGAGACGAAGGAGAAGCGTCGCCGACGGCCACGGTGGTGGAAACGGTCGCCGGAGGGAGAGGAATCGGGGAGGGAAGAAGAAAGGGTTAGGGTTTAGTTCGGGTCGGTTCGGGTCTCAAGCGGGTCGGATCGAACCCGGATCCGACCCGTTAGGGCCTAGGGGCGGTTCAACTAGACCGGGTCCGGTTCAGCAGTTGGTTCGGTTTATTTAAAATAAACCCGGTTTATTTAGGGTTCATTTCGGTTTAATTATAAAATAGTTTTTAGGACTTTAAAATTACTTTCGGGGTCCAATAAATTTCCAGAAAATTATCCTATGTCTATTTTTTTATTTTATACCATAAAATATTATTTTCATAATATTTTAATATTATTTAATATTATTTAAAAATCAATTAAATTTAAAATACCTTAGTTTTAATTAATAAAAATCCCAGAAAAATTGGGAAAAATTACAAATTAAAATTCTTGAAAATCAGGGGGTTTACAAAGGCTAACCATCAGGATAGCTATGATGCGAGCCATAGTCAGGCTAATCATATGTAACAGGCTATGAGGGATGTAATGGTCAGGCTGTACCGACGTGAGGTGTGGGTGAGCTATGATTCATGTAGATTTGGGTATGATCACATAATCTACTAATATTTCCCCGTTTCCCCAGTTAGCACGATGGATCCCAATCATGACTCCTCGTGAAAGGTCTCGATGATGCCAACTCGTATATCCACAGTATCAGAATCATGTACAGTATACAACTAGAATTATAGAGATAATCAACATAATAAAATCTGTCAGAAAATGTACTCACCTGTGGTCCTCTGCTGGCAATACCAATATCCTGTTTTCGAAGTCTTGTCTGAATAATCCAACAGTCCTATAGACATACCATATAATAAAATATAGCATCAGTTGATACACTAATACACAATCAACATAGATACACTGAACTCAGTGGCTATGCTAGGTATGACACTGGTCAACTAACAGGGCCAAATGTGCGTCTAACTGCACGGGTGTCAGGTCCTTGATTACTGTGCAAATCAGACAGCCACTCACCAACACAGGTCTCGCCAGTACGTTAGTGTACTTAAGCCAGTCAACTCCTAATTCTCAGGGTCACATAGTCAATGTGTAAATACAGGACATCCATAATTAATACTCATGGTCTCATGCAACTTCGGGATATCCACAGCTATACCTAGGGTCATACAGTATATATATACACATTGTAGTCATAACTATTACTAGTATTTAATTACCATAGAATATATATATATATATATATATATATATATATATATACCAATCACACATGTATACATAAAAATCACGAGAGGGCAGTTGAAACCTGTGCACATGCACGAGATCAACGATGACGACGACGACGATGATGTTGATGATGAAGGTGATGATGATGGTGATGATGATGATAATGAAGGTGATGATTAGTGATGATAATGATGATGATGATTGGTGATAATGATGATGATGATGATGATGATTATGATGGAGGTGATGATGATGGTTTTGATGGAGGTGATGGTTGGTGATGATGATGAAGGTGATGATGAACAGGTCAATGTTGCCAGAGTTGGAGCTCAGGCGAGGCTGTTGGGGGTGCTGCGAAGTTGAGAATGGGGCTGTCGTGAACGATGAGGTGTTAATGGTGATGGTGTTAGCCGGGGTAGCTCGGGAGCGGGTGGTTGTGAAGTCGTGGGGGTGAGTCTCAGGCGAAGGTCAGCGGGTTGTCGACGAGGGAAATGGTGATGCTCTGTCGAAGAAGAGGAGAGTGCAGGAAGGAGAGGTTCAGCGGTTCAGTGCTCGGCTCAGGGTTGTCCGGCGGATGGAGAGGAGGTCGGGAAGACGCTGTGTAGTTTGGCAGCGTGGGCCGAGGTCGACGAGAGTGTGTCGAATGCGGTCGAAGGGGGTGGTCGACTGGTGCAGATCGACGGGCTGCTGATGGTCGATGGCCGGAGATGGGAGAGGCCGGGAAGAGGAGGAGAAAGAAAAGGGTGGATCCGGTGGGTGATCAAGAGAGGGCTGCTCGGTGTAGTCGGGCTCCGGTCGAGCGGGTGCTGCTGTCGTCTGGTCGAGAGGGGATGGCCGGAGCCGGGGAGGAGGAGAACAGGGAAGAAGGGAAGAGGACGGTCGGGCGGGCTCAGGCGGCTTCAGGCGGCGGGAGGATGTAATTGATGTCGGTGGGTGCCAGCGAGGGGAGAACTCCGACGGCCGGAGAAGATGGTCGGGGAATAGGAAAGTCTAGCGGGTGGCGGGTGGAAAATGAGGGTGAGGGGAAGGTTTAGGTTTTGTGTTTTGTGGGTTTTTGTTTCCTTGAGGGATAGTGAGGATGATGTAGAAAATAATAATGGAGGAGTTTAGCATGGGGAGGAGAGGTTATTGGTGACATTCTAGGGATTAGGGCCGGCTGTGATGGGATGGGGTTGGCATTGGGAAAGGGTTAGGATTGAGGAATTATATATATAAAGGGGTGTGTGGTGTTGATGTTGCTTCATTTAGATGGGTGGCCAAGATTAAACATGGAAGAAAATACATAAACAAAAAGAGGATAGAGGGAGAGAGAGTTAAACGGTCAAAGGGAGGAGGGGGTGATTTCTTCATGTGCTTGACCAATAGGATGGTGACACATCATTGCACTTTTGCAATAAAGTCCCCAACAATTGGAAAATTGCACAGAAAGTGGATTTTGGGATTGGATGAGGGAAAACACCATATTTGGTGTGATGTAATAGTTCAAAAGGGTGTATGGTGTTTAGTATGAGTCTTGAGGGTGTGAATGGGGGTTTGGTTTGGTGTTGGGTCTAGTTTTGGGTCAAGTTGGATCCTTACACCAATTTAATTAAAATTAATGTCAATGGTGTTCTAAAATTAATTGGAAGTACATGGGATTAAAATTAGGTGGGACACAAGTATCATGGACATAGAAGACTCAGAATAAAATATTGTCATAATTTGGTTTGCACAAAATGTGTCAAGATTGTGTCTCCAATTTAGATTGGAAAGCACAAATATACAAAGTTAAATTTATTTGAATTTAAAAATAAACGTCCGTAACGAATATTGTGCGACTAAAATGAAGCACAAGAGAGCATATTTATGAGTTACACAAAGGTAAGAATGGAAGGCGGGCACGTCTAGGACAATGGTGTAAAATTTGTTGGAAAATAAAAGCTACAGTAGCGCTCCAAATATCGAAGCAACGGTAAGGTTCAACAATCCAATAAAATCACAATAATAATTATAATGCTCAATAGTTAATCCCAAAAATTACCAATTAAATCCATAATCCTATATTTCGGTCATGGGTTCATCTATTGGGCTTCTAGGTCTAGTCTACTAGCTCATGCATCAAAGATACTATACATAATATATATATATATATATATATATATATATATATATATATATATATATATATATATATATATATATATATATATATATATATATATCATGCAATTATTTAAAATAAATACACACAATATTCATAATAAATAAAATAATAAAATTACTCCTATTTTAGGATATGGTAGTAACATTGAGGCACTGATACGGATACGGTTTGACATTCATTACTCTGGATCACATACGAGTACATTCTCTGATAGTTTCTATTATTTGATAATTACTATAATACAAGTATTTAGAAATATTTTACTTAATTTCTGACACGATGGTACACGGACTAGTTGTCATGCCCCAGTCCCAAAATACTAAAGAACTAGCCACATGGTAATGGCCAGCAGCACATCTCCAATGGGCAAACCCAATTTATTCGACCCGTTAGAGTGTACTTAAGCTATAATAAGTATAAATATAAGTCTATATCATTTATCTCAGTATAATTCTAATCTCATCCACAAACAACAATCACAATATAATATGATAGACTAGTCAAGATACTAGATAACAAAAAATAGTCCATCATTAAGTCCAAATAAGTAGCGTCTCGGGGAACAACCCGTCACAATAAGGAAAAGAGAAATAACACCAAATACATATGTCCAGAAGTCCAAATATAAAATAACACTAAGCATGAATAAACTAAATAGATAACTGAGTACTCAGGAGAAGTCCTCTGGCACAACCTCGTCCTCTAGTGCAGGTACCGCTCCAACGTCCGCTCATGTCCAATAAACCTCGGGGTAACTCTTCTTTGTTATACCTGGGAACATAATCTGGATCCAGGTCCTCGGGGGACATAGCAAGGTACAATAAACACTCAAGCCAAATAAAACACAGTAAATAAAAACAGATCCGCAGGACAAGCTATGTAACTAGCTAAGTAAAATGCAAATGAGAGCATCACTAATACTCAGGCTGAGACCACTAAAGGCAATGTGTAGGGAAGCCCATAGCAGCAAGTAGTATCTCGTAGGGCCAGTAAATGTGCCAAGCTCTGATACAGAGACTAAAGCACCTCTAGTAACATAGTATATATATAAATAAAATTAGCCTGTAGCATGTGTGTCTCTTTCCACCCAATATAACCTCACGTCTCATGTCCACAATGTCTCATATTCATAACATACAAGATCATGACCTCTAGCTAATACAACGAGTCATAATGATATCTCTATATATCCAAGTCTCATAACACGAATTATGTAAGCCTATACAGAATCACCATGAATAACTCAAGAAATATTCTGTCACATAAAATAGTGTCAAGTGTCCTATAGTCTGACGTACTTGGTATAACAAGCACGTAAAAAATAGGATCGTGGAATCATCTCTCTAAGTGACGTTACACAACTCCGCATACGACGTTGGCACCTGAATCTTGTTCGGATGCTAAGCAACGTCTCGTAGTCCTAGGTTGAACAAATAAATCACAAGAATATATATATATATGGAAGAAACACAAGTAGGTAATATAACATGATCTACTGCAAGTTTGACAAGGTACACTTGCTTGGGTTCTGAACTTCGTCAACTGCTCCTGGAAAAGTAGAATCTGTAAGTTCGCCTCCGGATGCTAAAACAACATCATCAATGTTTCAAAATACATAAAATATCTAGGATTGATTACCCATAAGTCCAATTTGGACACAGAAGCAAAATTGATAGTTTTTTGTCAAAACGGGATCCACATGTGGCACACTTCGTACCGAAAAATATGTCGAAGTCAAAGTACTTCAAATTTATCAAACTTAGTATCTACGAGTCTAGAACGATGATACGAACCCAACAGAATATCCAGAACTAGATTTAGATAAGCCGATCACGAAATCGTCCGTCATGTAGAACTGTGGGGTCCACAAAATGGTATTTCGTCAATGTTCTAAGATTTGAACCAAACTTGGGTCACAGGACCAGCATAACGCTGCGAATCCAATGTCATAATTTTCGTTGTGAACCGATGAGTACAGACGAAGTTATGGCAAGGTGTCGGAATAGGTCTATACAGTATTTTTTGGCGGATATGCGTTGATTCCGGCGTAGACACACGTCCGAATCAAGTTTCGCGAAAACTCACACATCTGCGTTTATGTTACGCACCATTCAATAAAATCCATATGCGACGACTTGGCCTCGTTTGGCGGAACGCACCCTGTATCGAGAATCTTGGGTTTTTCGAAATTAAGTTTTTTGACAGTTTTCTATACTAAATTAATCACATAACGGTACCTAATAAAATAAAGTATTTAAATAGTTTAAAACTTGGTTAGATTATTTTCACACAGGAAAAAGAATTACTTGATTCGGTATCACGGTTTGGGAGTTATTGATCTTAAAATATGGGCATTTGGGCTATTTTGAAACTGTCGCGAAGTCAGTTTTTCGTTCGACTTTCGGGTCAACTTTCTCCAATTATAAATTACTTCAAATAAAAACTCTTGAAGGGGTTTAAGGTCCTTCATATTGTGAATGTATATGGACAAAAAGATCATGAAATGATCGAGCGAGGAGGTCATGCTCATACCTTGAAGTATGTCTCATGAAACATTGTTGCTGCTGCCCGTGCTCGCGGTGGCCACGGTGGCTCCGTTGGTCAAGGTAGCTCCGTTGAAGTGGAGAAAGGAATGACCGAGTGAGGGAGGGAAGAGGGAGATGGAGATTCGGTTGGGTTGGAGTTATCCGAATGGGTGTTACACCTTCTTAGGAGTATAATAGTTATAGGTAGTAATGAATGGGAGGGGAGGTGAAAGGTTGGGGGGTTTTAAAAAAATTAAGGGTCATATGTAACTCCCCCACCCTCTCCATTTGAGTGAGCATAAGGTACAAGTTAGTTAAGATGGTCCAAGGGTTATCTATTAATAGGTTTATGCTGAAATTAAAATAAAAGTAGGTAAAAAGTGGGATTTGGTGTGAGAAAAAATTGTGTTTGGTGAGTAGGAAAGTGGGGAATGGGTGTATGGTATTGTGCATGAGTTAGACAAGTTGGTTTAAGTGTTCAAGTTGGGGGTTCGGGCTCGGTCAGGTGCAATTAATCAAAATGGTCATTTTTGACTAATTAAAATGCACGGTATTTCTATATTAAATTTTTTAGAGCCTACGGGACTCAAATAAATTTGACACCGATGACATGTGCATAGTTGGTCATGTTAGGCTAGGGATTATAAAAGTCAGTGTCAAAATTTGGGTTCATGTTGCTCGTCTAAATTGACCACAACGAAAAAGTGTCCAAGTGTCATATTTTTGAGTCAAAAGTGTCGCGGTTATTGTGCGATCAAAATGAAGTGTAGGTTTGTAAAATTATGTAAGACATACATGCCATGAGCCTAATTTGGCTCAGCTAAGCCTATTATGCAAAGTTGGATGGAAAGAAAAAAACTAGTATTGTATTCCTGCATTAAGACTACACTAAAGGGTTTCTAAATTATAGAAATTATTTAATGTTATAATTATAATAAAATTACTAAAATAACCTTATTTAAATTTTACGGGGTTTATAATCTATCCGCCTTAAAAGAATTGTGTTCTCGCAATAAAGAATTTAAACTACTCTAGGAATTTATAAAGATATGGTAATCTATGGGTAGTTCTTTGGTTATACATGCATCCTCGAATAAATAAGAATAACGATGTCGTATGACGTCCTCTCGCTCCCAAGTGGATTTACCTGGAGAGTGATGCTTCCAAGGTGCCTGAACCAGTCTGATCGTTTGTCCCCGCAACGTCTTCTCACTAGTATCCAGTATCCCAACTGGCTGCTCCTCATAAGTCAAACTCGGGCCTACTGAAATCTCGGAATGATCAACTACGTGACTTGGGTCAGTCACGTACCTCCTCAGCTGTGTGCTTATGTCTGTCCTGAGCTGCCCGTAGATGATTCTGAATTTGCTTCACCTTCTCCATTATCCATATTACCAACTCTGGACCGAGTATCTGACGCTCACCCACATCCATTTAATATATTCTCACCCACATCTATTTAATATATTGGAGTCCTGCACTTTTTGCCGTACAATGCCTCAAAAGGTGCCTTTTGGATGCTTTCTTGGGAGCTGTTGTTGTAAGAGAACTCTACCAGATACGAAGACCCTCCAAAGTCTAACTTCATGACCTCAACATATCCTCTAGGATCTAGATCGTGCGCTCTGACTGACCGTTTGTCTGTGGATGGTAAGTAGTGCTGAACTTAAGTCGGGTGCCAAGACTCTCATGCATGCTCCGCCAGAAATGGAATATGAATCTTGAGTCACTAACTGGTAATCCATGTAACCTTATGATCTGTGGAATATACATGTCGGCTAGAATCTCTATGGACTGTCCAACTCTGAACGATAAAAAATATACTAATTTGGTGAGTCGATCTACAATAATCCAAACTGCATCCTTCCCAATGGGGCTTCTTGGAAAGCCTGTAATAAAATCCATAGTGATATGTTCCCACTTTTATTCGGGGATGGGAAGCGGTTATAACATACCAGCGGTTCTCTGATGCTCTGTCTTAACCTGCTGACAGACCAAACATTTTATCATAAATCACGCAATTTCTCTCTTCATCCCATGCCACCAATAGTACTGCCTCAAATCTCGCTACATCTTCGTAGCTCTCGGATGAATAGAGTACATGGAGCTATGTGCTTCCGATATCAACTCATGTCTCAACTCCCTATTTGGAACATATAGGCAATTTTCGTTCCTTAACATCCCATCCTCATGGATCCGAAATCTCGTATGCATGCCGACTTCCGTCCTCTCTTTAAGCCTCCGGAACCTAGCATCTGTCGATAATGCCACCTTAATCCTTTCCACTAGTAATGACTTAACCTTAAGATTAGCCAACTATCCACTCTGCCCTGGAAAAATAACCTCTATCCCGAGCTCATGTAGGTCCTCTAATAACTGGGGCTGCGTCGTCAAGAAATAAGTTGTGGGCTTCATGCTGAGTGTGTCTGTTATGACATTCGCCTTATCCGGATGGTACTATAAATCTATATCAAAATTGACCATCAACTCTAACCAATGTCTCTGCCTCATGTTAAGCTCTTTCTGAGTATAGATATACTTCAGACTCTTGTGATCCGTGAAAATTTATACCCTCTTTCCTCCATATCTTTAATGCAAATATTACTACAGCTAGCTCAAGATCATGCATCGGGTAGTTTTTTTCATGAACCTTTAGTTGTCTTGATGCACAAGCAATAACTTTGCCATGCTTTATCAAAATACATCCCAGTCTACTACCTGACACATCACTATAAACTACGTATCCTTCCGATCCTGAAGGAAGAGTCAAGACCGGTGCTGTCGTTAATCGTCTCTTCAACTCCTTAAAGACCTTCTGGCAATGCTCCGTCCATGCAAACTCCTGGCCCTTACACGTCAACCACGTCATAGTCTCTGCAATCCTTGAGAATTTCTTTACGAATCTCCAATAATATCTAGCAAGTCCGAGAAAATTTCTCACCTCCGCAACTGATGTAGGTGTGGGCTAAGTTTATATTGCAGCAACCTTCTCCGGATCAACTGAAAGTCCTTCTCCTGAGATGATATATCCCAGGAAAGGTACCCTATCCAGAAAAAACTAACATTTGCTAAGCTTGGCGTGCAGCCTCTCATGCCTTAGCGTCTCCAGCACAATTCTGAGATGCTCCTCGTGCTCTTCGTGGCTCTTGGAGTATACCAAGATGTCATCAATAAACACAGCCACTAATATGTCCAAGTACTGATGGAAGACTCTGTTCATCAAACTCATGAACATAGCTGGCGCGTTGGTTAAACCAAAAGGCATAACTAAGAACTTATAGTGTTCGTAGTTGGTCCTGAAGGTTGTCTTTGGTATATCCTCTTTTCGCACTCTAATCTGATGATAACTAGATAGAAGATCGATCTTTGAGAATACACGAGCACCACTCAATTGATCGAACAGATCGTCAATGCGCGGTAAGGGATACTGGTTCTTGATGGTTACAATATTTAGTGCCATGTAGTCAATACACATGCGTACCGTTCTATCTTTTTTTGGCATAAATAGTATGGGTGCTCCTCATGATGAAACACTGGGCCGAATAAAACCCTTCTCCAGAAGATCATCAACTTGCTTCTTCAATTCCACTAACTCCTTAGGTGGTAGCCGGTACACTAATAAAGTGATAGTCTCAACTCATGGAGTCAAGTCTATAGAGAATTCTATTTCCCGATCAGGTGGTAAGCCTGGAAGATCATCGGTAAATACATCCATAAATTATGATACCACCTTTGGGTACTCGGGCTACCCTTCTACAGAGTGTGCCTTAAGTGTAGGCTGAACACCTTGTTCTTTGGCTCCTCGAAGAAACTCAAACTCCGGATGACCAAGCGATCTAAATATAATATGTCCACGCCGATAATCTAGATTCGCATGGTACTGACTCATCCAGTCCATACCAAGTACAATATCGTAATCCGACATGGAAAAGATCAAGAATTAAGATCGCATCTCTCGCCCATAAACTACTACCAAACAAGATATACAAATGTCACTAACTGGGATAATTCTGCCTCATGTAAAAATTCTCATAGTCTTCGAAAGGGGTGTGGTCGCTACTCTATACGTGGCTACGAAGCTAGCACCTATGAATGAATGTGATTCTCCAGAATCGAATAATACTATAGCAGGTAATAAAGATACTAATATAGTACCTGTGATGACCTCTCATACAGTAGCTTCCTCTTTAATAGTTATGGCAAATGCCTGCCCTCGCCCCTGAGCTGGTCCTCTCTGCTGCTGCCGAGCCTGCTGTAATTGTGCTGATTGTGGTGCCAAAGGTGGCCTCGGCTGATACCCTCCTGGAGCTGGTGGTCTGACTCCTCCAACTCCCGTCTGTGGTTCTCCTAGTGCTGGATAAGCTGGCCTAGTTGGCTGCTGGGCTAGTCTCGGTGCTGGTAAAGCTTGTCGGTTTACCATCGGTGCTCCTTCTCGACGCGCAAGGCAATCCCGGGCTAAATATTGGCTAGATCCGTAAACCAAGCATAGTCCTAACTTGCGTCTGCACTCGCTCGCATAATAACCTCGCTTGCCATAATATTAATATATAGGCAGTATTTGCGGAGCTTCTCTGGGTGGCTGGTGCATGTGGGGTCTCTTTGCAGCTCCTTCCTGTAGTGCTCTGGCTGGTGCTAATATGAACGATCGTTTCTGGCTGGACTCCCTCCTGGTGACGCGCTTCAAGCGTTGGGCTACGACAGGACGTCTGTATAAGAAGTAGGTACAACTGAGCCGATCAACCTCTGTAACTCAAAGCTAAGTCCATCAAAGAATTTCTCTGCCTTCTCTTCTTATGTCGGGATCAATGTAGGGTCGAACAGTTGAATCAAGCATGATGCAAGTCAAGAAATTAATTCGAATCCGATATAAAGGTTAAGAACTTATTAATATATGGATGAGATCCTATAATTTATTCTATCCTAATTTGCAGGCTTGCTCGGTTCTATAATTGGAATCTGAAGTAATATATATTCGTTGACCTGCATGGGCCACCACAAAAATAATGTCACGCCCCAGTCCCAAAATACCAATGGACTAGCCACGTGGCAATGGCCAGTAGCACAACTCTAATGGTCAAACCCAATTTAATGGACCCTTTAGAGTGTACTTACGCTGTAATAAGTATAAATATAAGTCTACATCATTTATCTCAGTATAATTCTAATCTCATCCACAGACAACAATCATAATACAATATGATAAACCAGTCAAGATACTAGATAACAGAAAATAGTCGATCATCAAGTCCAATTAAATAGTGTCTCGGGGAACAACCCTTCACAATAAAGAAAAGAGAAATAACACCAAATACATATGTCCAGAAGTCCAAATATAAAATAATACTAAGCATGAATAAACTAAATAGATAACTGAGTACTCAGGAGAAGTCCTCTGGCACAATCTCGTCCTCTGGTACAGGTACCGCTCCAACATCCGCTCATGTCTCATAAACCTCGGGGTAAATCTCCTCTGTTACACCTGGGAAACATAATTCAGATCCAGGTCCTCAGGGGACATAGCAAGGTACAATAAACACTCAAGCCAAATAAAATACAGTAAGTAAAAACAGATCCTCAGGACAAGCTATGTAACCAGCTAAGTAAAATACAAATGAGAGCATCACTAATACTCAGGTTGAGACCACTAAAGGCTCTGTGTCGGGGAGCCCATAGCAGCAAGCAGTATCTCGTAGGGCCAGTAAATGTGCCAAGCTCTGATACAGAGACTAAAGCACCTCTAGTAACATAGTATATATATAAACATAATCAGCCTATAGCATGTGTGTCTCTCCCCACCCAATGTAATCTCACATCTCATATCCATAATATATCATGTCTATAACACACAAGATCATGACCTCTAGCTAATACAATGAGTCATAATGATATCTCTATATATCCAAGTCTCATATTACGAATCATGTAAGCCTATATAGAATCACCATAAATAACTCAAGAAAGATTCTGTCACATAAAATACTGTCAAGTGTCCTATAATATGACGTACTTAGTATAACAAGCACGTAAAAAATAGGATTGTGAAATCATCTCTCTAACTGACGTTATACAACTCCGCGTACGACGTTGGCACCTAAATCTTGTTCGGACGCTAAGCAACGTCTCACGGTCCTAGGTTGAACAGATACATCACAAGAATATATATATATATATATATATATATATATATATATATATGGAATAAACACAAGTAGATAATATAACATAATCTACTGCAAGTTTGGAAAGGTATAATTTCCTGGGTTCTGAACTCTGTCAACTGCTCCTGGAAAAGTTGAATCTGCAAGTTTGCCTCCGGATGCTGAAACAACATCACCAATATTTTTAGAATACATGAAATATCTAGGATTAACTACCCATAAGTTCAATTTGGACACAGGGGCATAATGGACAGTTTTGGGTCAAAGCGGGGTCCACTTGTGGCCCACTTCGCACAAAAAATGTGTCGAAGTCAAAGTACTCCAAATTCATCAACTTAGTGTCTACGAGTCCAGCACGATGATATGAACTCAACGGACATCCAGAACTGGATTTCGATCAACCGATCATGAAATTACCCGTCATGTAGAACCGTGGGGCCCAGGAAACGGTGTTTCGTCAACATTCTCAGATTCGAACCAACTTGGGTCACAGGACCAGCGTAACGCTGCGAATCCAATGGCACAAATTTTGTTGCGAACCGACGAGTACACACGAAGTTATGGCGAGATGTCCGAATAGGCCGATATTGTATTTTTTGACGGATACGCATTAATTCTGGCGTGCACACACGTCCGCCTATATATTACGTACCATTCGGTGAAATCTGCATGCGACAATATGGAGGGACGCATCCCGTATCAAAAATTTTGAGTTTCCTAAAATTAAATCTTTTGACAGTTTTCTATACTATATTAATCACAAAATGACACCTAATAAAATAAAATATTTAAAGGTTTAAAACTTGGTTAGGTTTTTTTCACACAGGAAAAAGAATCACTCGATTTGGCATCACGGTTTGAGAGTTATTGATCTCGAAACATGGGCATTTGGGCTGTTTTGAAACTGTCGGGAAGTCAGCTTTTCGCCCGAATTTCGGGTCAACTTTCTCCGATTATAAATTACTTTAAATTAAAAATCTTGAAGGGGTTTGAGGTCCTTCATATTATGAATATATACGGACAAGAAGCTCATAAAATAATCGAGCCAGGTGGTCGTGCTCATACCTCGAAGTGTGCCTCACAAAACATTATTGTTGTTGCTGCTGCTCGTGCTCGCTGTGGCTCCTCTGGTCGCGGTGGCTCCGTTGAGGTGGAGAAAGAGATAACCGAGTAGGGGAGGGAATAGGGAGATGGAGGTTCGGTTGGGTTGGAGTTGGCCGAATGGGGGTTACACCTTCTTAGGAGTATAATAGTTATAGGTAGTAATGAATGGAAATGGAGGTGAAAGGTTGAGAGTTTAAAAAAAAACCAAGGATCATATATAACTCCCCCTAGAACCCAATCCCTTTTCCTTGGTTGTGGTCGGTCCCCCCCCCCTTTCCATTTGAGTGAGCACAAAGTACAAGTTAGTTATGATGGTCCAAGGATTATGCTATTAATAGGTTTATGCTGAAATTAAAATAAAAGTAGATAAAAAGTGGGATTTGGTGTGAGGAAAAAATGGTGTTTGGTGAGTAGGAAAGTGGGGAATGGATGTATGGTATTGTGCATGAGTTAGATAAGTTGGTTTGAGTGTTCAAGTTGGGGGTTCGGGCTCGGTCAGGTGCAATTAATCAAAATTGTCATTTTTGACTAATTTAAATGCACGGTGTTTCTATATTAAATTTTTTAGAGCCTATGGGGACTCAAATAAATATGAAACCAATGACATGTGTATAGTTGGTCGTGTTAGATTAGGGGTTATAGAAGTCAGTGTCGAAATTTGGGTTCATGTTGCTCGTCTAAATTGACCACAACGAAAAAGTGTCCAAGTGTCATATTTTTGAGTCAAAAAATGTCGCAATTATTGTGGGATCAAAACGAAGTGTAGGTTTATAAAATTATGTAAGACATACATGCCATGAGCCTAATTTGGCTCAACTAAGCCTATTATGCAAAGTTGGTTGGAAAGAAAAAGCTAGTATTGTATTCCTGGCATTAAGACTACACTAAAGGGTTTCTAAATTATAGAAATTATTTTAATGATTATAATTATAATAAAATAACCATATCTAAATTTTAAGGGGTTTACACTAGTACACATATGGATCTTTAGTCCTGAGATGTTATTACATGTTTACATTGTTTCTCGTATTCTCGTATGGTTATTAGCCAATGTTTAACATTAGATAATTCCTTGAGTACATTGTATTGTAACGTGTCATGGTTCGATCCATTGTACCTGTCGGGACGGAGAAAGTGCTAGCTATATATGTGATCAAAATCCTAGACAATATTCAATATTTAAGGTAGATAATGTTTATCCAATGAACGTTTAAGGTAGACGATGTTTATCCTGTTTAAGTAGACAATATTTAACCCAAGCCGATGACATATCTAACTAGTATTTCAAAATACTTAGTATAGTTGCAGTTTTTCTCTATATTCCATTTTATTATGATCAGTTTATGTCATATTTGTCTAGATTATCTGTCTCTTTTCTTGTCACGTCTCAGTCCCAAAAAACCGAAGGACTAGCCATGTGGCAATGGCCAGCAGCACACTCCAATGGGCAAACCCAATTTAATGGACCCGTTAGAGTGTACTTAAGCTGTAAAACAATAATAAAGGTCTACGATACAGGTCACAATCTAATTCTAATCTCATCCACAGAAGATAAACATAATTCAAATATCATAATAATCGAAATAAAATATATCCAACAAGTCTCAATAAAATATCTCGGGGAACAACCCGATAATGAGTTTAGTACAATAATCCACGAGACAGAAAATAAAGTATCTAGAAACAGAAATGACTGAGTATATAATAAAATACTCAGGAGAATTCTTCTGGCAACACCTCATCCTCTGTACTGGTACTGCTCCAGTGTCTCCTCATGTCCCGTATGTCTCGGGGTAGATCTTCTCTGCTATACCTGGGGACATAATCCGAATCCAGATCCTCAGGGGACATAGCAAGGTACAAGAATGACTCAAGCCAAAATAAATGCAGTATATGAAATGTATCAATAGGACAAACTATGTAACCAGCTATGTGATATACAAATGAGAGCATCACTATAACTCAGGCTGAGACCACTACAAGCTCTGTGTCGGGGAGCCTGTAGTAGTGATATCACGTAGTGGGCCTAGCTCTGATGTAGATGCTACAGCACCGCAATAATAAATATATATATATATATAATCAGCCTGTAGCCTGTGTGTCTCTCCCTACCCAATGTAATCACATGTCTCATGTCCACGATGTCTCATGTCCATAACAGGCAAGATCATGACCTCTAACTATTACAGCGAGTCATAATGATATCTATGTATAATGCAAGACTATGGCACGAATCATGTAAGCCTATACAGAATTACCATGAATAACTCAGGAAAGATTCTGTTTTATGAATAGTATCAAGTGTCCTATGGTATGACGTACTTGATAAAGCAAGTACGAAATTATAGGATTGGGTTATCAACTCTCCAAGGGACGTTGCACGACTCCGCGTACGGCGTCGACACCCAAATATTATTCGGACGCTAAGCAACGTCACACGGTCCTAGTTTGATTAGATATATCACAGAAATAAATTAAGAGAATAATATGAAGCAAGTACTGCAAGTTTGGCAAGGTACACTTGCCTGGGGTTTAAATTTCTCTAATTGTTTCGGTAACAATGAGATCTTCAGGTACTCCTCCGGATGCTAAAATAAATATTACCATCATTCTTAGAAGATATGAAATAGCAAGAATTGTGTACCCATAAGTCCAATTTGGACACAAGGCAAAATTAATAGTTTCTGGTCAAAGCGGGGTCCACATGTGGCCCACTTCGCACCGAAAAATATGTCAGAGACAAAGTTTACCAAATTCATCAAACTTAATGTCTATAAGTCTAGAACAATGATAGGAACCCAACGGAATATCCAAAACTGGATTTCGATGAGCCGGTCACAAAATCTCCTATCAAGTGGATCCGTGGGGCCCACGATACGGGATTTTGTCAAAGTTCTCAGAATCAAACCAAACTTGGGTCACAGGACCAGCGTAACGCTATGAATCTGATGGCACAAGTTATGTTGCGAAACGATAAGTACAAACGAAGTTACAATGAGTATAAGAATAGGCTCGATACGGGGCAATTTTGACGGATACGCGTTGATTCCGGTGTGCAAGCACATCCAAATCAACTTTCGCGATATCCCACACGTCCGCATTGACGATACGCTCCTTTCGGTACAATTCATACATGATAAAGTTGTCTCGTTTAGCGGGACGCACCCAGTTTCAAAAAATTCAGGTTTTTAAAAACCAAGATTTTGGTCAACTTTACCCGCGAATAAAATACAACTTACAACACAATAAAATAAACTAATTACAGGGTTTAAAAATTGGTTATATTATCTAATTTACTGTTCAAGTAAATTTTAGAACTATAAAACAGGTTGGACGTACAACGGCCATGAACTTGTGAGTTCGGAACAGTTTCTGAAGTCCAAAATTGGGCTATTTTTCTGCTTTTGTGTCGCGGTTTGCGATCGACGCAGGACATGATACCCCAATCTAATTGTATGGGGTTCGAGAGGATCATACAGCGATCATGTCGCAATAGACCATTCAAAAATTGACACAGCGAGTAGGAAGAAAAGCTCACCGGAACATGGAGTCAGAATCGACTGTATTGCCCGTGCACGGGGCGGCATGGCGGTGCTCGGCCTGACGGCGATGGCTGCTGCGGCTGCTGTGGCTACTGTCTTCGGTCGTCGGGGTCGTCGCCATCATCGGGGTGTGGCCGGGGCTAGTTGTCGGCCTGCGGTAAAGAGGCGGTGACCGGAGTGATAGCGGTGGCGGATCGATGATGGAGGGGAGTTCGGTTGGGTTTATATAGGAGAAGAGATCCGGCGGTTTGTAGGAAGGTGAAGGGGTTGGGGCGGCGTCTAGTGGGGGAGATGGACGATCGAGCGGAGGGTCACCGGTCGGGGAGACGAGCGGACGGCGGTGGATGAAACGGCCGGAGAAGAAGGGTCGCGGGGTCTGGGGATTCCGACGGTTACTGAGATTTTGAATTAACAGGTCGGGTTGGCAGGTTCGAGTCGAGTCGAGTTTTGGGTGCGGGTACGGGTTTAGATCCGACCCACTAGGGTTGGGTTCAGTTGGGTTTGGTTTAATTTGGTTTGGGTTTGTCTGGTTTAGTCTGGTTTATTCTGGTTTAATTAAAAATGATATTTTAACTGTTTAAAAATAATTTTTGGGTCCAATAAATTCCTGAAAAATTATACTATATCTAATTATTTATTTTACACTCAAAAATATAATTTTTATAATATTTTAATATTTAATTCAAAAATAATTAATTCTGAAGGATATTTATTTTAATTATTTAAAAATTACGAAAAAATCCTAAAAATTCATATTTTAATTTTTAAAAAATATGGGTGTTTACAATATACCCTCCTTAAAAGAATTGCATCCTCGTAATTAAGAAAAATAAAACATAACCGGTCCAAAGAGATGATGCGGTTGCAAGACATGTTAGAATCACGACACAAGGGATAAAGAATCATGAACAAGAAGAAGTCGAGAGGAAGGGGAAGGAATTTGTTCAAGCAGAACACGTAGGGAAGGAATAAAAATATTTTTTTAGGCAATGAGAGATAAGTAATTCAAGAGTAAAGGAATATGGTTAGAGCAAGGATCAACTACACCTTAGGAAAACTTGGGTATCAATTACTAATCTAAACTAACAAGTTCATGCTAACATAATACTAGGCTTAGGCTAGGGAATGGAACTAATAGGCATATGCTAAAGCACTACTAGGAATAGATAGCTATGATAAAACTTAAATCTTACTCGTATTTGTTACTCCTCTAGTATGTGTGTCCTCCACTGTCATCGCAAAAGCATGTCCACGCTCTTGCAGTGGTACCCTTTGATGTTGCTGGACCTGCTGGAACAGTACTGCTTGTGGTGCCAAGGGTGGCCTCGGCTGATATCCTTCCGGTGCTGGTAAAGCTTATCGGTTTACTATCGGTGTTCCTTCTCGACGCTCAGGACAATCTCTTACAGAATGCTGACTAGATCCGCAAGCTAAACATAATCCCAATTTAAGTCTACACTCCCTCTCAATATGGCCTAACTTCCAACATTAGTGACAAGTAGGAAGGGTTAGGGAATATGGTACTGCTCTATGTGGCGGATTTATCTGTGGTTGCTTTGCAGCTCTTTTCTGCTGTGCTCGGTCTGGTGCTAATGCATGCGGCCGCTTTTGGCTGGACTCTCTCCTGGTGACGCACTCCATGGGTCGGGCTGCAACAAGGACGTCCGTGTATGAAGTAGTTGCAACGACGCTGATTAATTTATGTAGCTCAGAGCTAAGTTCGTCAAAGAACTTCTCTGCTTGGCTTTGCTGGACCTCTTGATGAACCTGCTGTTGGACTTGCATCATTGCGTAGAACATTTGAAACATTTAATATTCGTCCATAGGATGTCCTTGTGGAAAAATAGGCATCGGTGGAGTAAACTACGGAGGTGGTGGAATATCGTCTCGCTGGAACCTCAAGGCAAGCTGATCTGCTTGATTGGTTTGTTGAGTTGATTGCCCTCCACCCACTGGTGTCACTTCATCATCGTAGGTGACAACTGCAACTTATGGTGTTCCTACGGGAGTCTTGTCTCCGGATTGTGGATCCATTACTCTGCATCCAAAATAAACTATAAAAGGCGCACAGAGGATTCAAGGCAGGATGCAAGTCAAGAAATTAATTCGAATCCGATATAGAGATCAAGAACGATTCAATCAAGTGGATGAGATCCTATAACTCATCATATCCTTATCGCAGGCTTGCTCAGTTCCGTAGTTGAAATCGAAGTAATATAGTCGTAGACCTTAGTCATAGACCATAGTCGTAGACCTTAGTCGAAGACCTGCATGGGCCACCATAAAAACTATGTCACGCCCCAGTCCCAAAATACCGAGGGACTAGCCACGTGGCAATGGCCAGCCGTACACTTCAATAGGCAAACCCAATTTAATGGACCCGTTAGAGTGTACTAAAGCTATAAAACAATAATAAAGGTCTACGATACCGGTCATAATCTAATTCTAATCTCATCCACAGAAGATAAACATAATTCAAATGTCAGAATAATCAAAATAAAATATATCCAACAAGTCTCAATAAAATATCTCGGGGAACAACCCGATAATGAGTTTAGTACAATAATCCACGAGACAAGAAATAAAGTATCTAGAAACAGAAATGACTGAGTATATAATAAAATACTCAGAAGAATTCTTCTGGCAACACCTCGTCCTCTGGTACTGGTACTGCTCCAGTGTATGCTCTTGTCCCGTATGTCTCGGGGTAGATCTCCTCTGCTATACCTGGGGACATAATCCAGATCCAGGTCCTCAGGGGACATAGCAAGGTACAAGAATGACTCAAGCCAAAATAAATGCAGTATATAAAATGTATCAATAGGGCAAACTATGTAACTAGATATATGATATACAAATGAGAGCATCACTATAACTCAGGCTGAGACCACTACAA
Organism: Iris macrosiphon; assembly: GCA_036927795.1. Classification (NCBI taxonomy): domain Eukaryota; kingdom Viridiplantae; phylum Streptophyta; class Magnoliopsida; order Asparagales; family Iridaceae; genus Iris; species Iris macrosiphon. The sequence continues at coordinate 104,603,640 of JAYESA010000016.1, read as the reverse complement.
GCTCTGTGTCGGGGAGCCAGTAGTAGTGATATCACGTAGTGGGCCTAGCTCTGATGTAGAGGCTTCGGCACCACAATAATAAATAAATAAATAAATATATATATATATATATATATATATATATATATATATATATATATATAATCAGCCTGTGTGTCTCTCCCTACCCAATGTAATCACACGTCTCATGTTCATGACGTTTCATGTCCATAACACGCAAGATCATGACCTCTAACTATTACAGCGAGTCATAATGATATCTATGTATAATGCAAGACTATGGCATAAATCCTGTAAGCCTATACAGAATTATCATGAATAACTCAGGAAAGATTATGTCTCATAAATAGTGTCAAGTGTCCTATGGTATGACGTACTTGATAAAGCAAGCACGAAAATATAAGATCGGGTTATCAACTCTCTAAGTGACGTTGCACGACTCCGCGTACGGCGTCGACACCCAAATATTGTTCGGACGCTAAGCAATATCACACGGTCCTACGTTGACTAGATACATCACAGAAATAAATCAAGAGAATAATATGAAGCAAGTACTGCAAGTTTGGCAAGGTACACTTGCCTGGGAATTGAATTCCTCTAATTGCTCCGGTAACAGTGAGATCTTCAGATACTCCTCCGGATGCTGAAATAAATATTACCATCATTCTAAAAAGATATAAATAGCTAGAATTGGCTATCCATAAGTCCAATTTGGACACAAGGACAAAATTGACAGTTTCTGGTCAAAGCGGGTCCACATTTGGCCCACTTCGCACCGAAAAATATGTCAGAGATAAAGTTTACCAAATCTGTCAAACTTAATGTCTAAAATTCCAGAACGATGATACGAACCGAACGGAATATCCAGAACTGGATTTCGATGAGCCGGCCACTAAATCGCCCGTCAAGTGGAGCCGTGGGACCCACGAGACGGGATTTTGTCAACGTTCTCAGAATCGAACAAAACTTGGGTCACAAGACCAGCATAATGCTATGAATACGATGGCTTAAGTTTCGTTATGAAACGACAAGCACACACGAAGTTACAATGAGTATCAGAACAGGCCCGATACGGCGCAATTTCGACGGATATGCATTGATTCCGGTGTGCACGCACATCCAAACCAACTTCCACGATATCCCACACGTCCGCATTAATGATACGCTCCTTTCGGTATAATTCTCACATGACGAAGTCGTCTCGTTTAGCAGGATGCACCCAGTTTCAAAAAATTCAGATTTAAAAACCAAGATATTGGTCAATTTTACCCGCGAATAAAACAAAACTTACAGCACAATAAAATAAACTAATTACAGGGTTTAAAACTTGATTATATTGTCTAATTTACTGTTCAAGTGAATTTTACAATTATAAAATATGTTGGACGTACAACGGCCATGAACTTGTGAGTTTGGGACAGTTTCTGAAGTCCCAAATTGGGCTATTTTTTTCTGTTTTTGGGTCGCAGTTTGTGTAAAACCCCTATCCTAGAAAATCATATATACCCTTTTATTTATTAATTATTAATTTAATTATAGTAATTAGTGGCTAAATAGGAGAAATAGATTTTTAATAATTTTTATTTTAGGTGTTAGGGCACTTAGAGGATTTATGGGACCATTAAAAAATTTTCGGAATTTATTTCATGTAGGAGACCCCTTGAGCAGTTGCTAGCCTAACGGTGTGCATTATTCTAATCTATAAATTTTCTTATGAGTATATATATATATATATATATATATATATATATATATATATATATATATATGTATATAAATATACATATATATATATATATATATATATATATATATATATATTTAAAAAGAAAAAAAAGAAAAGAAAAGAAAAGAAAAGAAAGTATTAATAAACTAATACTAATAATAATAATATTACTAATAAACTAATACTTAAGCAAATCTATTATCAAGTATTCCAACAACTTTCTAACCACACAGCAACCTAAGCCTAAACCATCCGCCCCCCTTTTCCTTGTGAACACAGCCACCCCACTTGCTTTATGAAGCAACAGCAACCGTAGTTGCAAATTGCAACATAGCACAACCCACAGACCCGCGAGCAACCCAACCCTTTCTTCCCTTATATATATATACATATATATTTTATTTCTCTAAAACCCTAACTCTATAATCATCCAGACCCTCCTCTTCTCATCTAGAGCCGCCACCGCAGCCAGAGAACCCCGCCAGGCCGTCCAAGCCATCCCGACGACCCCGACCTCGCGCACTGCAGATTCCCACACGAGGTACCTTCGCTCCGGAGTTGTTTCCCGTCGACTCGCTCAACCAAACGCCATTCCGTCTTCATCGATATGCTCACCCCTTAACCCTCTTCCATATTTGTATAATAGCAGACCTCGAACAACGTATACACATAGGCGAAAACAGCGCCCAAGTTGGCACGAGCAGACCGAATTATGGGATCGCAGAAAACTGCGGTGACCACCCATATTGCCGAGTTCGTATCTCCCACCACAGAGATCCGATTTTAGTGATTCTTTTTGATATGTGTAGAATACTTGACCTAGTTTATTTTCTGTTAAATAATCCTAGATTATTAGCTGCTGTGGACAGAATTAAATTTGTCACAAAACACCGCGAACCCACTTTTTCCAGAATTCTAAAAATTGTGAAACGGAGCGCCCTCCGCCAAACGGGACCGCCCCGTCATGTACCAAGTGTACCGAACGGTGCACGCAGCGTAACCGGACACGTAAAAATTCATGGGAACTGATTCGGACGCGTGTGCGCACCGGAATCAGCCCGTATCCGCGGACACACCCCGTGTCGCAACTTTTATGAAAGTCGCACGTATTTTGTGCACGCTTGTCAGATTGCGACAAAACTTGTGCCACTGGACTCGTGGTAACGCGCTGGTCCTGTGACCCAATTTTCACGCAATTCTGAGACGGTTGACCAAGTCGCCAATTGGAGGGCCCTATAGTTGACTTTTTGGACAAAATTGTGTTCGGCCCATCGAAATCCATATTTGGATATATCGTTGGGTTCGTATTGACATTTAGAGTTATTTGACCTATAGTTTATCCCATTTAGTGACTGTTACCCTCGGCACATTTTTCGGTGCAAAGTGGGCCACAAGTGGACCCCACTTTTATCTAAAATTATCGTTTTGCCCCTGTGTCCAAATTGGATGAAAGGGAAGTACTTTTTAACTATTTTGCTTATTCTGGAAACGTTGGTGATATTTATTTCAGCATCCAGAGACATTTATTCTGCATCCATAGCTTTTGATCATGTGAGTTTGATTTCTGGACAGTACACCTTGCAGCTTTCTTACCAGGCAAGATACCTTGCCAAATTGCTTACAGTATTTTGCATGCTTAGTATATTTCTTTATATTTATTTTATTTATGTTTATTTATTGCATGTGTAGTTTCTTTTAGTCATATTATATATTAGATATGTTGACACACACATGGCACCTAGTATCATGAGAGGACAATCATTAGGCGTATGGGCTTTTAACCACTCTGGTAACACCGTAGTCACTAGCACGCACTATGGTGGGTCGTGTCCGATGGTCGCTACCCGAGAGGTATGTCGATTGATGGAGTCCGAGGGTCGCTACCCCAGAGGTATGTCGGCTGATGATGTCCACTGACGAGCGTGAGGTTGTGAGGATTAGATCGAGTAGCCTACCCTTGCCCATACGTCGAAAAGTTGTCCTCATTTGCATTCATATAGATGGTCTTATACAGCGTACTTATTTATTTTCAAATTATATACATGTTTACTGTATTCAAATTGGCTCGTATTTTTTGTATCTTGTTACGTCCCTCTGAGGACCTGGTCCGCTGCCAGGTGTATCTATTCTTGAGTATTTGCAGGAGCACAGATTGGATGGCTATATATGTTTCGTGGATGTCCTCTCTTCGAGCCCGTGATTGCTAGATGGTGTTCTTATATGGTGTTATTGTGTTGTACTTATTTTAATATTTGCTCTTACATTCGAGTTGGTAGTGTATTTGTTTCCATCCAACTATCATCCTTAGATATTTATGTTGACATCTAGTTATATAGATGCTGGTTATTATTTATATTGATTTTCTGTGGATGAGATTTAGATTGTACCCTGTGACTTGTATTACATTTTATACCACTTGTGGATTGATTTTTATATTACAGCGTACATGTGGATTTTGGTTTCCATATATTTGAGTTGCCATATCCATGCGGCTGGCATGCTTACGTGTTCCTAGTCCTACGTATTTTGGGACTGGGGCGTGGCAGTTTGCGATCGACACAGGATACGATACCCAATCTAATTGCATAGAGTTTGAGAGGGTCACAGCGAACATGTCGCAATAGGCCATTCAAAAATTGACACAACGAGTAGAAAGAAAAGCTCACCGGAACAGCGAGTCAAAATCGATTGTACTGCGCGTGCATGGGGCGGCGCAACGATGCTCGGCCTGACGGCGACGGCTGCTGCGGCTGCTGTGGCTACTGTCGTCGGGGTCGTCGCAGTCGTTGGAGTGTGGCCGGGGGTAGTCGTCGGCCTATGGTGAAAAAATGGTGACCGGAGTGATGGCGATGGCAGATCGATGATAGAGGGGAGTTCGGCTGGGTTTATATAGGAGAAGAGATCCGACGGTTTACAGGAAGGTGAAGGGGTAGGGGCGTTGTCCGGTGGGGGAGATAGACGGTCGGGCTGCGGGTCAACGGTCAGGGAGACGAGCGGCCGGCGACGGGTGAAACGGCCGGCGACGGGTGAAACGGCCGGAGAAGAAGGGTCGCGCGGTCTGGGGATTCCAACGGTTACTGAGATTTTGAATTAACAGGTCGGGTTGGCAGGTTCGGGTCGGGTCGGGTTTTGGGTGCGGGTACGGGTTTAGATTCGACCCACCAGGGTTGGGCTCAGTTGGGTTTGGTTTAATTTGGTTTGGGTTGGTCTGGTTTAGTCTGGTTTATTCTGGTTTAATTAAAAATGATATTTTTAACTGTTTAAAAATAATTTTTAGGTCCAATGAATTTTAGAAAAATTATACTATATCTAATTATTTATTTTACAGTCAAAATATAATTTTTATAATATTTTAATATTTAATTTAATTCAAAAATAATTAATTCTTGAAGAATATTTATTTTAATTATTTAAAATCACAGAAAATTTCCAAAAAATCGTATTTTAAAAAAATTTGTGTGTTTATATTTCTACCATACTATGATATATCCTTATTGATTTCTCGTCTTGTATTATATTCTCTATTTCTATTTATAGTCATTATCAATTAACTTGGAACTGTTATTGGGTTGTACTCGCTCCATCCTGACTGGATATATTTTTCAGAGTATTGAGAGGATTTACGTCCCCCTCATTATGGACCACATGAGGTAGTAGCTACAACTTTGGACCCTTTAGTGCAAGAGTGATTATCGGAAGGCCGAAACATTGTCCCGCCACCCTCAGGTCCCGAAATCTACCAGCCGGGAGTAGCAATCTTTCGGTGATCCACACCAACCCGTCATTCTGTGAGGACATTGATTCCCAGAAAACAGACAATAACAACTCTGGGGGTAGTCGCCCTCGATAATTCAGAGCATCATCCAAAGCTGGGGGTAGCATTCACTCCGAGTCTGAAGACGATGCAAAACTAATGGTCTTCCCTAAGGACTGTGCGACTCAGGAATCACAAGCCCCAAATCCAAAATAGACTTTCTCCTTTGATGACGAAGACATCTTTAAAAACTTTAACGTACTGATGAAGGGTAACAACTCTAGCTACTAAACATCAGATACCCTAAGGAGGCAGACATGGTCGATGACCCCAAGTACTGCCACTACCACCTGTACGTCCATCATCCAATCAAATACTGCTCTGTGTCGAAGAGACGTATCCAGCAGCTGATCGATGCCAAGGCGCTCACCCTCAACTTCGAGGATAAGATGGTCATTGTAAACATAATGTCCCTCCAGTTTGGTGACTTCCCGATGATGGAGGCCCAGGACGGTGTTGTCCCTATCCCGAGGGCAACAATGGAGGTTGTCAATCTCCCACCAGCTCGCAACCAAACAACAAGGCTGGTACCTTTCGATACACGATGGGGCGAGGTCATATGGGTTAACCCTGACATTACTCAAAACCTGACACAACAAGTAGCACCTTCAACGACCAGGTCAAAAGAAAAGAAACGTAGGCCATGTCGCTTGATCTTCTCCTCAGAAATCATAAATTATAGACTTTGGATGCCCACCGCAGTTCAACAAGTCTCATTCTGCACAAAAGACAAGCCTCGTATGACTCATCAACAACAGCGAGACAGTGCTTATCGATGAAATAAATCCCCAACAGTAGGTAGTGTCCCTCTGCGTATTACGTATATACGCATAGCAGGCGGTGGTCCTCGACGTAATAAGTAATCGTGCACACGTTACAGTAATCATACCCGCATAATTCAGCCAACTCCTTCATGTGTACGCGACAGTGTTCCTTTACACCTGACTCCCCGTTTATCACAAGCCAAGGCATCGATAGTATCTGGTGGAATAAATGATGAGCAACCACTATTTTATTATTACAGCCAACAATCACTCCGTCTTATGCAGAAGATAGGCTATGATCTCCAAAAATTTGAAGGTCTAAATTTTGGTAAAGGACGACGCATTCCTTTACAATCCGATAGCTATTACAACATCACTCGCAGTGGGCTAGGATACGAATGTGCTAGCACGCATCGTCGCTCCAGCAAGACTGTAGTCCGTAAAGCTCGAGATCCAGACTCTGTCAACAAATAAGAGCAGATCTAAACTCTTAATCAAGGACAGTGTATTCTCGAACCCACCAAGGACATTGTTTCCTTAATTCGATGCTTTATCAAGGACAACATCTCCTCGATTCAACAGTGCATACAGGCTCACAAAGCTTAATCGAGACTTGCCAATGATGCCGATCAAGGGCAAGTTCCTCAACAAGTGCTACGTCTAAGCTAGTACTTCCCAACTGATTAATTCAAAATGTACAATATTTATATTTTGTTATCCCAAACAAGTACAAATGCATAAGAGGATGTGTGTCCCTCCATGATTCTTTACCAAATCTATTATCTATGTTCAGGAGATCCTAAATACGCAGCGGATAATGGATCTACAAAAATTCTCCAATGGAGCAGTTCTCGGGTCCAACGAAACATTCTCGTTGAGATCACCCAAACTTTATTTCCTACCACCAAGCCTTGCTCGGCATAATCTCCACTTTCGAGGGGTTTTGCATAGAGCATGTCCCTCGACTGCAAAATATCGAGGCCGACACTCTGGTCATTCTCGCAGCCTCTTTAGTTGTTCTAGTCAATACTCATGAACTGATCACCATGGTCGGCCAAGAACTAGTCTGCCCGAAGAATAACCTATGTCTGTGCCTGAATTTCTCAGTAGAGACAGACACCAGCACCCAAGATTAGAGACTCTCATTTATAGACTATGTTGTATACGGAATCCTTCTAGATGACAAAAAGAAGGCCACTTCTATCAGGAGATGTTCCCTACGGTTCTACTACGACACGACTACCAAAATGCTATATCGTCGTTCCTACGATAGTCTTCTGCTACGATGTCTATCGAATGCAGAAGCGAAGCAGGCTCACCGCGAGACTCACGACGGGGTTTGCGGTGCCCATCAGCTCGGACCCAAGCTACATGACCGTCTCCGGAGAATGGGTTACTTTTGGCCAACAATGATAGCAGATGTTGTTAACTATGTGAGGACGTGCCAAGCGTACCAAATCCACACAGACTTTATCCACCACCTCTCAGAATTTCTACACCCAACGGTAGAAACTTGGCCGTTTAAAGCGTGGAGAATGGACATTATCAGGCCAATTAGTCCATATTCTTGTAAGGGACATCGGTTCATCTTGACTATCACCGAGTATTTCTCCAAGTGAGCGAAAGTTGTTCCACTCGCTGAAGTAAAGACCTCAAACGTGATCAGGTTTGTCAAGCATCACGTCATATACCGCTTCAGCTTTCCAGGAGGATCATCCATGACAATGGTCCACAGTTTGCAAGTCATGCTTTCTATTGACTTTGTGACAAAAATCGAATCCAGAACGTAGTCTCGACTGCTTACAACATCGCAGCAAATGGTCTGGTGGAAGCATTCAACAAGGCCATTATAAAGCTACTCAAGAAGTTCGTATCATCCAATAAATACGACTAGAATGAGAATATGGGTGAATATCTCTGGGCCTATCACACAACGGTCCGGACACCTACTTGTAGTACATCATTCTCTTTGGTTTACAGAAGCAAAGCGGTCCTCTTACTCAAGATCCAAATTTTCTCACTCCGAGTGTCTCTCTCTTACCAGTTAACCATTGACGACAACCATCGCCGACGGTTGGAAGTACTCGACGAGAAATGTCTCTTAGCTTAATAAAGCATTAAGCTGTACCAAGAGTACCTCTCAAGAGCCTTCAACAAATGGGTCAAGGAGAGAACTTACTAAGTGGGTGACCTTGTCTTGATAGGAAGAATGATGATGTTTATGACCCACAAGACGATTGGTAAATTCTAACCTAAATGGGAGGGCCCGTTTATCGTGGAATCCGTGTTCTCCAATGGCGCTTAACGGCTCAAAAAATCTAATGGCGACTTGCTCATGATGCCTATCAACGACAAGTTCCTCAAAAAGTACTATATGACTTCTCTGTGACTTGGTTGTTCAGGTCGCATATAGTATACTATGCGACTTCTAGATCTCGAATGCATGTGGCTTCTCTGCGACTTGGTTGTTCAGGCTGCATAGTGGTTCTCTGCGGCTTAGTTTTATTTTGATGGGGGACATGGCCTTTATACGGCTTACATGATTTTTTATGCTTCTATAATTAGTTCACATCTATATCACCTTTGAACTACTATCCTAACAGTTCTTCCCAGTTGGGTTTGCCATGTCCATATTACCTCTGAGCAAACCTCTCTATATGACTATCGATTGTCACGTCCATAATACATATGATATCGGTCGTCATCTAAACTTATCACCCATACTTAACTCTAAGTATGCCAGCGATATTAAGGTCACAAAATCTATCACGTCCATATCACCTCTGATAGGGTTATGTTTCGAACTTATTACTTGCACTCAGATGCGTAAGAAGTAATGAGGCCACAAAACCTATCACATCCATATCACCTCTGATAGAGTTTCATTTCGAACTTATTACTTGCACTCCTGTGCCAAGAAGTAATATGTCTACCAAATATCCTCCAGTGGGATGTCCTCAACAAAAGCAAACAGTTCACGTCCATATTACCTCTGAACTATGAGCTGCCCATGTTTTTCATCCAAAAAACAACCATGTCTATATTACCTTTGGCTCATTTCCTTTTCCTTCCATAAAAATACTCCACCATGATCGTACCTAGAAAATCTGATTGACTATCAGTTATACACCATAGTATCCATACTATCACAGATAATGTCTCCGCTGAACCTCCTTAATAGAACTACTTTTACCTATCATGTTCATACTCCCTCTGATAGGGCTTAGCATTATCCCCATTCTGATGTTGTACTACGTCTATATTACCCCTGGTATAAATACTCATAGCCAAGATATCCACAACAATAAGAAGAGTTCCAAACAGGAAGTCCCAGGTGGGATGACTAGCCCCGCCACTTTCACACATCCTAGTCGCATACGGAGAGAAGCTACAGTGAGTTAGGTTGGAAGATCGTGGAGAATCCTCTGTATAATGTGCTTGTTCGTCACAAATAACGACAATTATGATATCCTTCCATGCTCCATCGGGACTCGAGCAATCAGAGAAAGCCCCTTGATAAAACACGCTCATTCCGAGAGCTTAAAACACGAACAAATAGACCAAGTCCGTTGTGCTGAATAGTCAGTTGCACCAAGTTAAGTGGCCACATCAGATGCGCCAACACAACCCGATGTGCCAAGTGAATAGATACGCCAAGCGGAAGGATACTTCACATATGCGCCATTGCAGTTCCTGTTGTTATCTCCTCCATGCTTATGTTCAAAGTATTCTGAACTTAAAAAACTTACAAAGTTTAAAGTTCAAAAACTTTGAAGGGGTCTTTTAGAAGCATGAAAAATCTTTATCATGCGCCAACAATAATCAAAGGCCATGCACCACAGTGATCAATCCCCCTGCGCCCTAATGATCCCCTGCGCCCTAATGATCCAGTGTCTTGCGCCGACAGTTTCATAACTAGTGTTCCCATGTGCCAGCAGTGTTATGCGCCACTAAGTAACTAGTGTTCCCATGCGCCAGCAGTTCCATGCGCCATAAGGTAACTAGTGTCCACATGCGCTAGCAGTGCCATGCGCCACTACTCCCTCAAGCATCCCCATGCGCCAAGCGAAATGATACTTCACAGATGTGCCATTGCAGTTCCTGTTGTTATCTCCTCCATTTTTCTGTTCAAAGTATTCTGAACTTAAAAAACTTACAAAGTTTAACAACTTTGAAGAAGATCTTGTAGAAGCATAAAAATTATGCAGACCGTATAAAGCTCATGCCCCTTCAAAATGAAAGCAGGCCACAGAGGAGCCACCTAGAGCCCATGCGGCCCGAATAACCTGTCACCACCCCATTTCCAGAGCCGGGTATTTTTTTTATTTTTAATCTGTTTAAGTGTGTATTATTTATAATTAATTGTATTTATATTTAATTAATGATTGTACTATATTTTTATTGATTGTTTTAGGATTTTGGCTAGCCTGGACCTATGTCAGACCCTAGTGGACCCATGTCCGACCTAGCCCACACCCCTGTGAGACTTATTTTTGGGTTTAGAATATTTATTTTATTTTTAGAAGGTTAGCGGGTCGTGACACAACCAAGGAGTTGGATGCCGCATAAGAAGAATCAATGTGGCCTGAACAACCATAAAGTAAGGGGCCGCATGAGATCCCCTGACACGACATTCAATGTCTGTCAGAAGTTTTAACACACCACTCATCAGCCAGAGTGCTTCGAGAATCGTGAGAGAGGTGGCGGCTCATAAAAGATAGAAAGTTACATCAGTGTATTAATAACTTCGTCAGATGTGCCATGCCACGTGTTTCCTCATACGTTGGTACGATCCTATGCGGCCTCATCATCATGCGGCCAAAGTGTCCATTCAACCAAGGCCAGATGAGAGATCGCTTGCGGCTATAATGCCATTCAGCCGAAGTGTCCATAAGACCAAGGCCAGACAAGAGACCGTATGCGGCCACAACGATATGCGGCCGAAGTGTCCAAGACCAAGGGCAAAGGAGAGCACGTATGTGGCCACGACACCATGCGGCTCTCACTTTGCAAGATCTTTTCGTTACAACCGAAAGGATCTTTACACAGTTAGTGTTGATTACGTGTCCAGCTGACCAAGTCACGCACGCAACGGAGTTAAAAACAATCCCGAGATATGATCAAAAATAGACCCAACCGAGGCCACGTGGCAGCATGTTCTTGGTTTGCGGCTACAGTTATAATCGTATTATGTTGAATGAGCCATATCCGGCCACCAAACAGAGGCATATACGGTACCTATAGCCCATCAGCATGATGGCTATAAACATGATGAACTTGGACGTTCCCAGGGTCCTCTTTTCAGAGACCATCCCCCCCCCCCGGCGAGCTACATACGTGCACAAAAGCTCAAGAGAGAGAAAAGATAGCATACTCATTCCCTCATGGGACCGTCAACGGAGTAAAGAAGTCGCTGTAGTACTTGATCTCTATCGTCACATTCCCCATATCAAAAATATTGTACTTAGATTTTCTGTCTAGGATTTCCTTATACTTTTTGCTTGTTGTTAAACAATTTTTTTTCAAAAGTACACCGATGGCAAACAATAGGTACCGTTAGTTAGAGAGACTCATGCCCTCATAGGCCCAAGCCATCTATTTCGAGAACGACATGTCAGGTTGGCGACGGCACTTCTTCGCGGGATGGTGAGAGCACTTCTTGACGGGATGACGAGGGTACTTCTCAGCATGTTGGCACGTTAGAGTGTTCAAAGACTTTTATACTGGATACTATACTCATGTATTAACGACTCCATCAAGATCGATACCTACTCAAGATGAGGACACACAGTAGGATCGTAGTTTAGATGCCCCTACGGAGGATACCGAGGGAATAAGAGAGTGGATGCTTATGAAATCCCCCATTGCTACTAAAGAATTTCAGTCAAAAAAATTTATCGGTGCTACTGGCGAATTTAATTCAAAATGAAATTTGTCATTGCTACATATAAAATTCTAAAACCTCAAACTTCGAACTTCAAACTCTTCGACCTTAAACTCTAACATTTAAACCACCGCCAACAAATCTCCGTTGAGTCTCTAACAATCTTGAACATCTCTGACGAGTCTCCAACATTATTGAAGACAAAACCTACTGCCTTCAAGACTATCAATTTTTTGGGGCTCTTGATAAAGACACTACAAAAATGATTCGAAACAGACCAAATTTTTACCATTGATAATTACAAGTTTGCCACTCCCAAAAATTACTCACCAGACTGTCCACTTTCAATTAATATTTTTTATAATCAGGACTGTCAAAATTTTGACAGTCCTAAAAATATATGTTGATTTTTTAGGACTGTTAGGACTGTCAAAATTTTGACAGTCCTTCCAATTGGTAGGACTGTCAAAATTTTGACAGTCTGAAAGGAAGGGCTACGCGAGTTGAGTGGCGGGAGGGGGAGGGGGATGGGGAGGAGGAGGAGGAGGAGGAGGCGGGAAGGGGGGACGAGGTGGAGGAGTGGGAGGAGGAGGAGAAGGAGAAGGAGGCGGGAAGGGGGACGAGGTGGAGGAGTGGGAGGGGGAGGAGGAGGAGGCGGCGGCGGCGGGGTTGGCGGTGGACGGGAGGGGAAGCAGGAGGAGGGAGGTGAAGAGGGTGGGCAACCCTAGTAAAATTTGGGCTAGCCTGAGTAAATTTTTTTCCTAACTGGGCGAACACCAATACTGGGCCAGCCCCGAGTCATTTTTGTAGTGCCTTTATCAAGTGTCTTTTTTTGAAAGTTCTAGTGCATTACATGGTTGCCAAATTTTTGACATGTCCCAGGAATGTACGAGGATGGTCAAAATTTTGACGGTCCTTTATTGTCCTAGATATCATGTTTCTGTTCCCAAGTTTCGAAGAACCTCCTTTAGTAAAGATTTTTTTAGATGCCTAACGTAACACTAGGGACTTTGTGCACACTGCATTAGTAGATTTATTTTTTATAGGATTATTTACACTAACTACTTCTATGTTTTATGTTTATTATACGTAGTACCTCATATTTTTAAATCAATTACACTGATCACCCCTACTTTTTTGTTTATTACACATGTTACCCTTACTTTAAGATAAAAATAAAAAGTTATAAGACGAACTATCCCTACTTTAAAAAAAAATTTCTAATAGAAAAAGTAGTCAGTGTATTTAGTTTAAAAACAGTAGTATCCGTATTATAAATAATTTTTTTAAAAAATAGTTTGTGTAAATAATTTTTTTTATATTTGCGTGTTAAGTCAAAGAACCTTTAGAAAATTTGGGCCTCTAAAATATACATTCATAAATCATAGTTTTTTTTTTCTCCTTTTGGTTCTTGCCACCCGTCAATTATTGCAAAATTTAGGGTTAGAAGAAGAAAAAAAAAGTAGGAAAAAAAGAGAGTATGTTACCCAAAAAAATGTATTCATCCGAAGAGTATAATAAACTAAGTTGTCTTTCCCTCTAAAACCTACAACGTCCCAAAGACGAAATAATAACACCCACCTTAAATAGGGATTAAAGATGTATCGGGAGTTAATTAATTCAAATTTACGATTTTTCCACTGTTCGGCCGACATATGGAAAGACCGCTTTGTCCTGTGGCCCGGATGCCAGGTCACGTCAGCAAGTTTAGGTTGGGGCCCACAAGGGAGGAGTGGAGCTCTTCTTGGGCCATTCGAAGAGATCTGGACCGTCCAAACTTGCTAATATCAGTAGTTGTACGGTCCTGATGGGGGTCGACGCGGACGGGAGATTCGTAGTTGTGGCACTGGTCGTTGTCGCAATTGATTTGGAAAAGAAGGGTTAGATTTGGACCATTTGGCCCATGTCCCGAGAACGTGACCGTTGGGTTGGTGGAGCCCGATCAGGGTCGGCTGGAATCCGGAAATGAGAATAAAATCTACGCTACGGGTCTCAGCATAGAAGTTCTCTATGCGTAGATCTATGATGAGCCGTTGACGTTTCTGAACGATTCCACTAGCCGTTTGATGTGTTTGGCGCAGTGGCAGCTCCGTGTGAACTGCGTTCAATGTATCGGTGCCACGTGGCATGATTCGGAGTAACGGTCAGAATGAATTGGTACGGGCATGTTTCTTAAAAAAAAAAAAAAAAAAAAAAAAAAAAATGAATGCTGACAAATAGTGGATGCTTGCTGGACTGTAGCTTTTTGTCGTTTGCCATAGGTGGGTCCTGTAACCGTGGGACTCGTGGAATCATATTTTGATGGGCTATTTGATTTTGCGGATATTTTGGTCTGAAAAAATAAAATAATAAAAAAATATTTAAAAAAATATAAAGTAAGGAACAACTTGTCATTGCTTTTGACGAGTCCAACTCCAGCAGACCATTCCGCCATTGCTTTTAACGGTCAGACATGACAGCTTATCATCAGAGTTGGCGAGTTATACCTCTCGGTCACAGACTGCCATAATGTTTGGCAAGTTACTATGTCATTGTTTACAACGGCTCTATAACGTACACTACCTCGCCAATTTAAATGCCGATATTATTTTCTCCCTTAACTTTATAAATAGTTTCAGTCTCGCAAGATAATAGATCTTTACCACTCTCCCTACCTCTCACTTCTTTCTCTCTCACAACATTCTCAATCTCTCATATCTCAAACTTTTTCCATCCTCCGGCAGAAGTTTCTCTCAGACAGCACGCAAATACTTCTTCCAGCCAAAGCTTCACACAGCCTTCAGACATTGAAACTCTCCTCCATGGATCGTAGCATAAGAATAGTATGCTCATACGGAGGTAAAAAAATTTGGTAAGATTACGAAGGAGGAAAAATCCTAAAAAAATTCACTTATCCGAATATTAGTTTTAAAAATATACGTAATATTATTATTGAACGTTGTTCTATTCATTATGAATTTATTTTAAAGTTTATTTTTGGTTCTAGATGTTATTTGATAGATGGTGAAGATGCATGAAATTTTGTCCTTGAGATTAATTCACAATCACGGTATATAAATTTATATGTTATTCAAGTAGCACCAACATTAGATAATAGAAATAGTGAATATTTTCTGAATACCAGCATGTTAGTTCGGGTGCTAGTTCTTCTCAACAAGTAATTCTATTTTCTCAAGAAGATCATTTATCAGATGAATCAAACCATGATGATGATAGTGACGACGACAATGGAAATAGTGATGATTTAATTGAAAATATAGATTATAAGGTAGATGATGATGTTCATAATGATATCACAGATGAATTATTTATGGGGAAATATTTTTAGCCGTTCTAAATTTAGAAATTTTATAAGTAATTTAGCAATTAAATATAATTTTAGTTGTTCAACTAGTGCTATGAATAATGCTCGTGGATTTTATATATAGTTGTGATCAACCGAATTATAATTAGAGAGTATATGCCAAATCCATTGAAAATGGCGAGATAGTTAAAATTAGTACATTAGATAGTCGTCATTCTTTTTTATGTGGACTTACAACATAACGTCATCGACTAGCTACCGCTGTATGAGTTAAGACCTGTGCAATTGATATAATTAGATATAATCAGGCATATAGTGCATCACAAATTGTTAAAGATATATATAGGGAACATCATATACATATTACTTATTTGAAAGCCTGGAGGGCCCGAGAGATGGCATTAGCTGAAATAAATGGTAGTTATAATGAGACATATGCTAGTCTTGAGGAGTATGGTTTTAAAATTATGGAGACGAATCTAGGTAGTAGATATTTTCTTAAAATTGCCGAAAATAATAGCTTTTAAAGAATTTTTATTTGTTTCAAGGCGTGTATTGACGAATTTTTAAATGGTTGTTTATCAGTTATTAGTACTGATGCTACATTCCTTTCATCTAAATATCAAGGTATTTTGTTTATTGCTTGTTCTCACGATCCTAACTATCAATTATATCCTATTGTATATGTTGTTGCTGAAGGTAAAAATACTGATTCTTGGACTTGGTTTTTAAACTATTTTAGAATATCTTTTGAAAGTTTTTTTAATGAATGGAGTAGAATTTTATTTATATCTAATAAACAAAAATGATTAATACATGCTATGCGTAATATTTTTCCAGAATCGTCTCATTTTTTTTGTATTCAATATTTGAAACAAAATATGAAGGTGGTTGCGAAAGAAAAAAGTATTTTAAAACTTGCAAGGCTCGTTTGCCAGATCGTATAATCAAACGGATGCAGAGAATTTATTTGAAATAATTAAAGCCGATAATATAATGATGTACAATTGGCTTATTGGTGTAAACGATGAATTCGTCGTTTTGTACATTGGATAACAGCGTATGCTCCTTTTCCTAGATTAGATATTAATACTTCTAATCTTGCTGAATGTTTTAACAACTGGATTAAGAAATAAGGAGATAAACCAATAACAATACTTCTCGATGGTATTAGAGCCAAGATTATAACATTTCATGACAAGAATAGAAATATTGCTAAAAATATGGATACAAATTATTGTCCGAAGATGTTAAAGACTATGGCTAGTATCATCAAAGAAAAGAATCATCTAGAAATATTAGATATTGATGGTTATTATTTGAAATAGTAGATCGCGCAACAAGTAGAACATATATTGTACGATTAGACGACAGATCTTGTACATGTTTTAGGTGGTACATACTTATATACCAAGTATACATGTATATTTTGTGTGTAGATATTGCAATATAAATATTAAAATTTATTATCATGCATTATTTTCTACGAAAATTTTGAGAAGTGTATACGCAGCAAAAAATGTAACCAATTCTAATTTTCTACAAGATTCAAGCTCCTTTGGTTAGAGAAAAAATTGGAGTACCGGATATACGACGCAAAGCTGGAAGACCAAAGAAGAACCGCATCAAACCAAAGGAGCCATTGTAACCAACCAAAATTTTTAATTAATAATTAAAATATAAATACTAGATTTTGTACGCTGACAGTACACTCATGTAGTTCAATAGTAGATAAATAAAAATATGAGGTGTTAAAATAAGTGCTAAATTTTAAAATACACAAAATGATAGCTTTTATAATAATAATAATAATAAATAAATAAATAAAATAATAATTGTTTATAGGAATAATGGTAGTAATAATATTGATAGATTAAATACTAAAAGAAAGATAAAAAACAAGAAAAGAAAACAAAAAGAAAAGAAAGAAAAAAAAACTTGTGAACAGTGCACCCATCCCCAACCCGGCCTTCCCGGCGGAATCCCGACCGCATAACCCCTTTTCCCCTCGATCTCTCTCTTTATATATATACTTACACAATCGAAAACCCTAACCCTACCCTCAAACTTTATTCCTGCGACTTCCTTCTCTCCCTGCACCGTTGTCCGCCTGATCGCCACGCCTAACCGCCGTCGCACAGCCCGGAACCGCCGTCCGAACGTCCCGCGCGCGACCAACAGCGCAGACCCGAGCCCGAGGTACCCCTCTTCATCACTCAATTTCTTCCCATATTTTCAATCATTTTTTGACCTGTTAAATCCTGTGAACAGACCACATAACTTAGTATGTGAATATATAATTCTTGAAAGGAAACTCTGTTGTAATTGATATTGAAAAATCCAACCAAAATCTCGAAAAAATAATATTTCATATGAATCATAGGTTGACAGAAAATTGTTCCAAACACTCCTATTGAAGGCAATTTTCTCCCAATCGAATGAACCAAAACCTAATTTTCTTTTTCCTAGTTAAAAACAACATATGCAGGATTATTTGCCTTCAATTACTTTACTTTATTTTGCATTAAAATCTAGTTTAAAATTTGTTCCAAAATTACGGAAAAACTGATTTCGAGAACTTAATTTTTTTGATACAGAGTGCGTTCCGACAAACCGGACCATCATATCACATACCAGTTGCACTAAAAGATGCGTATGGTATATTCTTAGGTATAAATTTTTGCGAAAGATGATTCGGACGTGTGTGCGCGTCAGAATCAACCTGTATCGGTCAAAAGTTTTCCGTATCGACGTTTTGCAAATTTTCCTATTAGTTGGTGCACGTTCGTCGGAATACAACAAAACTTGTGCCATTAGATTCATGATATCACGCTGGTCATGTGACCCAAGTTTCATGCGATTAAAAGACAGTTGACGGAGCCACCTATTCGTGGGGCCCACGATTGACCCGACGAAAAAAATTATGATCGACTCCCCAAAATCCAAAATTGGACATACCATTGACTTCGTATCGACTTTTAGGATTTGTTTGACCTATAATTTGTTACATTTAGAGACTGTTACCCCTGTCATACATTTCGGTGCAAAGTGGGCCACATGTGAATCTCGTTTTGATCAAAATTACTATTTTTGTCCCTGTGTCCAAATTGGATGAAAGATGAGAGATTTTTAACTATCTCACTGATTTCCGAGACGTTGGTGATATTTATATCAGCATCCTAAGACGTTCATTCAGAGCTCAAACTTTTCGGTTCCTTGGGATCATCGTCTGGACATCTACATTACACAGCTTGCTTGCTAGGCAAGCATACATTGCCATAGTACTATTTAGTTACATTCCTTTGCTGCATATTTCTTTTTTGTTGTTCATTTCCATTTATTTTGCTATATAAAACTGCACGTCCAAGAAAGACTTGGGTGCAACGACAGTTGTGTCGTCTTTTGTTTTTATTTATATTATGCATGTTGACCTAGTTTTATGAGACAACCCAATGAGTTGAGGCATTATTATGTTTCATTGGCAGGGATACTTTTTACATGAGTTGTGAGTCTTATATAGTACACAGACTTGCGTATTCGGCTGGCTACCGGTACGTATGGGACGTGCGACGAATATGATATAACTGCTAATAGAGATACATGTTAGAAGACTTAGCAGTTATTAGTAGTCCAGGAACATAGACTATCATGGTGTGGTGGCCAATTCTTGTCCTTATTTGATTGTAGGGTTGGGCTATTGTGCTGCGATAGGCTATAAACCAAAGTTACGACGTCGATACTTGCACTCCGTCTCGGTGTAGTAGCTAAAATGTGTTATGGATACAATATGCATAGAGCATTGGGTGGGAAGAATAATGAGTAAGCGTATGTGACTCCTTTATACTTTTCCTTATTTGGCTGTGAGCTCCGCTGGAGACGCGAGTCGTATGACCTCTTATATATACTGCAGGCCTAAGATGATTGAAAGACGTTATGCCCGAGGTCCCTGGATGTAACGTCCCACAACCGCACGGTGCATTACGCTGAGTCGGGTTGAATAAGGCAATAGCTGGTTACATTTTAATTTGTTGGATTTTGGAACGAGTATTGTGAAACCCCAAATCCTGAAAACCGTATTGGTTATTTTATTATTATTTTAATTAATTAATTATTTTGTTTATAGTAATTATGTGCTAAATAGAGGAAATATATTTTATTAAATTTTTATTTGAGGTGTTTGTGCATCTAGGAGATTTTTGGAGCCTTTATAAATTTTTTATAATTTATTTCATGTAGAAGACCCTGTGGACAGTTGCTAGTTTAATGGTGTGCACAAATATATTTTTCTAGAATTTTATAGGTATATATATATATATATATATATATATATATATATATATATTAGTTAGTTAGATAAAGAAAAAGAAAGCGGATTTGGATCCTTAATGGATCCAAACCAAAACCCGCAAACCCAAACCCATTCTTCCAAAGCAAAAACCACTAACTTAGAAAACAGCAGCAAAGCAAAGTTAGAAACCACTAACTTAGTAAAACAGTAGCAGCAAAACGAAATTGAGTAAGGAAAGGAAAGGAAAGAAAGAAAGGAAAGAAAGAAAGAAAAGAAGAATAAGAAAGAAAGCAACAGCAGTAAGAAAGAAAAGAAAATAAGAAAGAAAGGAAAGGAAGGAAAGAAGAATAGGAAACTGCGATAGCAGCCGCAGTTTGGAACCCCCCCCCCCACCCCCAACGGTTTCACCCCCCCTTTTTACACCGACTCTCTCTCTCTCTCTCTCTCTCTCTCTCCCTATATGTATATATATAACCTATTCACTCAAAACCTAACCCAAATCCTCCCTCTCCACCTCGCTGCCGCCGCCGCGCCACCGGAGTCCGCCGCCGATCGCCCCAGGCCCGCCGCCATGCGCCGGAGCCGACCGCACACCGCGACGCCGTGTGCGCGAGACAGAACAGCGTACCTGTGTTCATGTCTCGTTTTCCGTCTCCTCGCTCGACCAAACTCGACCCGTCTTCGCCGGTATGATCCTCACCTATCCCCCTTCCTTAATTGTATATTAGTTCATCTCGAACCACGTGCAACCATAGGTAAAAATCGACTCCAAGTCAAGGAAATGACCACTTTCTAAATTTCTGAAATTCTGTTTCAACCACCCCTGTACTCGGACTTGTGTCTCCTGCCACAGAGATCCAAATTCGATTTTTCTTGTTGGTATGCGAAGACCACCTAACCTAGTTTATTTTCTGTCAAATATAATATTTTATTTATTGCTGTATGTTAAAATAAATTAGGTAGTAAAACCCCAAAACTTATTTTTTTAAATTCCAAAAATTATGAAACGGAGCGCGCTCCGCCAAACGGGACCGCACCATCGTGTACCAAGTGTACCAAAAGGTGCGCGCAGTGTACCCGGACGTGTAGAAATTTGCATAAACTGATTTGGACGCGTGTGCACGTCGGAATCAGCCGATATCCGCAACAAATTTCCAGTGTCGCAACTTTTACAAAAGCCGTACGCATTTTGTGCACACTCGTCAGAATACGACGAAACTTGCGCTACTAGACTCGTGGTATCCCGCCGGTCCTGTGATCCAATTTTCACGCAATTCTGAGACAGTTGACCAAGTCGCAATTGGCGAGCCCCATAGTTGACTTTTTGGGCAAAATTATGTTCGGCTCATCGGAATCCACATCTGGACATACCGTTGAGTTTGTACTGACATTTAGAGTTTGTTTGACCTATAATCTGTCCCTTTTAGAGACCTTTACCTTTGGCACGCTTTTCGGTGCAAAATGGCCCACATGTGGACCCCACTTTGGCCAGAAATTTTCGTTTTGCCCCTGTGTCCAAATTGGACGAAAGGGTAGTATTTTCTAGCTATTTCGCTTATTCTGGAAACATTGGCGATGTTTATTTCAGCATCCGAAGACGTTCATTCTGAGGCCATAGTTTCTGACTTTTGGCATTTGACATCTGGACGTTACATTTTGCAGCTCTCTTGCCAGGCAAGTATACCTTGCCTAGTTTTACTGTTTAAATTCAGTTATTGTTAGTTACATGTTTATTTATTTTAATATTATATAAATGTGCGCGTCCGAGAAAACTCGGGTGCAGTCAACGAAGGCGTTGACGTTAGGACTTGTGTCTGACCTAGTGTCTAGTAAACCCACCTAAAGTTGTGGAGTTATTGGTATGACTTCCCAGGCCTTGACACGTATCATTACACGTTACAGAGTAAGTTCATGTAGGGACGCGTGCCTCATGCGCGACTGGCCATCAGTGTGAGCAACACGTGTAACGATATTTAGCTAGTTATTTATTTCTATAGAGACTTGCATCATAGTACGAGATGTCCACGTCGTGTTCACGACCTGTATATCAACATTGGGCGGGGAGGACTACTAGCAGGCGTATGGGACACCCACCACCTTGAATATTATACCTTCTGATACCATGCTCCTCGGAGATGGCCGATTGCAGAGTGCCCATGAGTCTGGGGACATATGTGGCATATATTAGCCAGTCACGACGGTTGGTAAATTACGTCAGCATATGTCTAGCCTACACTTTCCCTATGCACTAAGATGTCCTCAAATTGCATTCACTTAGATGGTTAGCACACCCCTTTATTTACTCAGTATTTACATTATGGCATGCTCCTATGTATCTCGTTATGTCCCTCTGAGGACCTGGTCCCTTTTCAGGTGTAGATATTTATGAGTATTCGCGGAAGTGCAGATCCGGGCAGGCTACTTATATTTCGAGGAGGTCTTCTCTTAGAGCCTCGTGATGGTTAGATGTTGTATTTATATTGAGGTTTATCTTGTTTATTTTATATTCTTTTTCGGCAGTGGATTTGTTTCCATCCGATTGTCATTCTTTAGGTACTCTATATTGAGATCTAGTTACCTGGTTATTGGTTATTCATGTATATTTGATTTCTGTGGATGAAATTTAGATTATACCCTGTGACTTGTGAGTTTTACCACTTGTGAATTACTGTTCATTATACAGCGTATACATGTATTATGGTTTCCATATATTGGAATTGCCATATATACAGGCGGCTGGCATGCTTACGTGTCCTAGTCCTACGTATTTTGGGATTGGGACGTGACAAGTATTGATTTGAGTTGGTTTCATGTGCAGATCCCTAGCGGAGTTCGATGAAAATCAGGTGTTCGTTCAAAGCAGTACTGAGATAGCTGGATTATAGCGATAATGCCGTCTTCCTTAGTCCGATCGGTCGGATGATTTGGAGAGCATGGCCTGCTCGTACGGTCATACCAGTTGAGTAGATCGTGCTTTGCATCAGACCACGGGTTGAAGGGATCGGCCGTATCGGCAGGACATGATGCTTAACGGAATCAACTTGGTAAGTGGGCTCTGTCCCTTCTCCTCTAATCCTTCATGCCTAATAATATAGAAAATACGTAAAGGCTTGAACACTTGGACAGGGACTTGGAAATTACTACACTGAGGTGTGCATAGAGTGTACTTTATTTGCTTGGATAGGTTTGTGGCTTGAATTAGTTTTTTTTACGTTGGATAGTTGGAGCTAGAGTTGGATTATATTTGGGGCAGTTGGAGTAACAAATAGAATTATGCTTGGACAGTTGGAACATCTTGGTTGGAATATCGAGAATTTAGGCGAGCGAGCGTGCATCCGTACACGAGTATCACTTGGACGCTTTGTCATACAAAGCGTGCAGTTGTGGTTTGAAACCAAATAACTACATCGACGAGCATTGTGCCATAGGATTATTCAGAGCGAGGGGTATTGCACCAATTGGAACAATGCGTCGAGAAGCGGTATAGTGCCTATGGGATAACTTGAGATTTGTGCCTTGGGCTATATGTTGAAAGAATGGTTATGGATATCTTTTGGTTGATTTTTGGTTGGATGAGTCTAGGATCGCTTGGTGGGGCGAGAATGATCGATCCTCTCGTCATACCTACTTGGTGTCTGCAAGTCACGGACAACCTGTGTTGTACGGGGTTTGGTCTCCTCGAACGGGAAGGCTCCGGGGCACCGGGACCGTTCGGCCATGGGGGAGACAACTTGGTAACGTGCCTCGGGCGCGGTGCCGGCGGTTTAATGCGATTCAGGCGGGCTCTGTAACACCCCGTTCCGCTCAAGCGGACTGCCGTCTCAATCGGCAATAGTGCAACTGTCCCGACCTGCTTTGCCTCGATCAAGAAGCAAAGGATATCCAGACTTGTCCCTACAGGAAATCCGGCTTGGACTTTCAGAGGCTCGCTCAGACGTATCGCTCTACCGAGGCGAATCATCGCTAAGGTGGGTGGCTACGGTGAACTTGTCTTTGCTTAGCCAGCACACATAAAATCTGGAATGTTTATGCTAGTCGCTAGGTGATTCACCCCCTGCATGCTAATAAATTCAACGCACCTAGCTAAGGGAATAATCCCAACTTGTATTGCTTGCTAGAATATGGAAAATGGAAATACTGCTTATATTCAGACCCTCGTATGCTAAGTCCCTTAACGGTTTTATCTCTCGGACTACCTTCGGGCCCGAACAACGTGCCTGCTTATGTTCCTAGAAACGCATGCTTGTCTGCTTGATTGTTACCGTGTTTTCATCTAAACCCCGGGAGACTACTACGTAGTCGTTCCGTGCCTGAATGAACCTGCAAGTATTCGGGACCGCTAGGTCACCAAGGCAATCTCCGCCCTAGGAGAATTGCATCAAGGCAAAAGACAGTCACTGAACAACGAAACAGGCAAAGCATCTTGTCTTGTACTATTGTTGCCTCAACAGCTTGCCTCTTGTCTTGTACTCTTGTCTTGTACTCTTGTTGCCCCAACCAAGGCCCCGTTCGATCATGGACAACCAGTGCACAGGGTAACGGTCTCGCGGGCGATGCTGGGGCACTGGCATCGACCCGGTCCGGGCGAGACATATTGTTCTTAGTCTCTTGTTCGGCGGAATGGCTTGCAGCGCCTCTTGTTCTTTGTTGCAAAGCATTCTCGTCAAAGACTAAATAGTCTCTTGTTCGGCGGAATGGCTTGCAGCGCCCCTTGTTCTTTATTGCAACCCATCTCGTCAAAGACTATACCGTCCATTATGGCATATGCCAGTGATCGCCTTGTATTGAACTTGTTGCATGCTTGCTTGTAAACGAAAGATAAACAATTCATCCTCGCTTAGCGGCTATCCGCGTGCGAGGCACTGTATCGCATCAAGAGCAACTAAACACCTGAACGATCTCGAAATAAATACTCTTGTTTGCATATGCTTGCCTCCTGAATGTTATACATGCCTCTGCTCGAATTAACAATGTTTGCCTTGGACAGGGAAGGAGATGGTAAGTTGGTAAGTCTCGCCGTGTTTTCTCTAACATCGCACGGCGCACTGCCCGACACGATAGGTTATTCAATATCTGCATGAAACTGATCCTAAGGCAACTAGAAAGACAACTTAATAGTTGTGTACGGAACCTGTATTACGTGTTTGGATTTGTCGAGCGGGCGAGTAGCTTCCCCACCAGTGCATTCAATGTACTGATAATCCACCAGTTTGTATGTAGGGTGCGGGAGAACCTCGTGCGGTGCGGACGCCTCCTTCGTGCGTGCTAAGGCCAGGAGTTCCCTCTGAAGCCTTGTAATGGTGCGTCCGGGACTGAAGCACATATACAAGACATAATTTGCGAACATCGCCTGACCATCGCCTGTACATTCATTCCACAGTTGTAGCCACTTGGCACGCTTTTACTGTTTTAGAGAGAGAGGCTTGAGCGACTTGTAATCTCGGCTATACGCCGCCTGTAACACTTGTTCATATCAATAAAGAGATTACTTTACTGGTTTCAATGCTTCCGCTATATTTGTCGACTCAGTGAACCTGTTACCGATCGCCTATGCGTTCATGACTCCGCTGCACTCGGACAATCTGTGCGACTCTGTGGCTTAGAACTCTTGCCGCCAGCCAATGAACCATGGCCTTGCACGGGCGTGGATCACGCTCGTGCGACATCACGCCCGGATGGGTTAAGCGATCGTTCCGCGGGAGCGCTAGCGAGGGTGATTCCCGCCTAGCGGGAACGGCCGATTTGCCTACGGGAGATCGGAGCGTGACAGGTTGGTATCAGAGCCTGGCTTCTACGCCTTTGAACTTCGATTCGATATCTCTGTTTTGAAAGCTCGTTCGTGGGTTACGTGCATGCTCTCTCTCAATGCCTCGATGGGATGTTCCAACAATAAGTCTAAATACTTTCAAAATACGTTTTGAATGATATGCTTGCTTGTCTGGTTGTATGCTGCGAGTGGCCTTTGTGCCAACCTGTGCGAACCCTTGAGAGTATCGCTAGTAGCTTGTCCGATTTTTACTAACTCTAAGTTTGGTTGAATGCATCTATTCAAGGGACGCCTTGAACTAGTGCACCATCCAAGACTTTAGAAAAGGTAAAACTCGAGTGCTAAGACTTCGCTATCACTGAGCTGGTTGACGTGTTCACACTAGAAATGCATGTCGAAGGTGCGTACGATCCAGTCTAAGCGATATGCTGATTTCGACGCTTGTGCAAGTGAAGATCCAAATAAACAAGTACAAACGACTTGTCTAGGATTGCCTCAACCCTAAATTACTGCTTGCCCTTAGTAAGTCTCGAGGACGAGACTTTTTCTAAGTTGGGTAGGATGTAACACCCCGTTCCGCTCAAGCGGACTGCCGTCTCAATCGGCAATAGTGCAACTGTCCCGACCTGCTTTGCCTCGATCAAGAAGCAAAGGATATCCAGACTTGTCCCTACAGGAAATCCGGCTTGGACTTTCAGAGGCTCGCTCAGACGTATCGCTCTACCGAGGTGAATCATCGCTAAGGTGGGTGGCTACGGTGAACTTGTCTTTGCTTAGCCAGCACACATAAAATCTGGAATGTTTATGCTAGTCGCTAGGTGATTCACCCCCTGCATGCTAATAAATTCAACGCACCTAGCTAAGGGAATAATCCCAACTTGTATTGCTTGCTAGAACATGGAAAATGGAAATACTGCTTATATTCAGACCCTCGTATGCTAAGTCTTTTAACGGTTTCATCTCTCGGACTACCTTCGGGCCCGAACAACGTGCCTGCTTATGTTCCTAGAAACGCATGCTTGTCTGCTTGATTGTTACCGTATTTTCATCCAAACCCCGGGAGACTACTACGTAGTCGTTCCGTGCCTGAACGAACCTGCAAGTATTCGGGACCGCTAGGTCACCAAGGCAATCTCCGCCCTAGGAGAATTGCATCAAGGCAAAAGACAGTCACTGAACAACGAAACAGGCAAAGCATCTTGTCTTGTACTATTGTTGTCTCAACAGCTTGCCTCTTGTCTTGTACTCTTGTCTTGTACTCTTGTTGCCCCAACCAAGGCCCCGTTCGATCATGGACAACCAGTGCACAGGGTAACGGTCTCGCGGGCGATGCTGGGGCACTGGCATCGACCCGGTCCGGGCGAGACATATTGTTCTTAGTCTCTTGTTCGGCGGAATGGCTTGCAGCGCCTCTTGTTCTTTGTTGCAAAGCATTCTCGTCAAAGACTAAATAGTCTCTTGTTCGGCGGAATGGCTTGCAGCGCCCCTTGTTCTTTGTTGCAACCCATCTCGTCAAAGACTATACCGTCCATTATGGCATACGCCAGTGATCGCCTTGTATTGAACTTGTTGCATGCTTGCTTGTAAACGAAAGATAAACAATTCATCCTCGCTTAGCGGCTATCCGCGTGCGAGGCACTGTATCGCATCAAGAGCAACTAAACACCTGAACGATCTCGAAATGAATACTCTTGTTTGCATATGCTTGTCTCCTGAATGTTATACATGCCTCTGCTCGAATTAACAATGTTTGCCTTGGACAGGGAAGGAGATGGTAAGTTGGTAAGTCTCGCCGTGTTTCCTCTAACATCACACGACGCACTGCCCGACACGATAGGTTATTCAATATCTGCATGAAACTGATCCTAAGGCAACTAGAAAGACAACTTAATAGTTGTGCACGGAACCTGTATTACGTGTTTGGATTTGTCGAGCGGGCGAGTAGCTTCCCCACCAGTGCATTCAATGTACTGATAATCCACCAGTTTGTATGCAGGGTGCGGAAGAACCTCGTACGGTACGGACGCCTCCTTCGTGCGTGCTAAGGCCAGGAGTTCCCTCTGAAGCCTTGCAACGGTGCGTCCGGGACTGAAGCACATATACAAGACATAAGTTGCGAACATCGCCTGGCCATCGCCTGTATATTCATTCCACAGTTGTAGCCACTTGGCACGCTTTTACTGTTTTAGAGAGAGAGGCTTGAGCGACTTATAATCTCGGCTATACGCCGCCTGTAACACTTGTTCATATCAATAAAGAGATTACTTTACTGGTTTCAATGCTTCCGCTATATTTGTCGACTCAGTGAACCTGTTACCGATCGCCTATGCGTTCATGACTCCGCTGCACTCGGACAATCTGTGCGACTCTGTGGCTTAGAACTCTTGCCGCCAGCCAATGAACCATGGCCTTGCACGGGCGTGGATCACGCTCGTGCGACATCACGCCCGGATGGGTTAAGCGATCGTTCCGCGGAAGCGCTGGCGAGGGGGATTCCCGCCTAGCGGGAATGGCCGATTTGCCTACGGGAGATCGGGGCGTGACAGGTTGGTATCAGAGCCTGGCTTCTACGCCTTTGAACTTCGATTCGATATCTCTGTTTTGAAAGCTCGTTCGTGGGTTACGTGCATGCTCTCTCTCAATGCCTCGATGGGATGTTCCAACAATAAGTCTAAATACTTTCAAAATACGTTTTGAATGATATGCTTGCTTGTCTGGTTGTATGCTGCGAGTGGCCTTTGTGCCAACCTGTGCGAACCCTTGAGAGTATCGCTAGTAGCTTGTCCGATTTTCACTAACTCTAAGTTTGGTTGAATGCATCTATTCAAGGGACGCCTTGAACTAGTGCACCATCCAAGACTTTAGAAAAGGTGAAACTCGAGTGCTAAGACTTCGCTATCACTGAGCTGGTTGACGTGTTCACACTAGAAATGCATGTCGAAGGTGCGCACGATCCAGTCTAAGCGATATGCTGATTTCGACGCTTGTGCAAGTGAAGATCCAAATGAACAAGTACAAACGACTTGTCTAGGATTGCCTCAACCCTAAATTACTGCTTGCCCTTAGTAAGTCTCGAGGACGAGACTTTTTCTAAGTTGGGTAGGATGTAACACCCCGTTCCGCTCAAGCGGACTGCCGTCTCAATCGGCAATAGTGCAACTGTCCCGACCTGCTTTGCCTCGATCAAGAAGCAAAGGATATCCAGACTTATCCCTACAAGAAATCCGGCTTGGACTTTCAGAGGCTCGCTCAGACGTATCGCTCTACCGAGGCGAATTATCGCTAAGGTGGGTGGCTACGGTGAACTTGTCTTTGCTTAGCCAGCACACATAAAATCTGGAATATTTATGCTAGTCGCTAGGTGATTCACCCCCTGCATGCTAATAAATTCAACGCACCTAGCTAAGGGAATAATCCCAACTTGTATTGCTTGCTAGAACATGGAAAATGGAAATACTGCTTATATTCAGACCCTCGCATGCTAAGTCCCTTAACGGTTTCATCTCTCGGACTACCTTCGGGCCCGAACAACGTGCCTGCTTATGTTCCTAGAAACGCATGCTTGTCTGCTTGATTGTTACCGTGTTTTCATCCAAACCCCGGGAGACTACTACGTAGTCGTTCCGTGCCTGAACGAACCTGCAAGTATTCGGGACCGCTAGGTCACCAAGGCAATCTCCGCCCTAGGAGAATTGCATCAAGGCAAAAGACAGTCACTGAACAACGAAACAGGCAAAGCATCTTGTCTTGTACTATTGTTGTCTCAACAGCTTGCCTCTTGTCTTGTACTCTTGTCTTGTACTCTTGTTGCCCCAACCAAGGCCCCGTTCGATCATGGACAACCAGTGCACAGGGTAACGGTCTCGCGGGCGATGCTGGGGCACTGGCATCGACCCGGTCCGGGCGAGACATATTGTTCTTAGTCTCTTGTTCGGCGGAATGGCTTGCAGCGCCTCTTGTTCTTTGTTGCAAAGCATTCTCGTCAAAGACTAAATAGTCTCTTGTTCGGCGGAATGGCTTGCAGCGCCCCTTGTTCTTTGTTGCAACCCATCTCGTCAAAGACTATACCGTCCATTATGGCATACGCCAGTGATCGCCTTGTATTGAACTTGTTGCATGCTTGCTTGTAAACGAAAGATAAACAATTCATACTCGCTTAGCGGCTATCCGCGTGCGAGGCACTGTATCGCATCAAGAGCAACTAAACACCTGAACGATCTCGAAATGAATACTCTTGTTTGCATATGCTTGTCTCCTGAATGTTATACATGCCTCTGCTCGAATTAACAATGTTTGCCTTGGACAGGGAAGGAGATGGTAAGTTGGTAAGTCTTGCCGTGTTTCCTCTAACATCGCACGGCGCACTGCCCGACACGATAGGTTATTCAATATCTGCATGAAACTGATCCTAAGGCAACTAGAAAGACAACTTAATAGTTGTGCACGGAACCTGTATTACGTGTTTGGATTTGTCGAGCGGGCGAGTAGCTTCCCCACCAGTGCATTCAATGTACTGATAATCCACCAGTTTGTATGCAGGGTGCGGGAGAACCTCGTGCGGTGCGGACGCCTCCTTCGTGCGTGCTAAGGCCAGGAGTTCCCTCTGAAGCCTTACAACGGTGCGTCCGGGACTGAAGCACATATACAAGACATAAGTTGCGAACATCGCCTGACCATCGCCTGTACATTCATTCCACAGTTGTAGCCACTTGGCACGCTTTTACTGTTTGAGAGAGAGAGAGGCTTGAGCGACTTGTAATCTCGGCTATACGCCGCCTGTAACACTTGTTCATATCAATAAAGAGATTACTTTACTGGTTTCAATGCTTCCGCTATATTTGTCGACTCAGTGAACCTGTTACCGATCGCCTATGCGTTCATGACTCCGCTGCACTCGGACAATCTGTGCGACTCTGTGGCTTAGAACTCTTGCCGCCAGCCAATGAACCATGGCCTTGCACGGGCGTGGATCACGCTCGTACGGCATCACGCCCGGATGGGTTAAGCGATCGTTCCGCGGGAGCGCTGGCAAGGGTGATTCCCGCCTAGCGGGAACGGCCGATTTGCCTACGGGAGATCGGGGCGTGACAGGCTCGTTACTTAGCACTGTTTCGAGTAGAACTGCACTTGATCAGTCCGATCAACGTCCTTTATGGCTTGGCCAGTGACTTCATATAGATAAGACTTGCTTTGCTTTACTTTGGGTTGGTTTGTGCTTTTTGCGTAGGCGACGGCAACTTTGCCTCGGCAAGAGTGTGCATATCGAGATTGGATTGTGGTTTAGATTGAGGATGGATATTGAGGCTTGAAAATGGTTCGATAGGTTCTCGTGTCGCCTGGGTTTGAGTAGGACGGGTTGCATGCTAGTTTTCTTCTAGTTGTATACATATTGCTTGTCGATTGGCTTGAGTTAAATGCTTGCAAGCTTAACTTGATTTACAACTTTTCTTAACATGTCATACCCTATGCCATGAAATAAATCTAGAATTTAACTAGAAAGATCACTATTTAACTGTTTGCATTCATTATTTTACTTAGTGTCGGCTTAGACGAATAGGTTACCCCGTTTACCAGTACGACTGTGTACTGACCCATGTTTGTGGGCATTATTTCAGGTACGCAGGTGGCGCTGCTTGGATATACGGGACATAATGTATGAACGGTAAGTACCTTTGTGGGCTAGAGAAAAGAGCAAGAGTATTATATCGCCTTTGTGGTATTTCATTTGGACCCTATCGAGAGCTTCGCTACGTATACTCTGATGTGTGTTTCGTACACAATACTTAACTTTTACTGCAACTTGGTCATTTCGATGATAACTTTGGTGTTTAACAACATCGCCTTATACGAGCGCAACTCCAGGCTTGTACGGTATCACGTCCCGATGAGAACGATTGTCCTGCGAGAGCGCTACAATGTGGTGATTCACGTTCAGCGGGGACTATTGAGCTTACGGGAGATTGGGGCATAACATATTGGTATTAGAGAGCCTGGTTTATTTTCTCGGACTTGGTCCTTCGCTTCATCATAAACTCTAAATAGCTTTCGCGTGTCATTTAGCTCTTGGCTCTACTCGGTGCCGTATTGGATATTTCATGCAATAAGTCTATATATTGCTGGTTGTGGCTACATGTTGTTCTTGGTTGCGTTGCTTTTGTTGGTTTTTGTTACATCGCTTAGAATCGTTAGGCGTTGTTGCATTCGTGCAGCAAGTTGGGTTGCATTATTGCATTTATGTAGAAAGTTGAGAGGGTGTCGTTGCTTGGCTTGGCTTGTCGTTCAGAGAGTTTCTGGTCGCATCAGTGGATCAGTTGGTTGGCAGACGAGATTGGTTATGCGGCATATTGTGAGTAGAAGCATCGATTGAGAATTGATCGTTGCACAAGTTGCTCGTGTAGCAAATGTGTTGGAAGGAGTATAATTTTTGGCTGGGTATATCACATAGAGCATTGGTTGAGCGGGTTTGAGTTTGGCTTGGGAATATCAGGACTGTATTGCGAGAGTTGCTCGTACAACAAATATAAGGAACAGTTGGGTATCGTGTTGGATTACTTGGAAGAGACATCGTTGTACGGGTTGCTCGTGTAGCAAAAATATCGGACGGGTTGAGAATAGCTGAAAGTATTGAGAATGGAACATAGCACAAGTTGCCTAACGAGATTGATGGAAAGAGTTGGATGGTTCGTGCATTGGCTGAGTTTTGTGTCAGACTTAAGTTGGGAGTGGCAGGATCACACATAAGGGATGGTTAGAACGGATTTTGGATTAGTGCAAAGGAATCATAATGCGAGTAGCGACTTAATTCAAAGTGGTATATGGGATACCATATAGTGAGCAAGGCATTGAAAGTATTTTGGGTAGACATCAATGGAAATTTCTTGATCGAACTCGAGTAACAAGAATATAAGTTGGTTGGTGCACATCGGCTGAGTTAGGAAGAATAAAAAATAGAGCAAGCGAATATTGAGTTAAGCAATCGAGAACGGACTTGTGCAAATGAAAGTATCGTTGGACTTGGGTGATGGGCAAGATCAGAACAAGCAATGGGAATGAGTGTTTGGAATTTAAGGGATTGAGGCAGACAAAGTATTGGAACCAAGTTGAGATAATCAGATGGAAAGTCGAATATCAGAGTTCGCTTGCACTATTTGGAAGTTCGGTGGAGCATTCATGGATGCAAGAGAGTTGAGCATGAGAAACAAACAGTTGGGATATGCTTGAGCAAAGCGATTGGCGAATCAAAGGTGTCACGCCCCAGTCCCAAAATGCCGAGGGACTGGATGCGCGGCAATGGCCAGCAGCACGCACCGATGGACAACCCAATTTAATGGATCCATCAGGACATGCTTAAGCTGTAGTCTAACAGTAAATAGAACAATTATTACAAGTCCCAGGTTATTCTAATCTCATCCACAATAGATAATCACAGATTAAATGCCAAAAATAATGCAATAGAATAAATAAGCAAATCTCAAATAACTGTCTCGGGGAACAATCCGAGAATATGTCTGGTACATCGAATGCAAATAGACAGGAAATAAATCAACTGGAAATAGAAATACTGTGTATATGAAGCCGGTACTCAGGAGAAGTCTTCAGCCATGATCTCATCCTTAGGTTCCTGTTTTGTTCCGAGAAGTGCTCTTGTTCCGTACACCTCGGAGTAGATCTCTTCGGCTATACCTGGGGACATAGTCCATTCCAGGTCCTCAGGGGACATAACAAGGTACAGATAATACAAGCCAAAATAAATGCAGTGCAGAACTAAATGAAACAATAGGGTAAGCTATATAACCATCTATGTGAAATGCAAGATAAGAGCATCACTAAAACTCAGGCTGAGCCACTACAAGCTCTGTGTCGGGGAGCCGGTAGCGGTAATATCACTAGTAGAGTGCCTAGCTCTGATATAGAGTCTGAGGCCTTACAATAAATATAATACTAGCAGAGTGCCTAGCTCTGATATAGAGTCTAAGCTTCACCGTAAATAATATATAAATCAGCCTGTAGCCTGTGTGTCTCTCCCCACCCAATGTAATCACACGTCTCATGTCCATGACACGCAAGATCAATACTAATGCAGCAAGTCATAGAGTATCTAGGAATATAAGGCCAATGTCAAATCCTGTATCCTATACAGAATCACCATGAATGTCTCAGGAAGACTCTGCCTCATGAATAGTGTCAAGTGTCCTGGGTTATGATGTACTTGATAAGACAAGTACGAGAATGCATAGGGTCTCGATATCCATGTCTATGTGACGTTACACAACTCCCCGTACGGGGTTGGCACCCGACTATAATCGGACGCTAAGCACGTCACACGGCCTTAGGGTTGATCATGTACAATAGTTATAATGTATATATTCAAAGGAATAATTAACAACAACTGCAAGTTTGGCAAGGTACACTTGCCTGTGGTTCTGGTTCCAATTGCTGCTCTGACTTCAGCTGGAATTGCAGGCGGTACTCCAGTTGCTGAAATAAACATCACCATCAGATCCAGAAAATATCAATCAGCTAGAAACGCCTGTCATTGAGTCCAATTTGGAGACAAGGGCAAAAACGATAATTTTGGGTCAAAACGGGGTCCACATGTGGGCCCGCTTTGCACCAAAAAATGCGTCAGGGACAAAGGTCTCCAAATTCACCAAACTAAGTGTCAACAGGTCAGGAAAGATGATACAAACCCAACGAAACTTCCAGAATTAGATTCCGATGAGCCGATCACAAAACCGCCCGTCGAGTGGAGCCTATGGGGCCCACGACACGCGATTTTGTCAACGTTCTCAGAATCGAACCAAACTTGGGTCACAGGACCAGCGTATCGCTACGAGTCCGATGACGCAAGTTTCGTTTCAATCTGACGTGTGTACACAAAGTTACAGCAAGATTCAGAAAAGTCAGATACGGGGCGGTGTCCGCGGATACGCGTTGATTCCGGTGTGCACGCACATCCAAATCAACTTCTGCAAAATTTCACATGTCCGTATCAACGACGCGCACGTATCTGTGAAGGCCACACGCGACCAAGTCGTCCCGTTTGGCGGGGCGTACCCAGTTCCGGGGTGAATCAGGGCGTTGTTTTTTTCCTGTTTTTGGATCGCGGTTCGCGATCGCCACAGGACGCGATGCACCGAGGGGTTTGCCCGGGCACCGAGGGGGTCATGTAGGCTACGCATTGCAATTTACGGAATTGAAAACAGAGTTACGAGGAGTGAGATACGAGTACCTGAACTGGGCTCCTCGGAACCGGGTTTTTGTGTCCGTCTCGTGTCCTGGACACTGTGTCCAAGCCGTGTCCACTGTGTCGACGAGTCCCGTGTCCTGCTGTGTCCACGGTGCGTCCAGCTAGGTTAGGGTTTGGGTCTGGCGGAGCCGCGGCGGCCGGAGGCCGGCCGGAGGGAAGATGGGGGCAGCGGGGGAGGACTCGGCCGGAGGCGGCGCAGGCGGCCGGGAAGCGGGCCGGAGGGTGCGGGCGGGTCTGCTGCGTCGGTCAGGGCGGCGGCGCTGTGGAGAAGAATGGGAGGCCGGCTCGGGCAGCTGCAGGGAGGCGGCGAGGCGAGGGCGGCGTCGGCGGTGCTCGGGGAGGGGTCGCCGGACTTGGGGTGGCCGGAGGGGAGTAATGGCCGGAGGGGGAGACTTAGGGTTTAAATAGGCGGGAGGGAGTGGTCGTGGCACCGGGCGGAGCGGAGGAGAGGGCCGACGTGGCCGCGGGGTACGGGGCGCGCTTCCTGGCGAGGCGCCGCGTGGTCGGGCGGGGCGGCGCTGGAAGCGGGCGGCTGACCGGGTCTCGCGGGGACGTGGGGGGGAGAAGGATCACGAAGGGTCGGGCGGGCGGCGGGTTCGGGTCTGGCAGACCCGGCCCGACCCGTTAAGCCGAGCGGGTTTTGGGCTGCGGGTTCGGGTCGCGGGTTGGCCCGGATCCGACCCGCAGCGGATGGGCTGGGCTGGATTTATTTAATAAAATAAATAAATAAATAGTTTTTAGGTGTTTAAAAATAGGTCCGGGGCCCAATAAATTCCAGAAAAATTACCCTAAGTCTAGTTT
Organism: Iris macrosiphon; assembly: GCA_036927795.1. NCBI lineage: Eukaryota > Viridiplantae > Streptophyta > Magnoliopsida > Asparagales > Iridaceae > Iris > Iris macrosiphon. The sequence continues at coordinate 104,568,042 of JAYESA010000016.1, read as the reverse complement.
TTCATTTTACACCCAAAAATATTATTTTCATAATATTTTAATATTATGTATTATCAATTAAAATTTATTTAATAATTAAAACCCTGATATTAATTACGGAAAAATCCCAGAAAATTCCAGAAAATTGTGAAAAATCCAAATTTAAAAATTCTTGAAAAATCAGGGGGTTTACAAAAGGATAGCGAGCACGGACTACAAATTCTGGAAACACATTGGAGCTGTTGGTTGAGCAATAAAACACGATCTGGTTTGGAGGGACAATGTGATAGATTCTTACGGACTTGAAGGATTTTCGAAATTGGCACTCGAGAAGTTGGACTCAGGTTTAGCGGAAGTGAGAATTTGGCGAAATGGTGCAACGATGGTAGACGGATTCTTTGGAAGACATAAAAGGGCATGAGGCAAGTCTAGTTGATGTTGAGTCAGATTGGAAGTTAACTTGCAGTACTGAGGCGGATTGAGGCAACAAGTAAAAGGCAATATGGATTTGAGATTTATGTTGGAACTGATGCACGAGTCATTGAGAATGTGTGGACTAATCGGAACATAGGAAAAATTCAGACGGGCTAAGGGATGGAACGAGGGCAAGGATTATGGCGGATGGACACTTGAAGATAGCTAAATGAAAGAGCAATATTAGAGCAAATTACTGTGCTTCTCGAGCAAGTTGGACGTGCACTGTGAAATACGACAAATGAATAAGAATTGGAGCAAGTCTTTGGTTTCGGAAATAATTGCAAGTGGTAGTGTGAGAAGTCGAACATGGCAGTTCAGAAAATTTGATGGATTCAGGGCAAAACAGTGGATTGATGGAAGACGGTTTCGACGAGCGCAGTACTCAAATTGTGGCTTGGATAGATAGAAAGACTCTAGGTGGTTAAGCGATATTTGGTTGACAGATCGTCAGAGGTAGTGCATGAAGTGCTCGGATTCGAACGTTCGTTCGGATGGAATGGTTGGATTATGGCTCAGATTTGCAGAGGAGATATAGCATGGTTCATAGTAAATGTCCATCATGATGACTTATAATTATCGAGCGTAGCTTCGGACAGCTGACCCTAGCGACTTGCCCGCCGGATCAGAGATGAATATTGCAGACCCATAGAAAGGCCCTTGCAGCGACGTATTTGGGAATGCGTCGAGGGCAGATGTGAGTAGTGTGTATTGGATATTGGCCTACTGACTGAGTATTGGAATTGAGAGATCCTTGGGATAGTCTTCAACTGAAGATGCAGCCGAAAGACCGAAGCGATGATGGGAATGACCTAAGTCAACTGATGAGATTTGGAGTCACAGATTATTGAAGATGGCATCGCCTCTGACTCATCATTCCCCGGAAGGGAATAGCATTCATATGAATTGGAATTGACGACTGTAAAACTAGCTGGTGAAGTTAAGCATCGGCTCGTTCAGATCAAATTATTACGATACTGGAAGGGATAGATGTGCCTCAGATTTACAAGATGCATCAAACTTAGTCTGGGATGCGTGCTCGTACAGAAGGCAAAGGTAATATCCTGTGCTTCGTGGCAGTGGAAGCAGCGCGGAGAACTATTTCATGCTCAACCTAGGAATTATGGCGAGTGTGTTCACGTTGAAATCGTGGTGACACTATCCCTTTGGCGTGGCGACAAAATCTTCGTGGATCATATGAACCTCAATATAGATGTTCACCCAGTGAGATATTGAGATAAAGGAAAAGGAGTTTGGCTGAGCTGATCTAAGAGCAAAGTTTGATATTTGGGTAAGTCGCCTAGCTGGGGTAGTATCAGTTGTGATGATCGTTCGGTACAAGAGATAATATTTGGAGATGGTGCTAGTGTGGATTCAGAAATAGTTAGATGGATTGAGTTGGAACACGAACTGATTTGAGTCAGGTGGAAAGACCATCGGTGGAAAAATTATCATACTTGAGGATAGCGCTTGTGCGAATATGTTGGAATGAAGTCAGAATTGGTTCAATTGGGAGTAAAGTGAATGAATGTCTCGGAAATAAAGATACCCTTATAACTTGTTCAAATTCGCTATCGCTAAGCTCGGCTAAAATGCATGTATTTCAGGGATGCCTTAAATATGTGTATGATCCAAAACTAAGTGATATGAGAAATTCGTATTGAACTGTAAGGAGGATGTAGGAAAAATAAAATTTGTGCGAGCGTTCAGCACGAATGAGATACTGAATCGGGATCAAGAGAATGTGAGTTGCATGGAGCACAGTTATGAATTAGAAAAGCTGCTTGTTAGTAAAGAATGGATACTAGTATGGTTCGAGGACGAACCAAATTTCTAAGTGGTATATTATGTAATGCCCCGCAACCGTACGGTACGTTACGCTGAGTCGGATCGAATGAGGCAATATCTGGTTATATTTCAATTTGTTGGATTTAGGAACGAGTATTGATTTGAGTTGGTTTTATATGCAGATTGCTAGCGGAGTTCGATGAAAATCAGGTGTTCGTTCAGAGCAGTACTAAAATAGCTGGATTGGAGCTGTCACGACCCGCACCCGGATATTCGGGCACGAGTACGTGGGTACGTCCAGCCTACGCCGCAGAGTCGGCGGTAGTACGCTGTCTAGGTCATATCCACAGTTAACTAATCTAGCTCATTCACAAATAATGAAATAGGCAAGACAATAACAGGAAAGAATGCTGAGATTTCAAATGAAATAAATGTGACAACAGATCAAATGTTTAATACAGAATCTAGAATGAAATCGGGGACAAACCCGATTACTAAGATAAAAGAGCAAATAAATAAGATAGCTACTGCTAACTATTCTGCAGAAGTAGTCTCCTGGGTGGGAACTGGCTCCTCATAAATGTCATCTGTTCCCTCATAGGGACCATAATAGGTAGGGGCAAGGTCCTCATCATCGCCTAAATCAATGGATCCAGTCAGAAAAGGAGCAAAGTATACAATGCACAACGAGATTAAACTAAATATTTATGACAGTTAAATTGAGTATCATATTGAGAAAATTGCATAAAGGAAACATAAATATCTCAGAGTTAATGCTATAAACAGGAATATGAGAAAACAGAAATAAATGAGACAGGAATTGAAACTACAACAGTCAGCAAGAAATATAACAAGACCAGAAACTATCTGCGTGAACTTGTGTTTGTTTTAGAATACATAGTTGGCATGTAGGGGTTTATAAGGCTAATTCGGCCGTCATAGACGGCTATTAGACAATATAATCGAGATCCGGCTGAAGGACAGTCGTGTACCAACAGCTATTAGACAATACAGGGGAAAGGGTAAACTCCATGCCTCCTTAGTATTCTTCCACCCGACACGAAAAACAAGACATGAACTCCAGTATTCAAGACATGAAAATCCAGTGTTCTAACACTACGTGTAATCATCCAATGGTGCTAGTAGAGCAAGGAATTAATTATCACAATATAAAGAATAAACTTGAAGTGCAGGTACTTGCCTGATGTTTGGATCCAATTACAGTTATGTTCTCGAGGAAATTTCCAGAGATGAGTCCGGATGCTAAAATAAATATTACCATCATGCTCAGAAGATATCAAATAGCTAGAAACGCTTGTCCCTGGGTCCAATTTGGAGATAAGGGCAAAAATGGCAGTTTCGGGTCAAAACGGGGTCCACATGTGGGCCCGTTTTGCACCGAAAAATGTGTCTGGGTCAACGGTCTCCAAATTCACCAAACTTAGTGTCAACAGGTCAGGAACGCTAATACGAATCCAACGGAACTTCCAGAATTGGATTCCGATGAGCCGATCACAAAATTGCCCGTCGAGCGGGGCTTGTGGGGCCCTCGACACGCGATTTCGTCAACGTTCTCAGAATCGAACCAAACTTGACCCACAGGACCAGCGTATCGCTACAAGTCCGATGGCGCAAGTTTCGTCTCGATCCGACGAGTGTGCACGAAGTTAGGGCAAATTACAGAAAATTCGGATACGGGGCGATGTCCGCGGATACGCGTTGATTTCGGTGTGCACGCACACCCGAATCAGCTTCCGCAAAATCTCACACGTCCGTATCGATGGTGCGCACGTATCTGTGAAGATCGCGCGTGACCAAGTCGTCCCGTTTGGCGGGGCGTACTCAGTTCCGGGATAAAACAGGGTTTGATTTTTCCTGTTTTTGGATCGCGGTGTGCGATCACCACAGGACGCGATGCCCCGAGAGGGTCATACAGGCTTCGCAACGTAATTTACGGAATTGAAAACTGAGCTACGAGCAAGAAACTACGCGCACCTGAACTGGGTTGAAAAACCCGAAGAATCCCGTGTCCGTGTCGTGTCCGACACGGAATTTGGGAACTAGGGTTAGGGTTAGGGTTTCGGAAGCTGCGGCGGGCCGGCCGGAGGCTGAGGCGGCGCTGGCTGGCCGGAGGCGGTCGAGGGTGTTCGCCGGGGCGAGGCGGAGGTGAACGGAGTCGAGGGCGGCGCCGGAAGCTTCTGCCAGCGAGGGGCTCGGCTCGAGGGGAAGGGGCAGCTGCTGCTGCTGCCGGTGGTCGAGGGGGGTGGCGCCGGAGGAGGCGACTGCAGCGCCGGAGGAGGGCGGGCACGGCGGTGATGGAGGTGGCGCAGGGAGGAGCGGCGGGTGGTCGGGGTGGCCGGAGAGGAGGGTGGTGACCGGAGAGGGCTGGGGGAGAGGGGTTTAAATAGGGCGGAGCGGCTGGGAGTCGGGCCGAGCAAGGCGGGGTCGTGGCGGGGAAGGCGGAGGCGAGCAGGGTGGAGCGGGGATGTGGCACGGCGGGCGCGGGTGGCGGCGCCGGACGCGGGGCAGCGTGGGGAGGGGGAGACCGGGTCTCCGGGTCGGGTAGGCGGCGGGTCGGGTTTGACCGACCCGACCCGACCCGCTAGCGGGTTGGCGGGCTGGGCTAGCCAGGTGGGCCGCGATCCAGTGGGCCGGGCTGCTGAGGAATGGGCCGGGCTGATTAAATAAATAAATAAATAATAATCAATTAATTAAGTAATAAAATAAATAAATATTTTTAGGTAATTTAAAAATAGGTCCGGGGTCTAATAAATTCCAGAAAAATTATCCTAAGTCCAGTTTTTCATTTTACACCCAAAAATATTATTTTCATAATATTTTAATATTATTTTTTAACAATTAAAAATTATTTAATAATTAAAACCCTAAATTTTTATTACAGAAAATTCCCAGAAAATTCCAAAAAATTATGAAAAATCCAAATTTTAATAATTTTGAAAATTCAGGGGGTTTACAGGAGCGATAATGTCGTCTTTCTTAGTCCGATCGGTCGGATAATTTGGAGAGCATGGCCTGCTCGCACGGTCATACCAGTTGAGTAGATCGTGCTTTGCATCGGACCACGGGTTCAAGGGATCGGCCGTATCGGCAGGACAAGATGCATAACGAAATCAACTTGGTGAGTGGGCTCTGTCCATTCTCCTCTACTCCTTCATGCCTAATAATATGGAAAACACGTAAAGGCTTAAAAACTTAGACTGGGACTTGGAAATCACTACATTGAGGCGTGCATAGAGTGTACGTCGTTTGCTTGGATAGGTTTATGGCTTGAATTAGTTTTTTTTACGTTGGGTAGTTGGAGCTAGAGTTGGATTATATTTGGGGTAGTTGGATAAACAAATAGAATTATACTTGGACAGTTGGAACATCTTGGTTGGAACATCGAGAATTCGGACGAGCGAGTGTGCATCCGTGCACGAGTATCACTTGGATGCTTTGTCATGCAAAGCGTGCAGTTGTGGTTCGAAACTGAACAACTGCATTGACGAGGGCATTATGCCATGGGATTGTTCAGAGCGAGGGATGTTGCACCAATTAGAACACTGTGTCCAGAAGCGGCATAGTGCCTATGGGATAACTTGAGATTTGTGCCTTGGGCTATATGTTGGAAAAATGATTATGGATATTTTTGGTTGGATTTTGGTGGAATGAGTCTAGGATTGCTTGGTGGGGCGAGAATGCTCGATCCTCTCGTCATACCTACTTGGTGTCTGCATGTCACGGACAACCTGTGTTGCATGGGGTTTGGTCTCCTCGAACGGGAAGGCTCCGGGGCACCGGGACTGTTCGGCCATGGGGGAGACAACTTGGTAACGTGCCTCGGGCGCGGTGCCTGTGACTACCCTATTTCCAGGGCAGGATATTTTTTTAATTTTAATTTGGTAAATTGTGTATTGATCATAAATATTTGTATTAATATTTAATTAGATGCGTGTATTTATTTTTATTAGTTGTTTTAGGATTTTGGCTAGTCTGGACCCATGTCAGACCCTAGTGGACCCTTGTCAGACCCAACCAACACCCTTTTCAGACTTATTTATTGGTTTAGAGTAGTTATTTATATTTTAATTAGTTAGTTGGAGTGATTATAATTTAGTTAGAATGCATTTGGAACCCCAAACCCAAACCCTAATTAACATAACTTGTAGGAGGGGTATTATGGACTTTGTATCTAACCCTAACTCAAACCCTAATCCTATTTCTACATGCTCCCCCCGTTCCTTCCCATTTTCTCCTTCTTCATTTTCTTCTCTCTATTCTCTTTCTTCACCTCTTCCATTTATTTTTCTCCAAATTCAAGTAAGTATTCTCACTTTCCTTCTCTTCCTTCACTTACTTCCCTCTTTAATGCAAATCCTAACCTTTCATTTTCCTCTAACCTAGGTGTGTAAAGCCTATATTTGGTGTAGAAGCTTGGGTTGGAGGCTTGGAGGCTTGGTGTGGAGAATTTTAGGGATTTTGGAGACTTTGGCCTTGGGATTTCAACTCCCAAGAGGTAAATCCTAACTTTCCTCTTAGTGATTACTTTAATATAGTATAATTAGTAGTTTAGAACCTTCCTAGACCTTAGGGCTACCCATGGGAGGAAGTTGGAGCTTGTTTGGATGTGTTTGGAGACTTTAATATTAGGTTTTGTGTCAATTTCGGATGAAATCTGAGATTGGCCCAATTTTGGGTGTTCTCCTAGGTTAGAAGGACCTAGGTAGACGTGCTTGGGTGTCTTGAGGGTAGGTATATGTCCCCGTTCGGATACGTGAGATCGTATCGCGGAGTTTTGGACGTTTTGGGCAATTTGGAGGGTTTTCCTTCGACATGGGTTCCACACACGTGAAATTTTGCCATGGACCTAGAATCAGAGAGTTAATATTTTTGTGAGATTCTAGACATCGATTAGAACTCGTGGATAAATTTTGGATAGATTTTGATAAGGTTTGGTGTGGGTTTTGTTAGGTATCACAAGTCGCACACCAAGTGTTCGTCGAAATGACCAAATGGCCATATCGACTTGGTTTCTAGGTTTTGAGCTTGTGCGCGGGTTGGTTTAGCCTCGGGGAGTGTGTATTAAGAATTTTATTTATATATATATATATATATATATACCTACACCTATATATATATATGTATATAGATATATATATATAGATATATGTGTGTGAGTATATATATATATATATGTATTTATATGTATATTGTTGTGTGTGTGTTTGTGTTTGTGTTTGTGTGTGTGTTTGTGGTAGTGTGTATGTATGTGTGTGAGTGTATATATATATATATATATATATATATATATATATATATATATATATATATATATATATATATATAGTGTGTGTGTGTGTGTAGTGTATATATATATATGTATAGTGAGTGTATATATACATACATATGTATAGTGTGAGTGTATATATATATATATATATATATATATATATATATATATATATATATATATATATATATATATAAATGAGAGAGTGAGTGAGTGAGATCGAGAGAGAGTGAGATAGAGATGAGAGGGAGAGAGAGCAGCAGCAGCCGCAACAATTAGAGCAGCAGCAAGTGGTAGCAGCAATAGCTTCCCCCCTTATATATATATATATATATATATATATATATATATATATATATATATATATATATATATATATATATATATAGATGTATAGTTAGTGAGATGAGAAGGGCAAGGTATTGGATCTCAATACCTTGAGATATCAAGGTATTGATGTAAGTTGAGGTATCGGAGATGAGATATTAAGGTATTGCCTAAATACTACGTTATATATATATATATATATATATATATATATATATATATATATATATATATATATATATATATATATATATATATTGATGTTTACATATGGTAGTATATATATAGATAGTTAGCTAGTTAGTTAGAGTAGAGAGGGGTAAGGCTAGGTATCTCAATACCTTGAGATACTCAAGGTATTGGGTATCGGGACGAGGTATTGGGCTTATGCCTAGGTATGAAGTTTGAGTTGCTTTTATATATATAGTTATATATATATATATATATATATATATATATATATATATATATATATGTTCTATGATATATATTAGAGGGTATAGGCGGGATATATAGCGTAGGTTGAGATATCGGATACCGAGGGTATCCCGGTATCTCAATGAGGCGAGTTTGTGGGTTTACTAGCTTAATGAGCTAGTTTTGACCTAAAATTTTAGGAGCACCCTAGTTTGACCTAGAGTTGACCGTAGTTGCCCCGGTTGACCGCCAAAGTCAATATTTGACCTAGTTTTGACCTGGAGTTGACTTTTTGGACCCCGGGTTAATTTTTGACCCAGATTTTATCCGTTTGACCCGTTTGACCTAGAACAACCATAGAAGCTTATTTTTAGTTTATTTAAATGTGTTTATCTCTTTAGAGCACCAAGTAATCTTGGATTTCTATATTAGGTCTTCGTGATGCCAGTTCGGACCTCGATATTCGCTAGTTGCTCAGGACGTCAGGCGAGTACATTCTATGATAGTTTTTATTACTGATGATTATTATGATTCAGCTTCTAGTATAGTATTATTTGATTTTCTGGCATGACACTGACTAGTATTTCTGGATTTATTTACTTGTGACACGTATATTTCATATTTCTGGCCACTATTTCTGGAATCACCTACTGGCATCATATCAGGACTCACTACAGACATCACTCATGTTTCTGGCTGGACTCATATTTATTTTATGTGTCAGATTTTGGATTCACTTGTACTAGTCGGGGCAGGGAAATACTAGAGTAGACATATAAATATTCCTAAATCTGGAATCACTCCCTCTGGTCTAATCTGGAATGATAGCAGCCGCACACCCAGTGTGCGGTGAGCCGTACTTACCCCTAGCCGTTTATATGTCGAAACAGGTATTTCAGAGATACTAGTTTATTCTTTCTAGTCTGGAATTACCGACACTTCTTGACTGGTCTCACTTATACTTTCTGGACTGAACTCATTATATTTACTCTTGCTGGACTCACTTCACGTTATGTGCACACACTTGCTCTTAGTTTAGATTTCTTGTATCCTGCAGTCATTATTATCTTGCTTCTGATTTTTATGCATCTTTACCTTTATGCACCAGTTGACATATATTTATGTATATTTCCTTGTTCATACTTCATTTTCTTCACCCTGTGCTACTTGCTACAACTGCTTTATAGTTTTTATCATTTAACTGGAACTGCTGTTAGAGGTGTACTTGCTCCAATCCTGACTGGATATATTTTTCAGAGAATCCGGAAGATTGATGTCCGACATTTTATGGACCTCAGCCTGTCGATTGTGCAGGCAGGGACCCCCTAGTTCAGGAGTGATTTTCGGGTCGGTAGTCGGGATCACTAGAACCTCAGCTGTATTTATTAGCTTTTGGTACCGAATTTATCCTCGGCTTTTGGTTCGAGACTTTGTATTGTATTTGATTCAGGATATTATTGTTATTATTATTATTATTATTGTTGATGTCTTTAGTATTAGTTATTGTTTAGACTTTGTAGTTGTTAGACTTCCTTGTTTTCTTATCGTGCTTAGATCGTGATTGAGTATTTGTATTATCTTTATCATATTGATCCTCCGTTTGGAGTTGAGATCTTGGCAGGTACTTATATTATTGTGTGAGATTGTTAGCTAGATAGTAGACCTAGACAACGTTCTACCGCCGATGCTGCGGTGTAGGCTGGACGTACCCATGACTCATGCCCGATTTTAATGTGCGGGTCGTGACACATTTTTGGTGGCGGCCCACGCAGGTCTCGAGCTTCGCAATTAGTGCGATGTCGTGGTAGTACAATGATTTAGTTGTACTGCTGCGAGCCTGCTCTAGGATATAGGATCTAGGATGAGAGTGTACTCAATCACGACTAGGAACAATTCTAATCTAATATTTGCTATTTCTAATTTTTCTGAAATTGCTTTATTTTGAAATATTACTGTCCTTCTTTGATGATATCGTATCTTGCGCCGTATTGACTTCTTTTGATCGGTGTTCAGGATGCCTCCGAAGACACGATCCCATCGTACCATCCCAACAGTTGCCATCAAGAGGTCTGCCACCTCTCGTCCTGCTTGTATTCAGGCAGCTTCTACCGCTTCACTCACCACCCCTGCGGTTGAGGGAGCATCTGCTTCTCTCGGGGATTCTCCTCCACCTGTCGATCCGAGGGCTACTCCAGTTGTTTCGGTGGTACCTCCTCCACCACCTCCTACACCAGTAGATGCCACGCAGTTGTTTGCATTCTTCAGGGAGATGATGGACGCGCAATACCGCCAGGTGAATGTGATGAGGCTGGTCATTGAGAATGTCCACCAGGTGGCCATGACGACAGTGGACAGAGTGGCTCAGATCCAGCCACAGGCAGATCAGACTCAGCACCCGAGGCCGGGTAACATTATTAACTTCCAGAGGATGCGGCCCAAGGAGTTCCGGGGTACAGAGGGGATCATGTATGCGGATGGATGGATAGAGCAGATTGAGGGGATTTTTTGGCTGGCATAGATTCCAGACAACATGCAGATAGAGGCAGCGAAAGTCAGATGTTCGACCTTTCTTTGATGTGGTATCGTACTGATACGAGGATCGTGGCACCAGGGCTTACTTGGGAGGCTTTTAAGAGACTTTTTAAGGAGAATTTTTTTTCAGATGTGACGCTCAGTGCTTTGGACGAGTATGCAGTAGAGTTCTGCCATCTGGAAAGATTTATAGAGGGCTTGAGTGAGGCAGCAAAGGCGAGGAAGTT
>JAYESA010000016.1:104522008-104552008 GCA_036927795.1 Iris macrosiphon | reverse complement strand
AACGTCCTTTATGGCTTGGCCAATGACTTCATATAGATAAGACTTGGTTTGCTTTACTTTGGTTTGGTTTGTACTTTTTGCGTAGGTGACGGTTACCTTGCCTCGGTAAGAGTGTGCATATCGAGATTGGATTGTGGTTTGGATTGAGGATGGATATTGAGGCTTGAAAATGGTTCGATAGGTTCTCGTGTCGCTTTGGTTTGAGTAGGACGGGTTGCATGCTAGTTTCCTTTGAGTTGTATACATATTGCTTGTCAATTGGCTTGAGTTGAATGCTTGCATGATTAACTTGATTTACAACTTTTCTTAACATGTCATACCCTATGCCATGAAATGAATCTAGGATTCAACTAGAAAGATCACCATTTAACTGTTTGCATTCACTATTTTACTTAGTGTCGGCTTAGACGAGTGGGTTACCCCGCTCACCAGTACGGCTGTGTACTGACCCACGTTTGTGGACATTATTTCAGGTACGCAGGTGTAGTGGCGCTGCTTGGATATACGGGACATAATGTATGAATGGTAAGTACATTTGTGGGCTAGAGAAAAGAGCAAGAGTATTACATCGCCTTTGTGGCATTTTATTTAGACCCTATCGAGAGCTTCGCTGTGTATACTCTGATGTGTGCTTGGTACACAATAATTGACTTTTCCTGTAATTTGGTCGTTTCGATAATAAATTTGGTGTTTGACAACATCGTCTTGTACGAGCGCAACTCCAAGCTCGTATGGCATCACGTCCCGATGAGAACGATTGTCCTACGGGAGCACCGAAACATGGTGATTCACGTTCAGCATGGACTACTGAGCTTGCGGGAGATTAGGGCGTGACACTGGATCTCCAAGCGATCTATATCCATCCCATTATTTTATCCATATAGTCCATACGCATGAAAGTTGTTCTTAAATTTCATATCACATAGACTGGTTAGGCGACCATGTTGGATGATTACTTTCAATACATTATTGGCATACTTTTATGTATCTTGTTACGTCACTCTGAGGACTTGGTCCCTTTTCAGGTATAGACGAGCATGATATCTGCAGGAGTACGGTCCGGGACCTGACGCAGCATTCTCTGTTGAGGAGGTCTTACCCGAGGAGTATCCATGATTACTTTATAGTTGATGGGTCTTATAACTGCTATTTTTATCCTTTATTGGGTACTTATTTTTTATTGGAGTTTCGTCCTCCTCTATCATTTTAGTTGATATAGTTGATTGGTAGTGGATTTGTCTCCACCCGACTATTATTCTCTTGATACTTCGTACTTGAACATTTAGTTATTTATTTCGATATTCCTTTACTTGTGCTTGTGGATGAGATATAGATGCCTGTGACTTGTGTTGACAATATACATACCACTTATGAATTATTTATTCAAATACAGCGTACATGTGTATTATGATTTTTCCAACATATTAGAGTATCATATACATATGGCTGGTATGCTACGTATTTCTAGTCCTATATATTTTGAAACTGGGGCGTGACATGTTCTTGTGGTGGCCCATGCAGTTCAAGAGTATATTGTCCCGGTTACGTTACTGTACCGAGCAAACCTGTAAATAAGATTAGAAATTAGGATCTCATCCACACTTGACTATAACTCACATTCCTTCCAACTGTCATATTTAAATGCTTGCATCCTGCTTGATTCATGTACTCTTTCTAACCTTTCGTCCATATCTTGTAGAGAGATAAATTTGCGTAGCAGACGTGCCGCCACCGGGGGCAACACGTCTCTAGGGGTCAACGGTCAATCACCAGGAGATGCCTAAATGACTCCTCAACTTCCAAGACCGGATGGATAGACTAATAATTCGGTTCCACCAGTTCCGCCCGTAGTGCCTAATGGAGCTCCCCCAATACCCCAGGACGGCCAGACGCAGCTATTCCAATTCTTCCAGATGATGATGCAGGAACAAAGGCAGCAGGCTGCCGCAATGGCTGCCGAGCTGAGGCAGCAAGTGACAGAGAAGAGGAGGGAAGCCGCCGATATAAGATAAGAATTTCTGGCAGCACTTGAGAAGATGGCTGCACCAGCACCCGTGCCAGCTCTGGCATAAGCTCCGGTGCCACAAGCGCGTGTTGGTTTAGTAAAGAAATTCGTACAGATGAACCCCAACCCATATAAAGGCAATGAGAGCCCAGATGAGACCATAACCTGGATAACTAGTACCAAGAAGCTATTAGAGGCGTCACAGTTACCTCCGAACTTATAGATGACAGGCGTGAGGACCCAGCTAGAAGGAAATGCTCATCACTGGTGGGAATCGATGAAGCATCAATTGGGTACACGACATATTTTGGAGCAGTTCTTGGAGTACTTTGAGAGAAAATATTTTTTGGCCACTGTAATAGATTCATTGTACGATCAGTTCCTCCATCTAGAATAAGGGAACAAGAGGGTCGGTGAGTACGATTCGGAGTTCAGCCGCCTTAGTAAATATGGCACATGCCTGATACCCAATGACTTAGAGAAATCTAAGAGGTTTCATCATGGGCTGACTTAAGAGCTTCATCACTATACCAGCTCACAGTCCCGGATCTCTTATGCCAAGTTATTGGCAAAGACCAAGATTCAGGAGGCCATCAGCAAGGGGAAAGGAAAGCATCAAAGATTTTAGCAAGGACGCAACAAGGAGGGACTATTAGACGACCAGTGGGACAGTAACAACAACAGAGAGCGAGACCCTATCAGTCCAGAGAAAAACCCCTTTGTCATCACTGTGGGAAGTTATGTCATATCCAGAGAGATTGTCGAGTTCGGTTGGGCCAGTATTTGAGGTGCAGATCAGTACAACATTCAGTGGGAGACTGCCCGATACAATAGACCTTGGCACTTCCTCAGCCGATGCAGAGGCTAGCACTTCCAGTACCGCGACCAGATCAGTTGACAACGAGGCTGGGAGCAATATGAGCGGGAGTACCTCGACCTCCAGCAGGTGGAGGATTTCAGCGAGGACCACCGCTACAGATGCAGGAGGACCAGTTTGCGAGGTCCGGGCTACAAGGACCTCCTCAGAGGACTGGACATGCTTTTGTTATAGAGATGGATGACACAAAACATGAGATTAATATTATAGCAGGTATTACCCTTGTTCTACTTTTCCTGCTGTGATATTATTTGATACGGGAGCCATACACTCGTTCATATCTTCTAATTTTATTGTCAAGAACAATATTGCCACTACACCCTTGCCTAGTTGAGTTAGAATTCTCACTGGGGGAGGAGTTATACTTGTTAGTCGTATTTGTAGATCTTATTATGTAGTGATTCATGGAAGGGAGATGCAGCCTCGACTCTTAGTCTTTTCCATACCGAACTTTGATATTGTTCTTGGGATGGTCTGGCTAAGCAAGTACCATGCTTTCTTCGAATGCTACGGAGGAAGCATTCTCTTTAGAGTACCAGGCCAGCCATAGCTCAAGTTTGTACGAGGATCCACGGAGATGCAGGATGGTGCTCAGATGGCACTAGATGACGTCATTTATCATCCTATAATTTTCGAGTTCCAAGACGTCTTTCTAGAAGATTTGCCAGGGTTACCTCCGGATAGAGAGGTAGAATTCTCGATTGAGTTAACCCCAGGAGAAGCACCTATAAAGTCGCTTATTTATAGACTAGCGAAGAAGGAGATGGATGAGCTGAAGGCGCAATTGAAGGAGTTAGAGGAGAAAGGCTTCATTCGACCTAGTGCATCACCTCCAGTGTTGTTTGTACCCAGAAGGATGGGTCAGTGCGCATGTGCATTGACTACAGAGCCTTGAATGTTGTGACTGTGAAGAATAAGTACCCCCTGTCACACATTGATGACTTATTTGATCAGTTTAGTGGAGCAAGGGTGTTCTCGAAGATAGACTTGAGATCGGGATATCATCAGGTGAAAGTGCGAAAGCAGGACATTTCGAAGACTGTATTCAGGATGAGATACGGACACTACAAGTTTTTGGTCATGCCATTCGGATTGACCAATGCTCCAGCTATCTTTATGGACTTGATGAATCGATTCTTTCATCAGTATCTGGACCAGTTTATGGTAGTCTTCATAGATGACATCCTTATCTATTCGAAGAGCCACGAGGAGCATGAGAAGCACTTACGGATTATCTTAGAGACCTTGAGGAGAGAGAGGTTGTATGTGAAGCTCAACCAATGTGAGTTCTTTTTGGATAAGGTCTCTTTTTTTTGGGCATGTCATCACTGGAGATGGTATCTCAGTAGATCCGGAGAAAATCTCAGTAGTTGAGACGTGGCCCATCCCTAAGTCAGCATCGGAGGTGAGAAGTTTCCTTGTACTTGTCGGATATTACCGACGGTTCATAGAAAACTTCTCAAGGATAGAAGAGCCTATGACTCGTTTGACTTGCAAGGACCGAGAGTTCATATGGACAGATAAGTGTCAAGCCGCTTTTGAGGAATTGAAGAAGTATTTGACAACAACACGAGTGTTGACTATTCCATCAGGATCGGGAGGCTACGTAATCTACAGCGACGCATCAGAGAAAGGATTGGGATGTATATTGATATAGCATTATAAGGTGATTGTGTATGCATCTAGACAATTGAGAGTACATGAGAAAAATTATCCAACTCATGACTTAGAGCTTGCAGTCGTTATTTTTTCATGTATATTGATGTAGCATGATAAGGTGATTGTGTATGCATCTAGACAGTTGAGAGTACATGAGAAGAATTATCCAACTCATGACTTGGAGCTTGCAGTCGTTATTTTTGCCCTGAAGCTATGGAGACATTACTTATATGGAGAACGAGTGGAGATCTATACTGATTACAAAAGCCTCAAGTATGTATTCACACAGAAGTAGCTAAATATGAGACAAAGACGATAGCTTAAGTTGATGAAGGACTTCGAGATATAGCTGTATTATCATCCAGACAAGGCTAACGTAGTAGAAAATACGTTAAGCCCAAAGCCTACGATAATCTTCTTGACGATGCAGAGGGAGTTACTGGAGGACTTGCAAGAGCTTGGCATAGAGGTTGTATTACCCAGATCAGACGGGACACTAGCCAACTTGCAAGTACAGTCATCGCTAGTAGAGAGGATCAGGGCAGCTTTGCCTACGGATGCTAGGTTCAGGAGGTTGAGAGAGAGGACCAAGGCTGGAGAACAGACATGATTGCGTATTCATGCTGACAAAACATTAAGATGTGGTGATCTCCTCTATGTTCCCAATAGAGAGCTTCGACATGAGCTGACAGCAGAGGCTCATAGCTCGATATATTCTATTCATCCTGGAGACACCAAGATGTACCGCGACTTGCGACAACACTTTTGGTGGCATGGGATAAAGAGAGAGATAGCTCACTTTGTGGCCAAATATTTGGTGTGTCAGCAAGTCAAGGCTAAACACCATAGGATAGCAGGGTTATTGCAACAACTTTCGATTTCTAAATGGAAGTGGGAGCATATCAGTATGGGCTTTGTCACGGACTTTTCGAAGAGTCCAAGTGGGAGAGATGTTGTTTGGGTGATTGTGGATCGACTTACCAAGTCTACTCATTTCTGCCTTTTTGAGTTGGCCAGTCTACAGAAGGTTTGGCTGACTTATACATGAGGTAGCTCTTGAGATTACACGGTATTCTGGTTATTATTGTGTCAGACAGGGACTCGCGTTTTATATCTCACTTTTAGAGGAGCATGCATGAGAGTCTTAGGACTCGTCTGAAGTTCAATACGTCCTATCATCCGCAGACAGACGAGCAGTTGGAACTTACTATTTAGATGCTAAAGGATATATTGCGGGCATGTATGTTGGATTTTGGAGGATCATGGGAGGACCACCTACATCTTGTAGAGTTTTTTATAATAATAACTACCAAGCAAGCATATAGATGGCTCCGTTTGAAGCTTTTTATGGAAGAAAGTGTAGGTCACCCGTGTATTGGAGTGATGTGGGAGAACGCCAAATCTTGAGGCCAGAGTTGGTTGTCAGCACTGTGGAGAAGGTAAAGAGGATATAGGGGCACTTGCGAGCCGCACAAGATATGCATAAGTAGTAGGAAGATATTCATCGCCGTCCTTTAGAGTTCAAGGAAGGCGATCATGTCTTCTTGAGGATATCGCCAACTAGAGGCACTATTCGCTTTGGAGGACGCGACAAATTGAGTCCAAGGTACATTGGACCATTTGACGTGTTAGAGCGAGTTGGAAAGGTTGCGTATCAACTCGCACTACCACCTTCACTTGAGGGAGTGCATGATATATTTCATGTGTCACAACTAATGTGATATGTGGCAGATAGCCGTCATGTTCTCGATACTCTGATATCATCATTGGGCCAAGTTTTTTTATACCAAGAGCAACCCGTGGAGATTCTTGATCTTCGAGAGAAGGTGTTGCAAAATTAGTCCATTCCTTTCGTTCACGTGGCATGGAGACATCACTTGCCAGGAGAATCCACTTGGGAGTGCGAGGATGACATGCGCAATTATTTTTCGTATCTATTCGAAGATCAAGGTATGATCTTACTTTGTCCTTTTCTATCGTATAATATTCTTTTTTTATCATGCGTTAGCTTTAATTTCGAGAACAAAATTCTTGTAAATTGAGTAGAATATAACCACCGTAGATTTTCTAATTAATAATTAAATATAAATACTAGATTTTGTACGCTGACAGTACACTCATGTAGATCAATAGTAGATAAATAAAAATATGAGGTGTTAAAATTTTAAAATATTTAAAATGATAGCATTTATAATAATAATAATTATTATTATTATTATTATTATTATTATCATAATAAATAAAATAAAATAAAAATTGTTTATAGGAATAATGGTAGTACTAATAAAAATATTGATAAATAAAATACTAAAAGAAAGATAAAGAACAAGAAAAGAAAAGAAAACAAAGAAAAAAAAAACTTGTGAACAGTGCTCCACACTGTTCACCCATCCCCAACTCGGCCTTCCCAGCGGAAACCCGACCGCATAACCCCTTTTCCCTCGATCTCTCTTTATATATACTTACACAATCAAAAACCCTAACACTACCCTCAAACTTCTTTCTCGCGACTTTCTCCTCTCTCCGCACCGCTGTCCGCTTGATCGCCACGCCTGACTGTCACTACCACATTCTTCAAACAGGGGTATTTTTGACTTTTTTTTTATAAATTACTAATATTATGGTATTTATATTAAATGATTTCTCGATATTGTATTTAAATTAAATAATTGCATGAGGTGTGTATTTAAATATTTACAGTGTTCATTAATGTTTGAGCTGGTAGACTTGACCTAGAAGCCCACTAGACGAACACCTGACAGAATTATGGGGATTATGTAATTAATCGTTTTATTTAGAATTTAATTATTGGAGGTCGTAATTAATTACCGTAATTTATTTAATTGATGCACCTTGCCGTTGCTTCGACATTTGGAGCGCTACCCTAGCTTTTGCCTTCCAACAAATTTCACAACCTTGCCCTGGACATGCCTGCCTTTCTTTCTGCCATTTTTGTAATTCATAATTATGCTCTCTTGTGCTTCATTTTAGCCACACAATAATCGTCGCGGACGTTTATTTAAATTCTAAATAAATTTTAATTTTGTATCGTTGTGCGTTCCAATCGAATTGGAGGCAATCTTGACCCATTTTTCGTGCGACCCAAATTAGGGTAATATTCTGTTCTGAGCATTTTTTATTAATGATATTGATGACCCGACCTAATTTTGGCCCCATGTAATCCTAATTAATTTTAGAACACAGCTTGCATTTATTTCTAATTAAATTGAGGATACCATTCCATAAATCCCGATTTAATCCCAGTACCCTATTAATTGAGCCCATACCAAGCACACAACACCCCCTCACTCTACAAAACGCCAAACACCGAATCGCCCGCCAAATTTTCATCATTTTAAGCGTCTGTGCAAATATCCAAATTTAAGGGGGCTAATTTACAAATTTGCATTAGGTGTCAACACCCCATTGGTTCAACCAAATGAAGATCCCCAAATATTGACTAGTCAACACCCTCATCCTCATATGAATAAAATCCCTCCATATTAAATCTTGACCATCCATTAGAAGGGGGTGCATCATCACCCTTCATTCTCATCTCACCTCACCCTATTTAATGTCCCATCATCCCCTCTTCCCAAGGAAAAACCCAAATCCCCAAACCTAGGCTAGCCCCCACACCCAACCGTAGCCCCCCATTTCTTCATTTTCCTTTCCTTTTCTCTTCTTCTTCTTCTTCTTCCTTTCTTCTTCTTCTTCTTCTTTTCTTTTTTAAATTTAAAGAAGGGGGGAACAACCCATCCACCTACTGTTCACCGAGCTCGGCTACTGTTCACCCGGCCACTTCTCGAGCCCGCTCCGGTCACACTCCCGCAGCCCGGCCATCATCTCTGGCGAGCGCAGCTCCGCTCAGCCCTCCACGACACTACTCCCCACCGGCTCCACCGCACTGTCAGCCACTATTCCTCCACCCGGCCTACTCCTGAGCACCTCCGCTTGAGTCGAACCACCACCACCTGTGCACATCACCACCCTCGAGTCGAGCCCCGAGCTCCCCCTTGCTCGCAACTCCTGCAGCCACCCTCGCCATCAACATCTACTCCTCACCTCCACCCGGTCGACTCCCATCTCCTCCGTATCGAGCTCGACTCCGGCCCGGCGGCCAACCCGACATCACCACCACTGCCAGCAAGTCGAGCCTCCCCTCCCTGCCTGTCCGGCCATCCTCCACGGCGGCTGTGCACCACACGACTCGAGCCCCGCACAGCTGCACATCCCCGCTCCTCCATCTTCTCGAACCCGGTCCGGCCAACTCCCCCGGAGCACCTCCTACCCGTTCTCCACCACCAGGCCCTCCACTCATCCGAGACTCCTCCGTCGGCCATCGTCGACGTCTTCATCCTCCTGCATTTCCTCCTCCTGCTGTACATCATCCTCTCCGGCTCCTCCCGGCCGGCCAACTCCGGCAGCGTCAGCCCCGAGTGTTCCCCGACACCCTCAGCTGCATCCCCGGCAGCCTCCCTGCTGCACTCCGGCGCACCACCACCACCTATCCACCGTGAGCCTCTCCTCCTTCTTCCCTCCTCTAGTTAATATGTATATGTATATCTAAATACGTATATACGAATATGTGTATGTGTATAACTAGTGTATTTAATATGTATATGTATGTGTACATTTAATATAACTGGTATACATGTATATGTATATGTATATGTATATATTTAATATAATTGGTATATATATAAATACTTATTTTAGTATATGTATTATTGGTATATGTATATATATATATAATTTTTTTGTATATACTTAATATATTTTCAATATATATAATTGGTACATATATAAATACTTATTTTAGTATATGTATTATTGGTATATGTATATATATATATTTTGTATATACTTAATATATTTTCAATATATAATTGGTATATATGTATATATATTTAGTATATGTATGTATTTATTAATTGGTATATATATATATATATATATGTATTTGTATATATACACTTAGTATATTTTTAAAATTGATATATGTGGTATATATACATTGTTCAACTAATGTATATATTATACATGTAATTAAATGGTACATATATATATATTGTATATGCATTTAATTTGGTGCATGTATATATGGTAAGTATTAATGTTAGTTAAAAATAGGCATAATGTGTTTTATGTGTCTATCTACTAGATGACCCTAGTTGACCAGTATCATACCTGGCATAGCCCCTGAGTTATGTATTTGTGTTGTGTTAGTGTAACATCTGATAAAATATTACATTTATGTTATGTCTATAGGACTGTTGGTTCATCCAAGCGATACTCTGGAACAGGACATTGATATTACCAGCTAAGGACCCAAGGCGAGTACATTCTCTGATTAGCTTCTTGTTTATGATATCCCCTATGTTCATTGTATCTAGTGTAAATATCCATGCTCTTGACATGATGGTTACACGGATTGGTATATACGGATCTCGTCATGAGATATTATTCCTTGTTCATGGTGTAGCTTGTACAAGTCTTGTTTCATTGTTATCTTGTACATGTACATACACTGATTTCCGGGAAGATTTGCTACCTCCCTAGGAAATCCCGTACCATAGCGTACCATGGTTGGATCTACTATACCAGTCGGGGGTGGAGAGTATTTTAGTGTAGATATGTGATCATACCCAACTCTACATGCATCATAGCTCACCCCACATCTCACGTCGGGTGCGGCCTGACCATTTACATGCTTCATAGCTGTTACATGTGATTAGCCTGACCTCTACATGCATCATAGCTAACCAAATAGTTAGCCTAACCTTACATGAATCATAGCTAATCATATGTAACCAGCCTGATCAAGTTCCCAAGCCGATCACATGTTAAAGCTAGTACTCACACACTTAGTCATAATATTCTTGCTCATTGACATATTGTTTCCTTTCCTGCATTTACTTACAATATTTCCAGTATATCCTTTATTATATTTCTCGTACATATACATCCATCTTGTATATTTCCATCTATATACTGCTACATAGTTTATATCATTGATATAGAACTGCTATTTAGAAATGTACTTTGCTCCTTCCTGATTGGAAAATATTTTCCAGACTATGCCTAGAGGACTGGTATCCGACACTTGTGGACCACAGGGTGAGTAGCTGCAGTCTTGGACTTAGTAGTGCAGTCGTGATTTCGGGAGGTTTAGCCGGAATCACTAGTTATCTAGTTAGTTCCTCAGTTGTCTATTTTGGTACCGGATTTGTCTCCGGCATTTTGTTGAGACTTGAATTTATTGTTGAGTTAGATTTATTTACTTTAGACTTGTGTTGTATTCTTATTTATTTCTTCGATTTCTTATTGTGCTGTAGTTATGTGATTGAGTATGTTATTCATTTATTTTGTGTCATCCGTGCCTCCTTATGGAGATTGGATGCTTGTGTGAGATTGCTTAGTTAGTATCATGACCTAGACAACGTTCTACCGCCGATGCTGCGGCGTAGGCTGGACGTACCCGCGCACTCGTGCCCCTATACCGGGTGCGGGTCGTGACACGTTTTTAGTGGTGGCCCATGCAGGTCAGACTTCACAAGTTGTGCGATGTCGTAGTAGTGCGACGTCATAGTTGTACTACTGCGTGCCTGCTATAGAATATAGGACATAGGATACTAAGATGAGAGAGGATACTCAATCACAAAATTCTTGAGAGATTCCTGGGACGACTCCTTGAGAATCTTATTATAATTTCCAATTTAAATTATTCGCCCTTGTTTCCGTCCGTCCTCACTAGTTGATATTAAATTTGATTATTGTTGATCAGTTAATTAAATTAGGATCTTGGTTTCATTGTAGAGTTTGATTTCATATCGAGATGAATTTTACGGACTAAACTTTACGATATCATTTGATGACATATATTGATGAGAACAGTGAGAAGGGTAAAACGTCTACTTTGGTCATGGAACCTAGAATTTATCGCAGCAATACCGGTTGGCGTGGCGAAGATTCTAGATGACATGATTATAGGGTTGCGTACTTTAGTTACGGAACCAGTCGTTTATCGCACCTATGCTTACTGGCATGGCGAGGATTCTCAGCGTCATAATTTCTGACCGACGTGTATGATTATCAGGTTGTATCTTAAAATTGGTTCTTAAAGTATCATCTCAACACTTATCTACTTCTGTTAATACATGACTTTATTCTATCGTTCTTTTGTTGCTAGCAGTAGAAATACCTTCAGTCCTCAATCCAGTCTTTTTGAGCTCATATTCCTTGAGGATTCCTTGTTAAGTATGATAATTAGTGACTTGTAATTATGTCTGTGTCTTGAGTATTAGTATTGACTGAGTGTTGCTAGTAAGTTGTATGTTTCCTGGTTGGACATGTGAGCAGTAGGCCTTAATCTAGAGTTAGCCCTTAGCATAGTACCTTATAACAATGGTTCTAGGATATATGTCATTATAGTACTGTGAGTAAAGAAGAGTATAGGGTATCAGTGATAGTTCCTAGAGTTAGTATCAGAGCCAACATACCCGTCCTGGATAATCATGATTATGTAATTGGATGATCTATGAAAATAATTAAGTATCCAGGAATTGTGTTAAGGATTAATGGAGCATGATGTTCAATTTGATAATTGATATTGGGAGTGTTAAAGGTAAGGAAATGTATATGCATAAAGAGTTATAATAAGATGTCATATCAGGATTGGTAATAAAAGTGGTAAAGCGTATCACAGATTAGTTTAACATTCTGTAAAGGATTAAAGGGAAATACCTATACATCAATCGAGATAAGGAACCATATACTGCCTATGAGAGTAAAGAAACATGAGTGTTATAGAAGGTACAGGTAATCGTGAGTTCTAATAAGTTTGATGAGATAATCTAATAATGAAGCTAGTGATATCATACCAAGAGTACTAATGAGTCTATATCGAGGATTAGTCAAGAATGATGCTGATAACAGTAAGCACTTTATGTGATGATAATTAGATGATATACCAGTTGATATAGATTGAAAATTATGGAAAAAAATACGTGTGATGATAACTTAAATCATTGGGAGTAATAGTACAAGTGATTCGGGCGGTACAATTTTAGTACCCAGTTGGAAGTTGTAGACACTAGATGTATTGAGTGCACCTCGAGTATTAGAGACCGTGAGCACTTATATGTATATTTGTGGATTTATAAATTAAAGAGTGGAAATGAATTTTAATTTCTGAGAATTATTGAGGAGTTGAGATTTATGTCATTAAATTTCTGAGGGTTCAAATTTAATTCAGTAAACATGGTCAAGGCTATAAAGATTTTAGACGTGATTAAAATTTGATTTCAATATTGAATATTTGACCCTTGAGAAAGTATACATTTTTATTGTTCAAAGGTTAAAATTTTGATGATTTTATTATGAGGATAAAATTTTATGGTGGATGAGAAATATATATTAGTATATGAGTAGATGATATACATGTGTAAGGATCTGTTGACTAGAGCATGATTGAGAGGGCACTGCAGACTGACTTGGGTGTCCATCTAGAGTTGTATTAGGGAGAACAACACTTAGTATGGTGTTGCACTTGACGTGCACTTGAGTGATAAGAACAACTAGTATGAACAATTATAGTAGGTAAGAGAGCTGGCAGTGAGTATGGTACTAAAGAGATAGAGGTATCAAACTTGGATGCATTATTGAACCATGGTTATATTAGAGATTCTTGGTATCAGATTTAGGTATCAATAGACAGTTGTATGCAATGAGGATGTAATCATGGATGTCTTGTGGACTAATGATTAGTTGATATGGATATCAGTGTACAGGAATAGGAATTAGTTAGTGAATGTGCCAGAGTTAAGTGTATGTTAGAGATAGAAGATACTGCAAGAAATATGTTAGCAGGTTCCTTCTTTTCTTTCCTCATGTTTGTTTTCGTCTTCTGATTGATTGATTCCCTAGTACCGTAGCTTGTATTCATGATTTTCTTGTTAGAATATAGTTAGTAGTACACCCTGACAGAGACTGCAATACCATGACGAAAGACACATGACCGTACATTTTTTTTAGATTGTACGGCTGAAGGTAGAATTTTTTTAGACCATGATTATTGGGGTTTGACCATAGTAGATTATGAAGAGGTTATGACTTGACAAGAGAAACGAGATGTTAAAATTTTGGAAGATAAGCATAAAAAGTTAAGGATTTAATATGGCAGAGTTGATGAATCAGTGATTTTATCAGGATTGAGATGTGATTAAATTATCATTAAAATTTAAGGATAAACATTAATTTAAATGAGAGGTAAAAAATTTAATATGGTAGGATTGATGATTATTGATTATGATATATTTATCATTAAAATTTTGAGAAAATTAAGAAGATTATTATTGTATTTATTTGACTGCAAGATATAAATTTAATTGAAAATATTAATTGAGGATTTTGCGAGTATTATATTATTTGAGTATTGTGAGGAAAAAGGAATCGAGGATTTAGATCACTAATGGATTAGTGTTGAATTCGAATTTTGGGATAAGATTTTAATTTTTATAAACGTGCAAGGACTGAATTTTCGATCAAAGGATTGTATGGTAAAAAAAAAATTGTATCTAGTGATTTGCTTAAAATTAAGGAGTAAGATGATAAATGGGTTAGTGTTTAAACACAAACTTTTTGGACGAGATTTTTAAATTTTATTGGATTCATGGATTAGTGTTTTAGATGGAAATTCTTAATTTATAAATGTGCATTGGTTGGATTAAATTAGAAGATTAGATATCAAATTTCGGGTTTTAATTACTAACATCAGATTCGGAGGAGATTATGATACGAATGGAATTCGAGGATTAAATTTGGGGATTTTCAGGAATCCAATAATTTCAGAATTTTTGAAAAATATTGAAATGGCAATGTGGATTGATTATGTAGGTTTTTTAAATTTTGATGGAATGTAATATGACGAATAAATGCTACTATGAGGATTTTAAATTTCGAGGATAAAATTCTTTTAAGGAGGGTAGACTTGTCACTACCACATTCTGAAAACAGGGGTATTTTCGACTTTTTTTATAAATTACTAATATTATGGTATTTATATTAAATGATTTCTCGATATTGTATTTAAATTAAATAATTGCATGAGGTGTGTATTTAAATATTTACAGTGTTCATTAATGTTTGAGCTGGTAGACTTGACCTAGAAGCCCACTAGACGAACACCTGACAGAATTTTAGGGATTATGTATTTAATCGTTTTATTTAGAATTTAATTATTGGAGGTCGTAATTAATTACCGTAATTTATTTAATCGATGCACCTTGCCGTTGCTTCGACATTTGGAGCGCTACCCTAGCTTTTGCCTTCCAATAAATTTCACAACCTTGCCCTAGACGTGCCTGCCTTCCTGTCTGCCATTTTTTGTAATTCATAATTATGCTCTCTTGTGCTTCATTTTAGCCACACAATAATCGTCGTTGACGTTTATTTAAATTCTAAATAAATTCTAATTTTGTATCGTTGTGCGTTCCAATCGAATTGGAGGCTATCTTGACCCATTTTTCGTGCGACCCAAATTAGGGTAATATTCTGTTCTGAGCCTTTTTCATTAATGATATTGATGACCCGACCTAATTTTGGCCCCATGTACTCCTAATTAGTTTTAGAACACAGCTTGCATTTATTTCTAATTAAATTGAGGATACCATTCCATAAATCCTGATTTAATCCCAGTACCCTATTAATTGAGCCCATACCAAGCACACAACACCCCCTCACTCTATAAAATACCAAACACCGAATCGCCCGCCAAATTTTTATTATTTTATGCGTCTGTGCAAATACCCAAATTTAAGGGGGCTAATTTGCAAATTTGCATTAGGTGTCAACATCCCATTGGTTCAACCAAATGGAGAGCCCCAAATATTGACTAGTCAACACCCTCATCCTCACATGAATAAAATCCTTCCATGTCAAATCTTGACCATCCATTAGAAGGGGGTGCATCATCACCCTTCATTCTCATCTCACCTCACCCTATTTAATGTCCCATCATCCCCTCTTCCCAAGGAAAAACCCGAATCCCCAAACCTAGGCTAGCCCCCACACCCAACCGTAGCCCCCCATTTCTTCATTTTCCTTTTCTCTTCTTCTTCTTCTTCTTCTTCTTCTTCTTCTTCTTCTTCTTCTTCTCCTTCTTTTCTTTTTTAAATTTAAAGAAGGGGGGGGGGGAACAACCCATCCACCTACTGTTCACCGAGCTCGGCTACTGTTCACCCGGCCTATTCCCGAGCCCGCTCCGGTCACACTCCCGCAGCCCGGCCAACATCTCCAGCAAGCGCAGCTCCACTCAGCCCTCCACGACACTACTCCCCACCGGCTCCACCGCACTGTCAGCCACTATTCCTCCACCCGCCCTACTCCTGAGCACCTCCGCTCGAGTCGAACCACCACCACCTGTGCACATCACCACCCTCGAGTCGAGCCCCGAGCTCCCCCTTGCTCGCAACTCCGGCAGCCACCCTCACCATCAACATCTACTCCACACCTCCACCCGGTCGACTCCCATCTCCTCCGTATCGAGCTCGACTCCGGCCCGGCGGCCAACCCGACATCACCACCACTGCCAGCAAGTCGAGCCTCCCCTCCCTGCCTGTCCGGCCATCCTCCACGGTGGCTGTGCACCACACGACTCGAGTCCCGCACAGCTTCACATCCCCGCTCCTCCTCCATCTTCTCGAACCCGGTCCGGCCAACTCCCCCGGAGCACCTCCTACCCATTCTCCACCACCAGGCCCTTCACTCATCCGAGACTCCTCCGCCGGCCATCGTCGACGTCTTCATCCTCCTGCAATTCCTCCTCCTGCTGTACATCATCCTCTCCGGCTCCTCCCGGCCGGCCAACTCCGGCAGCGCCAGCCCCGAGTGTTCCCCGACACCCTCAGCTGCATCCCCGACGGCCTCCCTGCTGCACTCCGGCGCACCACCACCACCTATCCACCGTGAGCCTCTCCTCCTTCTTCCCTCCTCTAGTTAATATGTATATGTATATCTAAATACGTATATACGAATATGTGTATAACTAGTGTATTTAATATGTATATGTATGTGTACATTTAATATAACTGGTATACATGTATATGTATATGTATATATTTAATATAATTGGTATATATATAAATACTTATTTTAGTATATGTATTATTGGTATATGTATATATATATATATATATATATATATATATATATATATATATATTTTGTATATACTTAATATATTTTCAATATATATAATTGGTACATATATAAATACTTATTTTAGTATATGTATTATTGGTATATATATATATATATATATATATATATATATATATATATATATATATATATATATATATATATATATATATATATATATATATATATATATATATATATATATATATATATATTGTATATACTTAATATATTTTCAATATATAATTGGTATATATGTATATATATATATTTAGTATATGTATGTATTTATTAATTGGTATATATATATGTATTTGTATATATACACTTAGTATATTTTTAAAATTGATATATGTGGTATATATACATTGTTCAACTAATGTATATATTATACATGTAATTAAATGATACATATATATATATATATATATATATATATATATATATATATATATATATATATATTGTATATGCATTTAATTTGGTGCATGTATATATGGTAAGTATTAATGTTAGTTAAAAATAGGCATAATGTGTTTTATGTGTCTATCTACTAGATGACCCTAGTTGACCAGTATCATACCTGGCATAGCCCCTGAGTTATGTATTTGTATTGTGTTAGTGTAACATCTGATGCAATGTTACATTTATGTTATGTCTATAGGACTGTTGGTTCATCCAGGCGATACTCTGGAACATGACATTGATATTACCAGCTAAGGACTCAAGGCGAGTACATTCTCTGATTAGCTTCTTGTTTATGATATCCCCTATGTTCATTGTATCTAGTATAAATATCCATGCTCTTGACACGATGGTTACACGGATTGGTATATACGGATCTCGTCATGAGATGTTATTCCTTGTTCATGGTGTAGCTTGTACAAGTCTTGTTTCATTGTTATCTTGTACATGTACATACACTGATTTTCGGGGAGATTTGCTACCTCCCTAGGGAATCCCGTGCCATAGCGTACCATGGTTGGATCTACTATACCAGTCGGGGTGGGGAGTATTTTAGTGTAGATATGTGATCATACCCAACTCTACATGCATCATAGCTCACCCCACATCTCACGTCGGGTGCGGCCTGACCATTTACATGCTTCATAGCTGTTACATGTGATTAGCCTGACCTCTACATGCATCATAGTTAACCAAATAGTTAGCCTGACCTTACATGAATCATAGCTAATCATATGTAACCAGCCTGATCAAGTTCCCAAGCCGATCACATGTTAAAGCTAGTACTCACACACTTAGTCATAGTATTCTTGCTCATTGACATATTGTTTCCTTTCCTGCATTTACTTACAGTATTTCCAGTATATCCTTTATTATATTTCTCGTACATATATATACATCTTGTATATTTCCATCTATATACTGCTACATAGTTTATATCATTGATATAGAACTGCTATTTAGAAATGTACTTTGCTCCTTCCTGACTGGAAAATATTTTCCAGACTATGTCTAGAGGACTGGTATCCGACACTTGTGGACCACAGGGTGAGTAGCTGCAGTCTTGGACTTAGTAGTGCAGTCGTGATTCCGGGAGGTTTAGCCGGAATCACTAGTTATCTAGTTAGTTCCTCAGTTGTCTATTTTGGTACCGGATTTGTCTCCGGCATTTTGTTGAGACTTGGATTTATTGTTGAGTTAGATTTATTTACTTTAGACTTGTGTTGTATTCTTATTTATTTCTTCGATTTCTTATCGTGCTGTAGTTATGTGATTGAGTATGTTATTCATTTATTTTGTGTCATCCGTGCCTCCTTATGGAGATTGGATGCTCGTGTGAGATTGCTTAGTTAGTATCATGACCTAGACCGCATTCTACCGTCGATGCTGCGGCGTAGGCTGGACGTACCCGCGTACTCGTGTCCGTATACCGGATGTTGGACTTTGGTAATACATTTTCTGAAAAATAACAATAAATTGAAACCAAGTCTAAGACACAGAAAAAGGTGAAGATAACATACTTATCTCGAATCAAGAACACATGATAAGGACACTGTTCTGAACTATTTAAGTACTTAGTGGAAAATTTTGGTTCTTATCATGTAAAAATGATTTTTACTCAATGAGTTCCTTGTGAACAATCACCCCCCCCTTCTTTTTTTCTCTCTCTAGAAAAATGCAATTGGCGAAACAAGAGAGAGCCGTGCATCAAATCGTATGCTGATGTGGCAGTTTCTTATTGGCTCCAACACAACACACACATTTTTTAAAGCATAAAAAGCACAACACAATTATTAATCCCTATCTAGCAAGTATGGAAATTCAAAGAATACTATGTCAGTCATATTAACATGTTTTGTTGACCAAGACTCCAAAATATATTAGAGCATCTCCTACTTTATTGTGATTTTGGAAAAAAGTTGTTGGGACATACGAATGATAATTTTATTCAAAAATCTTTCTCTAGTACAATTGTCTAGTAAATTAAAATATTTATGTAACAAAAGTAATAAAAGGTATTGTGAAGTTAGTTGTATAGTCCTAGATAATGCACTCGATAATGTAATCATATTAATATCATCAATTATGAATAAAAAAATTCAAAAAATAAAAATATGAGAAGTTCTTGGAATTTGGAATTTATTTTTTAATACTTTGTCTTGAAAGTTGAAAAAAAAGATAAATATTTCAATAATTTGTAAAAGTTTTTTTTTTATTTCATTAACTTTTGTGAATATAGTCTTATCCAGTGTTTTAAAGATCGGATCAAAGATCGATCTGGTCAAGACACTGGATCGGATCAAACCGGTCCAACCAATGATTAACCATAGTGATCCAAATTTAATATCTTATGGACACTAACTTTTACAAAAAAATTCATTTGCAATCGAATTTTGAAAAACTGTGGATCAACACCGAACCAGACCGAAAAAGTTACCGGTTCATGAGTTAACCGGTTGAGTTGGTCGGTCCGAATTTTTAAAACACTGGCGTTACCACCTAGTAAAAATATTATTTTGTGTCTAATGTCATAAAAAAATATAATACAATACAAAAACAATAGGGTTGGAGATGCTCATAGCATACATAAAATTGATGTTGGTAGGTTTCCTTGGCAAGTAGCTCGCTCCAAAAGTTTGTGTATTGATGATAAGGGTAATTTTTAAATTTTTTTGATAATGGTAATTGATTGCAAAGAAATCAATGAAATTCCAAATTCCAAAATCCAAATTCCAAGAAGATGGGATTCTTCTTGGTGAGGGGTTGCAAGAGTAGAGGTCATTGATTGTAAAGAGTCCAAGTGAAGTACATCAGCCTTTCAGAAAATTAACTTTAATCTTATATATGGACTATAGAGGAATGCTGCTCTTTTGCTTTTATGGTCCTTTGAGGAACAGAAGCATACAGAAGGAACTTATCAATGACAATTGACAAGGAATATCAACATGCGTGCATGCATGCACGCGTGATGCATGCCAATATGTCTCGCTTTAGCTAGCTAGGAGAGGAGGGCCAATATCCATCAGCTTTTGATCGCTTGGTCTTCCGACAAGGAATGACCTCCCTTGTTTTATACTCCAAATGCATGGTTTCCTAACTATCAAGCTCATTATATGGTGTTTATTGCTTTCAATTTATGTTCTCTGCACAATTTCTTTAAAATATGATGCTCTCTATGATAATTTTCGATAGGACTGTGCTATTTTGACCATCCCAAAGAGAGACCGTGCTGAGTCCACATGGCAGTCAGCTATTGGCTCCTTCCATCCGGGTGAGTTTGAGCTAGCCGGAAGAGAGACAATGGCTGACGGCTACGTGGACGCAAACCTCTCCGGGACGGACCAAATAGCTTTATCGTTTTCGATAAGGTTTCAATGCCTTATATATATATATATATATATATATATATATATATATATATATATATATATATATTACATGGCATCGACAACATTGACATGCTTAGGGATGACCAAGAGCGGATCCAGAAATCGAAACTAGGATGAACTACAAAGAATTCGGGTGGACTAGATATGGACTAACCTATATATAAAAAGAAAAAAATTATAAGGAAAAAAAAGAGTAAATTTTTTTTTTTTGCAACACTATGGTCGATCAGTCCTTAGGGATGATAACGGAGCGGGTAGAGGCCGGAGACTATAATATCTTCCATTTTCATCTCCGAGTAGTGTTTGAATTTCCGTTCCCGTTTCTATCTCCGTTCGGGTTCAGTTTTTTATCCATATTTTCGTCCCGTTAAACAATGCACTCCCCGTCCCGTTAATACTTTCAAGACCGAATTTTTTCATCCCCTATTCCGTTAATATTTTTTTTCTGTACATTATAAACTTAAAAATTAATTTTATTAAAAAAAAGACATGTTAATAAAATCTGTTTTTGGTTAAATTTTTTTTTTACTACTAATTGATAGAGAAAATGATACAATAAACAAAATATGAACCCAACAAAAATATACAAGTATTAAATAGAAGTCTACAATACAAAACAAAGAGAATGTTAACCCCATAAAAACATATTCAAAATAGAGCTATATAATTCCATATAACAAAACACATGTGGATATAAGTAATCGTGGTCGAAAATTTATCGGAACGAAGAGTACCATACTCATACCCAGCCTCAAATCCGATCGATTTTTTTTTAACCCACATTCTCGCTTCCGTCTATGTTTTTCAAATCCGTCCGTCCAATGTCATGAATGAAGTTATTGAAATTGCACGAGGAGAAATATCTCCCAAGATAAAAATCGAATCTTGATCAAATTTGAAGAAAATTGGCATCCCTAGATATGCTGGTAAGTACAATTTAAAAAAAAAGATAATGAAAGATACTAAAATAATATATAAGATAGTAATGTGCCCTCTGACGACATGAATGTAATTTTTTTTTTCTCTCCTCTCTTCATATGTACTTAAGTTGCTAATAAGGCTGCCGATATAAATGTTTGATTTTTTTTTTTCATCACTAAATGATCAGAGAAATTAAAAAACAAAATAACATATGAAATTTGCTGTACATAAAATATTTTTAAACAAATTAATTAAAAAAAAAAAATTTTGCACAAATTTGAAATCCCAAAAGCTTTTGCCATCCCAGATGGTGAAAATATAAAAAAATAAATTTTTTTTATATTTGCCAATTTTGACAACAGGGTTTGCCAAATTTTTATCAACAAAGTTGGCAAAAATCTGACAATGCTTTTTTTTTTTTTGGTTTTTTGTTTGTTTGTTTTGCTTTATTTTTTTTTAGGTTTTTTTGTTGGATTTTTTGGATAGTTGGATTTGGTTTTTGTTTGTGTGTGTTGGTTTTATAAAAAATTAACCAATAGATTTTCTAAAGACAATTTAAAATTAACTAAAATATTTTTTCAAATATTAGATACCACATCTATTATCATTCAAAATATAATTTTAGAAATAACAACCGTTTGATTATTATCTATACTAATTTGTTATTATGTATACTAATATAATTTAAAATATATATTTATATTATCTATACTAATTTGTTAAATAAGAACCGTTTTGATTAAATCAAAATATATTATTAGTTAAATTTTTATTATCTATACCAATTTGTTATTATCTATACTAATATGAATGATAACCATTTGATTAAATCAAAATATAATTTGTTATCAAAATATACTAATATGAATGATAACCGTTTGTTATTATCTATACTAATTTTTTATTATCTAACTAAACACATATTCAAAATTTAAAATATATATATTTACGAGAAATCATAATTAAAATAGATATCACAATTTAACAAATAATAAACTAATTATTTCTTATCTATATAATTAATTATTTTAAATAAATTTTGTGTACAAATAATAATACATTATCTTTTAGTGACATGAAATAAAAATATAATATTGATAATAATATTAATCAATAGATTTTATTATCATTCATATTAATATGGATAATAACAAATTAGTATAGATAATAAACAAATCCGGAAATAAAATGACCGAAAGTAAAATTTTGAGGTCGAAAAATTATTTTTTACGATTCTAAAATTTTTCGAAGTCAGTCAAACGATGAAACAATTTATCCCATAGTACTTTTCGATACAGTCATTTTGGCACAAACTGGACCTTGTTTCGATCTCTCAGTCAAAAGTTCTGATACTTTAAAGTTTTAAAATTTTATACTTTTGCCTGTAACATGTGCGTCTTGCTTCGGATAAAAATTCTTTCTACACGAATTGTGTTACTCTCATCGAAAACATACAAATTGACCGATTGTTTGACGAAAAACGATTTCCAAACAAATAGTTATAGCCGCTCGAAGTGTGCTCGACGGCAAACGTAATTTTCTTATGGCAAATTTTTTATTTTTATTTTTTGATGTTCAATGATAGCATATTTTATTTTGGATGTTAAATTTTATTTTTTTTCTAATTTATTTAAAAAATGTATTACTACAACATATTTTTAAAAGAACTAATAAATAGAACTAAACAAAAGCACTATTTTAAAAAAAGCAAAAAAAAAAAAAAAAAAAAAACACCAAACACAATTATAAATAAAAATCAAGAAAAAAAACATAAAAAAAAAACACTCTCATATTTTCGCCAACCCAATTGGCAAAAATTTGACAAATATAATTTTTTTTTCATATTTTCGCCATCCTAGATGGCGAAAGCTTTCGTGACTTCAAATTTTTTCTAATTGAGTATTTTTCCTCAAAATCCTTCTCCAAACCATTCTCAAAATGAGAAATTTTTCTCAAATTTTTTGAGGGAAGAACTCTCTCTCCTCAAATTTGAGGGAAGAGAAAGAAAATCATCAAATTTAAGGATCCACTATTCAAGACCATTTTACCCTCCAAGTTGTAACTAATTACTAATATATCCTACATATGTTAAACACTAAACTAAATTAAGTTACCATAATTTCTAATTTCTAATTTCTAATTATAAATAATATAATAATTGTACCTTTAAAATGTTCTTATTGAGATCTTTCAATAGAATCTAATATTGAATATATTTATTATTAGTATTTTCTTGTTTTATTAGATTCATTTTATTAATAAAATAATATTTAAATAATTTGGCATAAATGAATAGAATAATATCAAACTTTCTAAAATTAAAATACATTGACTTAAAAAAAAGATAAACAAGTACATCAAAATTTAAAATAACGCTACCAACAACAACATTGAAATTAAAAAGTCTAAACGTTACAACAACATTAAAATTAAAAATACTTAAAGTATTACAACAACATTCAAATAAAAACAATCTAAAACACTTTTAGAACGGTGGTATATCATTTCCATTTCTATTGTATCCTCCTTGAAAGGAATCAGATAACCTACCTTGAAAATATCCCGTATTAAAATTACCATGAGAAGTTTTAGCAGATGATTGTCGAGCCTGATCATCACGAGCCATTTTTTCCACAATTTTGTTTTTCATGGATTTCCAATATTTACGTTCATTTGAATTTTTGAAGGAATCCAAATCTAAAATCATAATTCTCATTTGTGTGCACAAATCTCGTGAGGCTGAGCTCATTTGTATGGTAGATATTAAGTCAGCTCATGAGCTTGATGAAGATAGTACATCAGATGTACCGGCTCCAAAATTTATTATGTGAAAATAATAATAAAAAATTGGATGAGAAAGTGAATGGTTAAATGAGTGGTGGTATTGCAATCTTATAGAAAAAAGTTAGTGAGTTGGAGTTGTATAATATTATAAAATAATATTAATAATATTAAATATTATAAATAATATAAAATTATATAATATTATTTCGATAAATAATATTAATAATATTAAATATTATAAACAATATAAAATAAAATAAAATAATATTATATTGGTAAATAATATTAATAATATAATATTAGTGTATATGATTGTATTAAATAGTTGTGACAAAATGAATTTACATAGAACTAAATAATCGTTGTTTATTATTTGATGATCGATGGATTGGAGATGTAAAATTTTGATGATAGCATAATATAGAAATAATTTTTTTTTGAGTCCTCAAATTAATATATTTTTTGAGGATGAGTTTGAGATGGCCTTAGCAGGTGGAAATGAGAAATTTGCGGGTGCATGAATAGCACCTATCTTAGTTTCTTCCTTCTATGTCCACAACAAGTTTGATCAAATTCACAGTACAAATAAGTTCATGTTTAAAGCTTTAGTTGTTGAAAGTGTTATTATCTTTTCAATAAAAATACATGATGTATAGAAAGTTGTTATTTTATTTGTTTCGTGAGAGTATTTTAGTTTCATGGACAAGAACATATGTTATTCCAATGTAGTCTATTAATAAAATGATTATCGTCATATATCTTGGTGTTATTCAATTTTAATTTTATTTTTATTTTTACTGTATCAATCTTGATTTGGACAAGTTAATTTATCGAATTTTATATTCATGTCTTGTATGAGTACAATTTAGACTTATACGACTAGACATGTTATTTTTCTTTTAGAAATTTATGTGTGTTATGACCCATCAAAACATAGATTTATGTGCATTATGACCCATTAATGAGACCTCGTTCAATCAAGGATTTATGGGTGTAATGATCCATTAACGACATCTCATTTAATTATGGAATCATTGGTTGTTATGACCCCCTAAGATGTTGCGCGTGAGATAATTAAACAATAATGCTAAGTTTACTACCAAATGCTTATAACCTTCTTACAACCCTCTCTTCTCCCTCTCCTATGTGGGTCACACCTGGCCTCACCTCTCCCTCGAATGAACGACTGCCACGTGGCGGTCATCCATCGGATCCCACCTTTTTTTCCTCCTCCAATGAACGGCTCACGTGGCCGCCACGTGACGGTTGTAAGACGGTTGTAGACATTTGGTTGTAAGCAGTATAACCAGACCATATTAAGATGCATACGAAGCCCCAGACTAATATAAACACCTACTGATACAGCACATATTTATTTTTCATTCACATAAATATATGAGATTTTTAGAGTAATAGTACTGAATTCCCGAACTAACGGAAAATTTATAAACTGCTAGATGAATCCCACACGAACTTTGTCCAATATATCTTCTCAGCATCAAACCTGCATTGCAAGTTCCTCACTTCTGAGAATTACATACAACATGGTCAAGGTGTGTAATGGGCCGGGCGGCCCGGAACCCGGCCCGGGTCAACGTGGTCTCGGCCGGGCCGAATCCGGTCAACGGAACGGCCAGACTACCGGGTCTGCATTTTTGGCCCGAAAAGTCCGGCTAGACTCGGTTCAGAAACCGGTCCGAACCAGTTTAGATCAGCCAACCCGGTTGACCCGGCCCGGCCCGCTAATCCAGTCGAAAACCGGTTTAGACCCGATCTAAACCCATATTTTTTCTAATTTTATTTATTTATTTTAATTACTTGTACATTTTATTACAAATTTTATGAAAATAAAATCTCAACATTCAATTTTTTGGTTAGTTATAAATAAATGTTATAGCATATTTAAATTATAATGACATTTAATAAAATTATTCTATTTTTTCCTGATCTAAAAAAAAAAAAAAAAAAATCGGACCGCCCCGGACCCAGTCCGATTCGGTCCGGTTCTCTCCTACCGTGTTATGGGTCCGAATTGGATTTCGTATTTTTTTCTCCGGCCCGACCCGGCCTGCTTCCTCGTCCGATCTTAGTCCAGACCGACCTGAACCCGGTCAAACTCGGTCGACCCAAGTCTAGAGCCGTCCGGCCCGGCCCGGCCCATTATACACCTCGACAAACTTGGAGAGAATGGCCAAACTGAAATGCATGCCCTGTCAAGGACCAGCAGTAAATAACAATGATAGATGAGGGTGATCATGCAGCTGTGTCGTCAATAAATACCTGAAATTCTTCTCCATAATCAGGGAATGAAGATTTCTGAAACTCCCCCTTCCATTAATTCAACCAGCATATATCCACAACAATAGCTGCATAAAACTTATTCAGCAGTTTGATTAAATTTACATGGCCTTAGGATCCAAAATTCATAGAGAGCGACAACTGAGTTAATTTTCTTCTTAAAAATATACAAACTAAATACTTCTTCGTCACTAATCTCCCAGGGAACAACTTGCTTCAGGTTTGAAAAATCCGCAGCAAAACTACGGAGATGCGGAATAGGAAGTGAGCAGAAACTGGCAAAATCCCAAATGTGGCACAAAACCTATGAATTTTGTGCAAGTACAACATTTCTTCAATATTTTTCTTGAGTTATAAACACCTATTGACAATGATAACACATAGCACTAATCGGAAGAGAAGAGTATGCAATTTTTCTTGGTTAACCAGAAAGATAGTTCCATATTAAAAAAAAAAATCAAGTGAATATCTGAATGTATAATTATGTTTTGTATTGATGTATGCACATAGGGTGTGATGGGATGACATGTGGGATATTTTTTCTAGATGGACTATTTTTAAATTCCTCAAAGAAACAGTTATGTTTTTTTGTCACCCTTTTTGGAAAATTTTCATAAGAGCTAAAGCATCATATGGAATTAGCTACTCGGATTCGAGGGCAAAGTGGCGTTTAGTTGGCACACTTTGCACTTTGAACTTTGTATTTTGCTCTTTACACTTTTCACTTTGCATTTCGCATGTACGTATCGGATGTGAGATGGCTCTTGTGCGCATTGTTGCACGGGTTGATTGTTATCTTACCATAATTGGACGGTAGCTAGAATTAGGGTTAGGGCTTCCACCTATTTCTATATATATTCTCTTCGTGCCTCCTTTTGGAGAAATACAAAAAAAAAAAGAAGATCAGAAGAGGATAGGAGCCATAACCGTCACCTTAAAAAATTCTTTTAAACACAAGAGGGATTGATAATAATAATAATAATAATAATAATAATAATAATAATAATAATGTGCACGTGCATTGCACACACGTAAACAAATTTGTTGGAAAAAGAAATTAAATTAGAATGTGCTGTAAATACCACTATCTCGTGGAATCAAACACACCCAGCCAAACAAAATATATTCCACCTTAACCACATGAGTTAGAAATATATGGTTATAGTTATAATACTAGTCACTTTCATGTATGTTGCAAGTACAAAAAAAAAAAAAAATTTGATATTTTTAAAAATTTGATAAAATTTTAAATTATACTAAAGTATTTGAAATATAATTTGAATATATTTTAATTAGGACTTATTATAGTTATATTTTTAGAATTTTAAATATATATTTAATTAGATAATACTATGTATTTATTTTAAATATAATTTAAAAATTGAATATATTTTAAAATTTATTATATGTTAAGGTAGCTAGAAAGATTTAAAATTTTTATTTTTAACTAAGATAAATACGCAATTATAATTTTTTTTGAATTTTTTTATTATTTAATAGAGGATATACATACAATTTTGAATAGCTTATTTCTGACTAGTTTTCAAATCACATAATAATAATAAAAATTAGATAGTTAAATAATTAGTTAAAATTTATTGATTTATTTATTTATTTTAATTATATAAAAATATATATACGAATTAGAAAGTTGATTTTCAACAGTCTTAAATCTCTTTTTAAAGATTAGACATGTTTTGAACTGTCTTAAATCAATCTTTAAAGAGTAGACGTGTTTTCCTATGATTCCTTCGGCCCCAATTTTTAGAGAGTAGACATGTTTTCCTATGATTCCTTCGGCCCCATGCCCACCGCTACTACCCTTTCCTTAGCAAACGCAAAAAAAGAAAAAGAAAAAAAAGACTCCATTTGTTTAAGAGTTTGAATTTGAACACAAAAGTTTCATGTGCGCAAATGTGTAAGGCTTACTCTTAACTCAAGAAAGAAGAGGAAAGCAAATAGATATATATATATATATTCAAATGTCTAGCCCAACATCTTTCTTTCTTGCATATCTAGAGCACATATTAGAATGTACAAAGTCAAGAAAATGGAGCTCTATTTTGTCACAAAGTAATATCTTCCCATATTTATAATTATGTATATACAAACCAGAAGTGTAAGGAAACAAAACTACTAGCCTATGACAAGAGAAGGAAGCAACGAAAGAGTTCTTTAGAATTTAGGTCTTAGAAAATTTTGTATTTAGATCTCCATAATCCAACTAATTAGTATTTGAATCTTGAATCAACGTTTGACTCGACTGACTTGATTATGTTATTGAAAGAATCCTTGTATCTACTTTATTATAGAAGTCTATACCTACTATGATTTTATTTATTCTGTGTACTAGTTACTCTTTCATTATATGTGTACATGAATGACTAAGTCAACCATTGATCCAAGATCAAATACTAATTAGGTTGATAATGGAGATCCAAATACAAATTTACAAAAATTTAGTTGTCTTTGACCTCTCTTTCAAATAATCCTTCTTTCCAGTTAACTTTAAACAACCCCCCTGTCACGTCCCAATATCAAAATTTGGAGACGGACATGGCTAGCTCCCCCGTACAAGGTATACAACGTTGTACGTCGGTCATGGCTGTAGAAAGACTAAGGGGATGCATGCTACAATCAAATCTCCTAGGGTCTTAGAACAACTATGTCTCAATCATTCAAGCAAGTAGCAATAAACATAGAACATGCAAGATAAAGTAATAAGGCGTCCCAAACACTTCATCAGAATGTTCTAGAAGTCCAGCCGTCAAAATGTTAGGCTAGCAGAGTATCAATATTTACATAACCGAGATCAGCTGCAGTCTGCCCAGACAAGCCGGCTAACAGGTGCCGGTGGCTAAATGCCCAAAATAGTAGAATTTACAAAACGAGCAATGAACAAGGAGCCCACTCGCCGCCCTCAGTGACCATGCGTCTGGTGTGTACCATCTGTGGAAAGATAAGCTAGATCCTCCAGTGTTGGCTCCAAATTTGGCCATACAAAACCAATGGAATTAGACCCCAAATAGCAAGTACCACAAGAAAGCACGAATGAAGAAACAAAATATATCAAGTATATAGTGCAAGAGCCAAGAATCATTGGCGCGTGCCTCATCATCGAGATAACATGACACTCATTCCTAAACAAGGACAAAAGATGCCATGTCACACAAGATAAGGTACGTCCCATGATTACGGTCAAGCTGAGGTTCTGTATCGCATTTCGGTCCATGTTCCATCATAACATAATAGTCCAACTCCCCAACCAAACAAGGACATGAGATGAACCATCACACCATGAAGGACATGAGATGAACCATCACACCATGACAGTTCATGTTCCCAAGCTACTAGCAGAAAAATACAAATCACAAACAAGTAAGGTTATAATCGGCCAAACA
>JAYESA010000016.1:104482008-104517008 GCA_036927795.1 Iris macrosiphon | reverse complement strand
GGGGCTGTGCTTGCTGTGTTTGGTCAGTTGTGGGTAGGTAGGGGCCGGCCAAGCAATAATAAAGGGGGTTTACATGTAGGAAATTACCAAAATGTCCTCCCGTAACTCGGTTTTGGGTTTCAGGATTCCAAAAGCACTCAAACTAACTCCAAATCTCTCCAACTAACCCACTAAAAATATAATAAATATTCTAAACCCAAAAATAAGTCTCACAAGGGTGTGGGCTGGGTCGGACATGGGTCCACTAGGGTCTGACATGGGTCCAGGTTAGCAAAAACCCTAAAACAATCAATAAAAAATAATACAACCACTAATTAAATATAAATACAATTAAATATAAATAATACACAATTAACCCAAATTAAAAAAAAATATCCAGCTCTAAAAATGGGATGGTGACATAAAGCCATTAGAAATAAGTAGAAAAATATATCAGCACAGATACAATAACCAAGTAAGGATACCAAACCTATCAGTTGGTCACATGAATCATATCTTGGAGTCATGAATACAATTAGTCAAGAATATGTCATTTCAATAATCAGTCTTATTCATGAATGTCTCATCAATTCCTTGAGTTCTTGGATCATAGATCATAGTCAAGCTATCATGAATCACCAATTTAGAATAGACACCAAGTTCATAACATAACCTACACATGCACAAACAATCAGAGGGGTCTTTTAGGCACAAGCGTACTCAACAAAGTACGCTAGCATCCTGGAATCTAGAATACACATGCAAAGCCTGGCGTATAATATAGGGTTATCATAGTTGGCGTACTCGAAC
Organism: Iris macrosiphon; assembly: GCA_036927795.1. Taxonomy (NCBI): domain Eukaryota; kingdom Viridiplantae; phylum Streptophyta; class Magnoliopsida; order Asparagales; family Iridaceae; genus Iris; species Iris macrosiphon. The sequence goes on along the minus strand of JAYESA010000016.1, from coordinate 104,516,219 downwards.
AAAGCACGCAAGGAAGTAAGGGTGGCATACTAATTCAAGCACGTGAGCACCCAATGTTTGCCTACTCTAAACGAGCATTAAACATTCATGGGTCAGCGTACTTCATCGGAGTACGTGTCATGACCCGTACCCGATGTAGGGATGCAAGTCGGGAACAACGTCCAGCCTACGTTGCAGAATCGGCTGTAGAACGCTGTCTGGGTAATCTATCTAGCAATATAATGATCCACCAACAATAACAATATACTCAATCATAGATCTAAGATAGAAACGAGCACGAATACGATAAAGAATAGAATAGTCACATACAACTCATGAGTCTAAAATAATAACATCAATGAATCTGAAAGAATACTAACGAATAAGCTGGAGATAAATCCAGTACAAAGAATACTAAGAAGCTACAAGTCCCGGGTCATCTGTCTCAGTTGGGATAAGTCCCTCCTGAGCCAGGGTCTCTGACTCTAAGCCCACAACATCCTGAGGTCCATAATGTGTAGGGTACCACTCCTCAGTGTCATCTGGGAAAAATATATCCAGTCAGGAAAGGAGCCAAGTACATCTCTAACAGAAGTTCTAATCAATGATAAAAACTATGTAACAGGAAATAGATGTGAATATACAAGATGCACAATAGATACAAGAGATACACAATAATGAACTACTAGAAATAAATACAAGAATGAACAATATGATAGTGAACAAGAATACTAATGACTAAGTGAGTGAGTACTAGCTTTAACATGTGTTTGGGAACTTGCACAAGAGTATAATGACCTGGTTAATCATACGTGTGGTGTATGATCAACACTCACAAGGAACAAGACATGCACAAGGAGGGTATGATCACATATCTACACTAAAATACTCCCCATCCCGACTGGTATAGTAGATCAAACCATGGTATGCTATGGCACGGGATTCTCTAGGAGGGTAAAAATCTCTCCGAGAGTCAGTGTCTGTACATGCACAAGATAATCAATGAAACAAGACTTGCACAAAATATACCATATACAAGGAATAATATCTCATGACAAGATCTGGATATACCAATTCGTGTAACCATCGTGTCAAGAAATATGGATATCTACACTAAATACAATGAACATAGAGGATATCATAAATGAGAAACTATCAGAGAATGTACTTGTCTGAAGTCCAATGAACAGTCTCACAGATGTCTGATACGGTGCCTCAAAGACCTAGATATGGAATATAACATCAATACAAGATTTCGAAAAGAAAATAAGTTAAACTAGTCAACTTCTAGGCCAACAAGCCATTTCTAAGTCAAAAGTCAAATTAGGTCAACTCTAAGTCAAATCGGTCAAACTATGGTCAAACTATGGTCAAATTATGGTCAAACTATGTCAACTAACTATTTCTAGGTTGCATGAGTCTATCTCAAAGATATTGGGTTCAAATATTATAAATCTAGGTCATACTAACTATATCTTAGGATACTAGGATACCGTATCTCAGGATACATAAATAGGAGAGAAAATATCACACATACATATATCAAACAATATTAAATATTAAATCCTAATTACCAAAAGCTATGTGGATACATTGGTTTCAAACCAACTTGGTATCACAACACTAAACCTTAATCTTGATACCCAAACCCAATACCTTGGGCATCCCCAAATACCTTGATACTTACCTTGATATCTCAAGGTAAAAGCCACAACTTCATATATATACTAACTACCCATAATAACCATATGCTAACAACTAATTATTATAAATATAGTATACTAAAGCATAATTAACAATTAGAAATATATATACATATACATATATATATATATATATACATATATATATATATATATATATTATATTTAAAATACATAATATCTATATAATCGCAGATCTTTCACTATAACCTTGCTGACCGTCGCTGAAATCGCGGATGCGCTGCTGATACCGCTGCTGTTACTGCTGCTATCGCGACAGTTTCCTGATGCTGTCGCTGTTGCTAAGCCGTTGCTGTCGCTATTGCTGAACTGTTGTTGCTATTGCTGCTGCGATTGCTGCTGCTGTCGCAAATGCTGCTGCGGCTGCTAAATCCACTGCTGTTGCTGCTGCTATTATTGTGACATTGAACTGTCACTATAGCTGCTGTCGCCTCTCCCATCTCTTATATATATATATATATATATATATATATATATATATATATATATATATATATATATAGTAACATATATATGATAACACATATACGTATACGTATATATAATCATACACAATATATATACATATATCATATAAGTATATATAAATAGCAAAATATATATATATATATATATATATATATATATATATATATATATATATATATATATATATATATATATATATATATATACACACACACATTAGGTAAAATAGATACATAGATATAAGACACACTAATACATAAATAAATAAATAAATAAATAAATATATAACAACAATATATATATACATACATATAATTACACTTCACAATGACTAAGAACAATGGGAAAAATAGATCTAAAAATAATTACACAAACACATGGAGTGTATCACACCCGTATCCCACTAGATCTAGGATACACTTGTGACACGAGTCCACCACACATCCAAACGTACCCCGAAGGACACGAGCAAGTCTAATATATTATTTATGAACAATACGAAGTATCAAACACAAATCTACGTGTCCGTATCAAAATATGACATGCACAAAGTCCCGTGTCGGAGAAAAATTCCCCAAATCAACACGTATCACCAAATTGTTGGGATACGACCTACACGTACCCAATTGTGGACACGATACTATCCCCAAATACACAAGCACATGTCAAATTAATCTATATGACCAATTGACACACACAACAATTGTCAATCTCGGAATTCTTCCAAAATTGATACAAAAAATACCATAACTTTCTCAATAGGCCTCCTTTGAACACAAAACCAAATCCTATGGGTAGCCTATGCGTATGGGTTGATTTCTCATAGTTAAATCTCACATTTAGAACCTAAATTAAGGGAAAAAACTAAATTGTACCTATTGTGAGATGGATTTCCAATGTAACCTCCAAATGTGATAAAATTGGCCTCCAATTTATAGATCCTTGCTCCTCTTTGTAGATCCTTGCTTCCTCCTTCTAGATCCTTGCTCCGCTAGTCTCCAATGGTGTTTTGGGAAGAAATTAGGATGAAATTTGGTAGGGAAATGATGTGGAATGAAGGAATTTGGTTGAAAAAAATTCTAGATCTAGATTTCAAATAAAAAGAGGAGAGATAAACTTTCCCCCTCTTTTAATATAGGCCGGCCCCCTCTGCCCCTTCCTCAAGTTACTATATAATATCCATTATACCCCTTGGGGCCTCTCATGAAGAAATAATTAAGGAGGAAAGCTTTTAGTCTAATGGTTTAATTAAATTAATCATCCTCCTAATCAATGGGCTTTCTAATTGGGCTCAATTCTAACAATTAATACATATTGGTCCATGAGTCTAAACTAAACTAGTTAGGTCCACTAACACAAGTCCAAAATAAATAACTAACATCTAACAAAAATTAAATAATACAACAATAATTATTTAAAATGCACAATATTTAATGAATTATAAAATTACTAAAATACCCTTTCCTAAAAAATATGGTAGTGACAAGTCTACCCTCCTTAAAATAATTTCGTCCTCAAAATTCAAAGATGAAAACTACCCCCAGAAATAACAGAATATAATCAAAGAACAGAACTAAAGAACAGAACTAACTATGAAAGAACATACCTCAAGGCACAAAAAAAATATGGATAACGCTCTCGTATTTCATCATTTCTCTCCCAGGTAGACTCCCCCGGAGAGTGATGCCTCCATGCGATGTGAACCAAAGGAATAGTCTGGTTTATCAGCACCTCCGATCCAGAATCTCAACTGGCTGCTCTGGATAGCTAAGAGTAGGGCCCACTTCTATCTCTGAGTGATCCAATATATGACTAGGATCTGCCACGTACCGTCTCAACTGCGACATGTGAAACATGTTGTGCACTACCTCTAATGCAGGTGGCAAGTCTAGTCTATACATAACGGCACCGACCCTCTCTAGAATAGTGAAAGGTCCGATGAATCGCGGACTAAGCTTTCCGCCTCCACCGAAGCGAATCGTGCCTCGTGTCAGAGAAATCCTCAAAAACACCAGACCACCCACCTAGAACAAAATACAACCTTAAGAACTTAATCTATAACAAACAACCAATAACAAGCACAAAGCAAAAATCTAAACTATACCTCAAACTCCAAAGGTCTCCGGTGGCTATCGGTCCAATGCCGCTGTCTGTCCTGTGCCACTCGAAGTCTGTCTCTGATCAACTGAACCTTCTCTGCAGCATCCATAATCATCTCTGGTCCAAGCAAAAATCTCTCTCCAATATCGTCCCATGACAAGGGAGTACGACACCTTCGACCGTACAGAGCTTCAAAAGGTGACATCTCTATACTAGCCTGGTAGCTGTTGTTGTAAGCAAACTCTACCAAATGGAGATGGTCCTCCCAAGAACCCCCAAAATCTAGTACACAAGTGCGTAATATATCCTCGAGAGTCTGAATAGTCCTCTCTGACTGTCCATCTGTCTGGGGATGATATGCAGTACTGAATTTGAGCTGAGCGCCCAAACTCGCTTGCAAACTCCTCCAGAAATGAGAAGTAAAACGACTATCCCGATCCGAGACTATGCTGACGAAAACTCCATGTAGCCTGACGATCTGCCTCACATACATCTCTGCCAGCTTTTCCGTAGACAAACTCACCTTTAAAGGCAAAAAGTGGGCCGACTTGGTCAACCTATCAACGATCACCCAAATCGCGTCTTTCTCTCCTGGAGATCGTGGAAGTCCGGACACAAAATCCATAGTAATGTGCTCCCACTTCCACTCTGGAATGGGTAATGGCTGAAGTAAACCTCCTGGCCTCTGTCTCTCGGCTTTCACCTGCTGGCACACTAAGCATCTGGATACAAACTGTGCCACTTCCCTCTTTATGCCATACCACCACACACTCTCTCGCATATTCTGATACATCTTGTTGGCACATGGATGCATGGAATACTGAGAGCGATGCACTTCTTACAATACCTCCTCACGCAGCTCTCCACTAGGCACACACAATCTAACTCTATGCCGCAAAGATCCATCCTCGGCAATAGTGAAATCATCCTCCAATCCTGCTGTCACCTGAGCTCTGATGCTCCTCAGAGATACATCCTCATACTGTGCTGCCTTGATCATGTCCATCAAATCTGAATATATCCGTAATCCCGATATCTGCATAGCCAAACTAGGAAGTACCACCTCAATGCCCAAGCTCTATAAGTCCTCAAACAAATATCAATCCTGTGTCAAGAACATAGCAACCGGATACCTGCTCAAAGCATCGGCAACTACATTAGCTTTCCCAGGATGATACTGCAAAGATATATCAAAATCTTTCATCAGTTCCAACCACCGACGCTACCTCATATTCAACTCCTTTTGCGTGAAAACGTACTTCAAGCTCTTGTGGTCAGTGAAGATCTCCACATGCTCTCAGTACAAATAATGTTTCCATAACTTTAGGGCGAAGATGACTGCTGCAAACTCCAAATCATGGGTAGGATAGTTCTTTTCATGAGGACGCAATTGCCTGGATGCATAGGCAATCACTTTCCCATTCTGCTGAAGAACATAACCCAAACCTTTCTCCGATGCATTACTATAAATAGCGAAACCTCCAGACCCTGATGGCAATGTAAAAATAGGAGCATACGTCAACATCTTCTTTAATTCCTCAAAAGCAACCTGGCAATCCTCCGTCCAAAGAAACTCTACATCCTTTCTGGTGAGTCTGGTCATCGACTCGGCAATTCTCGAAAAATCTTGCACAAACTTCCTGTAGTAGCCTGCAAATCCTGAGAAGCTCTTGATCTCTGCTACCGAACTCGGGGTCTTCCAAGATTCCACTACTGCGATCTTTTTCGGATCCACTGAAATACCATCACCAGTCATAACATGCCCCAAGAACTCTACCTTGTCCAAGAAGAACTCACACTTGGACAACTTCCTATACAACTTCTCCTTCCTCAACACCTCCAACACAATCCACAAATGCTCCTCATGCTCCTCCAGTGTCTTCGAGTATATGAGTATGTTGTTGATAAAAACCACCATGAACTTGTCAACGTACAGATGGAACACCTTGTTCATCAAGTTCATAAATACCGTCGGTGCATTAGTCAACCCAAACGACATCACCATAAACTCGTACTGACCATACCGAGTTCTAAAAGCAGTCTTCGGTATGTCCTCCGGCTTTACCTTCACCTGGCAGTAACCTGATCTCAAATCTATCTTAGAAAATACCTTGGCACCACTCAACTGATCGAATAGATCATCAATCCGTGGCAAATGGTACTTATTCTTGATAGTGAGATTATTCATAGCCCTGTAATCAATGCACATGTGCACCGATCTATCATTCTTCGGTACAAACAATACCGTGGCTGCCCATGGTGAAGAACTCAATCTGATAAACCCCTTATCCTGCAATTCGTCTACCTGCGTCTTCAGCTCGACCAGCTCGCTGTTGTTTACTCTATAGACATGTTACGAAATTGGTTCTGCACCTGGCACCAAGTCTATAGAGAACTCTTCTATCAACAAATGTGGCAACTCCTTGTCTTCTACCATAGATCCACAAATAATGCCTTCTCTCTGCTCTGCAGCTCCTCTAGCAAACTCAAACTCTGGCTCTCCCGGCGGACCAAACAAAACTCTACCTCCTCTACAATCTATACTAGCACGGTGCCTACTCAACCAACCCATCTCGAGTACAATATCGTAGCTCGAAAGTGGCATTACAAGTAGATACACACTCAACTGCCGGCCTCCTAGAGTAACTCTCCGATCCTTGCAAATATCATTAACTAGGATAATGCCTCCCCAGTTTATGATCTTGCAAGTCCTAAGCAAAGACTCAGCTACCAAACCATGCTTCAGAGCAAAAGAAATATATACAAAACTATGGGAAGCACCACTATCAAACAAAGCTAAATCTGGAATAGAATCAAGAAGAATAAAACCTGCGATAAAATCTCCGGTGGGCTCGTCCTCCTCGATGGTCATAGCAAACGCTAGTCCCTGACGTGTACCTTCCTGCTGCTGATGCTGGACATAACGCTGCTGCTATGTCGGAAGTGGTCCCCTCGGCTGTACTGCAAGTGGTCTCGCCTGTGCCCTCGGAGCTGAAGCTGCTCCCTGAACTGCACGACGAGGATTGGAAGGACACTCCCTCAACTGATGTCCTTCAGTACCACAATACAAATAAACTTCCAACCTCTTCTTGCAGAAGTGGCAGAAAGATTGCTGTAACTGTCTTTGCTGCTGTGGTGCCTGATGAAACGGCGCCCTAGCTGGAGTCTGGTGCTGCTGGGGCTGCTGGAAAGGCCTGGACTGGAAATGAGGACGTTTGGCAGATACTGCACTGCTGTTTGCCCCTAGAAAAAAATTATGGTCTCTCTTGGGCTTTAAACCCAACTCCCGCTCAACCTTGCATGCCTCCGCAAGTATCTCCGAGTATGTCTCATAAAAAGACGGAATGAGGATCTTCACTTCCCAGTTTAGACCCTCATGAAAATGAATAGCCCGAACCTCCGGCTCTCTCACCAAATACTATATAAATTTGCTCAACCTGCCGAACTCTGTAGCATACTCCTCCACAGACATGCTCCCCTGAATGAGACTCTCAAACTACCTTCCCAAGTCTAGCTTGTCTACCCGAGCAAATAATTTTTTTTTGAAGAGGTCCTTGAATACCTCCCAAGGCTGTCCCGCGTCAACAAGAATCGGCTCATTCCTGAACCAAGTGCGGGCGACGTCAAACAGTTGAAGTCCTACTGTCTCAACCTTCAGATCCTCAGAAAGACGGGACACCCTCATAAGAAGCTCAATGTACTTGAGCCAATCATCATCATAGACGATTCCCTTCGTCCCCTTGAAGACCCTAGGCTCCAGCTTCTTGAAGTCCTGAATGTTGCCTGGCCGAAGCTGAGCAACCTGAGGAGCAACCTACTGCTTGACCGGAACTCGTCTCTCGACTATGGCACGAGCAAGCTGATGAGTACTCTCGATGCCCTACCATAAAACGTAAGTCTGCCTCTGATGTGCCTCTGACTGAGCCCTCTGTGCCTCGAGCATTTCACGAAATAGTGTAAACATCTGTGTCGCCTCTGCTGGTATGGAAGGTGGAGGTGAAAGCCCCTCAGATACAGCTGGCACAGTCCTTTGAGTAGGTGGTGGACCTCCGAAAGCAGCTGACACTCCAATCACCAGAGAAGTGACTGGTGCAGGCCCTCGGGATATCGCAGACCTCTCAGAAGCTGCTCTCCTCTGCTGCGATCTAGTCTTAGGCGGCATCCTGAGACAAAGCGAAAGAAAGAATCAATATGGAACATGATGTAAGACCCTCAAGGAAAGAACAGTCTAAAGATCAAATGTCAATATAAAAGGAGAATAGTTGAATGAATCAAAAGAATTTTTCCTAGGTGTGATTGAGTATTCTCAGCCTATAGCCTATATCCTATATCCTGACATAGGCTCATAATAGCACTCAATTCAGAGCACCACTACGAATCACACTAATTGCGACCTCGAAGAAAGAACTGCATGGGCCATCACTAAAAATGTGTCACGACCCGCACCCGATATAGGGATGCAAGTCGGGAATAACGTGCAGCCTACGCCGTAGAATTGGCGGTAGAACGCTGTCTGGATAATCTATCTAGCAATATAATGAACCACCAACAATAACAATATACTCAATCACAGATCTAAGATAGAAACGAGCACGAATACGATAAAGAATAGAATAGTCACATACAACTCATGAGTCTAAAAAATAACATCAATGAGTCTGAAAGAATACTAACGAATAAGCTGAAGACAAATCCAGTACAAAAAATACTAAGAAGCTACAAGTCCCGGGTCATATGTCTCAGTTAGGATAAGTCCCTCCTGAGCCAGGGTCTCTGACTCTAAGCCCACAACATCCTGAGGTCCATAATATGTAGGGTACCACTCCTCAGTGTCATCTGGGAAAAATATATCCAGTCAGGAAAGGAGCAGAGTACATCTCTAACCGCAGTTCTAATCAATGATAAACACTATGTAACAGTAAATAGATGTGAATATACAAGATGCACAATAGATACAAGAGATACACAATAAGGAACTACTGGAAATAAATACAAGAATGAACAATATGACAATGAACAAGAATACTAATGACTAAGTGAGTGAGTACTAGCTTTAACATGTGATCAGCTTGGGAACTTGCACAAGAGTATATTGGCCTGGTTAATCATACGTGCGGTGTATGATTAACACTCACAAGGAACAAGACATGAACAATGAGGGTATGATCATATATCTACACTAAAATACTTTCCACCCCCGACTGGTATAGCAGATCAAACCATGGTATGCTATGGCACGAAATTCTATAGGAAGGTAGCAAATCTTCCCGAGAATCAGTGTCTGTACATGCTCAAGATAATCAATAAAACAAGACTTGCACAAGATACACCATATACAAGAAATAACATTTCATGACGAGATCTGGATATACCAATCCGTGTAACCATCGTGTCAAGAAACATGGATATCTACACTAAATACAATAAACATAGAGGATATCATAAATGAGAAACTATCAGATAATATACTTGCATGAAGTCCAATGAACAGTCTCACAGATGTCTGATACGGTGCCTCGAAGACCTAGATATGGAATATAACATCAATACAAAGTTTCGGAAAGAAAATAAGTTATTCTAGTCAACTTCTAGGTCAACAAGCCATTTCTAAGTCAAAAGTCAAATTAGGTCAACTCTAAGTCTAACCGATCAAACTATGGTCAAACTATGTCAACTAACTATTTCTAGGTTGCATGAGTCTATCTCAAAGATATTGGGTTCAAACATTATAAATCTAGGTCATACCAACTATATCTTAGGATACTAGGATACCGTATCTCAGGATACGTAAATCGAAGATAAAATATCACACATACATATATCAAACAATATTAAATATTAAATATTAAATCCTAATTACCAAAAGCTATGTGGATACCTTGGTTTCGAACCAACTTGGTATCACAACACTAAATCTTAATCTTGATACCCAAACCCAATACCTTGGGCATCCCCAAATACCTTGATACTTACCTTGGTATCTCAAGGTAAAAGCCACAACTTCATATATATACTAACTACCCATAATAACTATATGCTAACAACTAATTATTATAAATATAGTATACTAAAGCATAATTAACAATTAAGAATATATATACATATATATTAATATCTTATATATATATATATATATATATATATATATATATATATATATATATATCTATTATATTTAAAATACATAATATCTATATAACCGCAGATCTGTCACTAAAACCTTGCTGACCGTCGCTGAAACCGCGGATACGCTGCTGATACCGCTGGTGTTACTGCTACTATCGCGACAGTTTTCTGCTGATGTCGCTGTTGTTGAGCCGCTGCTGTCGCTGTTGCTGAACTGCTGTTGCTATTGCTACTGTGGCTGCGGCTGCGATTGTTGCTGCTGTCGCAAATGCTGCTGCGGCTGCTGTTGCTAAATCCGCTGCTGCTGCTGTTGTTATTGTGACATTGAACTGTCATTATAGCTGCTGTCGCCTCTCCCATCTCTTTTATATATATATATATATATATATATATATATATATATATATATATATATATATAGCACCAATATATATATATATATATAACACCAATATATATATAATATATATAACACATAAAATATATAGATACTAATATATATAACTACAACTTATATATCTATGACTATGTAAAATATGTAACATACATACACCTCCACATACATATATATGTACATAATAACTACATATGACATAACATACATATATATAGTAACATATATATAACAACACATATACATATACGTATATATAATCATACACAATATATATACATATATCATATAAGTATATATAAATAACAATATATATATATATATATATATATACACATCACAATGACTAAGAACAATGAGAAAAATAGATCTAGAAATAATTGCACAAACACATGGAGTGTATCACACCCGTATCCCACTAGATCTAGGATATGCTTGTGACACGAGTCCACCACACATCCAAACGTATCCCGAAGGACACGAGCAAGTCTAATATATTATTTATGAACAATACGAAGAGTCAAACACAAATCTATGTGTCCGTGTCAAAATATGACATGCACAAAGTCCCGTGTCGGAGGAAAAATCCTTAAATCAATACGTATCACCAAATTATTGGAATACGACCTACACGTACCCAATTATGGATACGATACTTGTCCCAAACACACAAGCACATGCCAAATTGATCTATAGGATCAATTGACACACACAACAATTGTCAATCTCGAAATTCTTCCAAAATTGACACAAAAAGTACCATAACTTTCTCAATAGGCCTCCGATGAACACAAAACCAAATCCTATGAGTAGCCTATGCATATGGGTTAATTTCTCATGGTTAAATCTCAGATTTAGAACCTAAATTAAGGAAAAAAACTGAATTATACCTATTGAAAGATGGATTCCCAATGCAACCTCCAAATATGATGAAATTGGCCTCCAACTTGTAGATCCTTGCTCCTTTTTGTAGATTCTTGCTTTCTTCTTCTAGATCCTTGCTCCACTAGTCTCCAATGGTAATTTTGGAAGGAATTGGGATAAAATTTGGTAGAAAAATGATGTGGAATGAAGAAATTTGGTTGAGGAAAATTCTAGGTCTAGATTTTAAATGAAAAGAGGAGAGAGAAACTTCCCCCCTCTTTTAATATAGGTCGACCCCCTTTACCCCTTCCTCATGTTACTATGTAATATCCATTATATCCCTTGGGGCCTCTCATGAAGAAATAATTAAGGAGGGAAGCTTCTAGTCTAATGGTTTAATTAAATTAATCATCCTCCTAATCAATGGGCATTCTAATTGGGCTCAATTCTAACAATTAATACATGTTGGTCCATGAGTCTAAACTAAACTAGTTAGGTCCACTAACACAAGTCCAAAATAAATAACTAACATCTAAAAATAATTAAATAATACAACAATAATTATTTAACATGCACAATATTTAATTAATTATGAAATTACTAAAATATCCTTTCCTAAAAAATGTGGTAGTCATAATACGCGAGCAGGAAAGCAAGGCATGGTGTACAAAGCCGAGAATGCTTGTTGTCACTGGCGTATAAAGATCAACTAGAATCCAAGCGTGCGACGTACAAAGTCAAGCAACCAAAAGAACACGTACATAACAATGTACACAAGCAGCTAAAAAACAAAATACTAGTCCCAAGAGGGCTTGACAGTCGAGGGCACGATAGTCGAGAACTCAGTAATCCAGACATGCTGAAGTCAAGGCTCTCCGATGGAGGCAGGATTAGGGCAGAGTATGCCAATGACATGGAAAAGGATGGCGTACAAAGTACGCACGCTAACAAAATAGAGAGTGGCGTACCATGTCTCAGTTTTGCCAAGGTTTCCATCAAAAGTGCGCAAGCCTGTTAACTCTAAAAGTACGCGAGCTACTGGAAAGAATAAAAAGTGCGCTAAGTTGACAGTGGCGTACTTTTGCTAGAAAAGCGAATTCAGTGAATCAATTGTACGGCAAGACTGAGAATTTCCAAAAATATGCCAACAAGAGATTTACAAGATTTCTTCTCTCTTGCGTGTTTTTTTAAGAAAGTGGTAGCACTTGGGAAGTACGCACGAGTTATAAAGTTTTACGGGTCACACTGAAAGTGTGCCCAAGATAAAATTCTTCCTGTGTACTTCTCTGAGTAATGTTCTTCTTCTCCAAACGACCTACCATTGGTGAACTCAGAGCTTGAGCTCGAGACCATGGCAGTGCTCAAGCTAACAAGAATTTAAAACCAAGAACCCCAAGCTCGAACTATGAACCAAGAACTTTCAAAAATACATAATTTGTATGGGATCACTCCTAGAATAATATAATCATAAAACCCATCAAAACTTAGATCTAAACCAACTCTAGCTCCAAAATCCAAAAAACCAAGAAGTAACCATGACCCAAGAATATCACAGGTACACAAGAGTTAACTTAAATAACAACAAAATATAAACAAAGTATACTATAGTAAGATAATGTTTTTTCATATTTGTAACGTTTACTTTCCTATGAAGAAACCAGAGAAAACAAGAAAAATGAACAAGTGAGGAGAGAGAAAAGAACAAGGACATATATATAGGCTCGGGTATTGTGTGAACCATTGGATCCTTCCAACCAATCCTGGCCACATACCCTACCTACCACCACACAAAATATGCCATATACGCCGGCCTCCACCCAAGTACGCTGGAATATGCACAAGTGCACCAAGTCTATACGTATTCTGGTATGCCAGGAAAGGGAAATGACATCTCTACCCACCTTAGAAAATTTTTTATCCTCGAAATTCCAGGCCCAAGGCAAGCTAGAGATATCATGACAAGCAAAACTAACTACAGGCAATCACCAGTAATATACAAGCAAGCCAGGTAATATAAACATATCAATATCAATAGTACTCTACCAAGGGGATCAATGATCACAGAATTCAAGAAGGCATATGAAGAAATATATCTTACGAGTCGAACATGTGCAGATACCGAGATCGAATATCATTCTCGTGCTCCCACGTCGACTCCCCCAAAGAGTGATATCCCCAAGCAATACGAATAAGATGAATTATCTGGTTCTTGAGCACATTCTCTCTTTGGTCCAAAATGGACACAAGCTATTCCTCATAAGACAAGTCGGTACCAACGACTAGCTCAGAATGGTCGAGGACATGGCTCGGGTCTGGGACATACCTATGCAACTGAGATACATGAAATACATCATGCACCTCATGAAGCGAAGGCAAAAGGGCAAGAAGATAAGCTACATCCCCCACCCGCTCGAGGATGTCAAACGGCCTAACGTACCGCGGACTATGCTTCCCGCGACCCCGAATCTAATTACCCCACGGGTAAGCAAAATCTGCAAGAATATGTTGTCGCTGACACAAAACTTCAGAGGCATACGATGCTGGTCTGTCCAATGGCGATGTTGATCCTGCACAGCTCACAGTCGTTCTCTGATCTGCTTGACGACTTCCAAAGTATCACGCCACAGATCCAGAATACTAGAGAGCGGGGGAATGACTCAGCCAACTGCACCTTACGGAATACCGAAGTAACCCGCAATATGTTAAGGTTGTCTAGAGACAAGGGGTGCATGCTACAATCAAGTCTCTTAGGGTCAAGAACTTCTATATCTCAATCATTCAATCAAGTAGCAATAACATATAACATTTCAGAATAAGTAGTAAGGCGTTCCAAACGTCGCATCAGAATATTCTAGAGATCTAGCGATATATAAGTTGATATGCCAGATACACAATAAAAAGTATACATGACAGTGAGTCAGCTGTAGTCTGAATATAATACAGTCAAGTATGAAACTAGTGTCCAGATTTGTCGGCTAACAGGTGCCGGTTGGCTAAGTGTCCAAAAGAATATAGTTTACAAAAGACGAGAAGTAAAACAAGAAATCCACTCGTGGCCCTCAGAAGCCATCCTTATGGTGTGTACCATCAGTGAGGGTGAAGAAAGCTTGATCCTCAGGTTCTGGCTCTAAACTTGGCCATGCAAAACCAGTGGGGTCAGACCCCAAATAGCAAGTACCACAAAGGAAGCACGAAATAAAGAAACAAAACTAGATCTATAGCATGAGATGCATGAGTTAACAATCAATGTCATATATTCCATCCATAAAATGATACGACACCCCTTTACCAAACAAGGACAGGAAGTGCCCTATCGTATCAAGATAGAATACGTCCCTGGATTATGGTCAAGCTAAAATATTTTGCATCGTAGTTTCAGTTTATAGCCTATCGTAACACAATAGCGCAATCCAACAACCCAAACAAGGACATAAGTTGAACCATCATGCCACAACAGTCTATGTCCCTAATCCCACTCAACAAAGAGCACAAAATACAAGATACGATATAATAGAAGAAAATAATATAGCTTCGGTCCATGGAGTATCATAACACAATGACGTAACCCAACAACCAAATAAGGACATGGGTTGAGTCATCATGCCACGATAGCCCACTTTCCTGGCTATGCACCTATATAAGCAAATTAGACGGCCAATCTGCATTACGGCTTGATATATGAT
Organism: Iris macrosiphon; assembly: GCA_036927795.1. Classification (NCBI taxonomy): domain Eukaryota; kingdom Viridiplantae; phylum Streptophyta; class Magnoliopsida; order Asparagales; family Iridaceae; genus Iris; species Iris macrosiphon. Next base: position 104,500,881 of record JAYESA010000016.1, on the reverse strand, counting down.
CTCTGGGTTATCCTATTAATGTAATATTGAGTATCCTCACCTCGTGCCATAATCGTGCAGGGCTGGCTGAACCAATAATATACGAGCAAGTATGTATGTAAAATGATGCACCAGTCCCTTGCAAGGGCACTGAGCTAATTATTAATCAGTAATAGTTCTAGTCTTTATATAGGAAAGATACTGGCTCGGTCTTATAATTAAATCAGATACTGCACTCCACTAGTGCAGATGATATACATTATCCGTGGTGGCCAGCCTTTACTTCCAGCTAATTTATGGTGGTTCGATATGCACGATCTCAAGATACCGTTCGCTCCCAACGCTCTACCAGTTAAGTTGCCTAATTAACCCTAGGTTAATTAGAATCTCATGTCGTGGTCACATGAATATTCCTTCTTAGATGTCGTGCTTTAAGTACGAGTACCCTTGATACGAATCCATATTTTTACTCGAAAGTTGAATTTGGATTCATCCAAGTATGATGCAACAATCAATACTATCTAGCCAAGACTAAAGTCACTGTCCAACTACCAGATCCGTACATGAAAATTATTACATATATCACGTAGCAAGAGTATGTGGCACAACGGCTCACCATATATCAGGTAGCACTCCTGGTGCGATCAAGTATATCATCACGGATACAATAGTCAAGGCAGGAACAAGTTCTAGTATCCAGATCATGGACAAGTTATCAGGTAGCAAGTTATTCAGGATAAGATAGTCTAACACTGGTCATATTAATTTTTTATTTTATTATGAATGAGAATAAGATTAGTACGAGAACTCCTCAAGATCAGATCCACAATCCTTAAACCAAATAAGGACCGGGGTTACAGAATGTCACCTGAGTTAAACTATGTCTCTTATTCTATCCAACGTATAATAAGGTGATCAAGAAAAAGTAATCTAATTAACAAGTAAAAATAACAAGTGCATAAATGGCTATATCTACAGGACTCAACGTGCGTAGGAAAGAGTAGGCGCACAAAATAAGTTGGCATAAAAATGACTAAAACTAGGCAATGACGCACAAATAAAGTTGGCGCAGAAACTCTCAGAAATGAGGTTGACGCACAAAATAAGAAAGTGCGTGAGCTACAAGGGTGGCGCACTTTGTCAAGTTAATCAACACGGCACACATTGACAAAAATGCGCGGACGAGAATAAGCCACTCACTAACAGAAAGTGCGCGAGCAAGTTAGCTTAAAGACAAAATACACAATCCAAGGTCAAAGCTCGACAATCGAGAAACTCGTCAGTCGAGGAGCACACAAACCAATAACATAGAAAACGAGAAACCAAAGCTTCTTTCCTAAGGAAACGAAGAGAAAAAAAGTGTGCGAGCTGCTAAACATAAGAAAAGTGTGCCGCTGACAAAACAAAGAAAAAATGTGCCAGATTGCCAACCCGAATAAAATACGCGGGTTGACTGCAGCGCACTTTCCCTTGGTTTTCTAGGAAGGAATTTGATAAAATATGCACCAAAGTGTGCCAACTTGGTTTCCTCTCAAAAGCGTGCCACTGACTCAAGGGGTGTGACATGCACACTTTTGTTAGGAGACTAAGTACAATATAATTAGTATGCACAAATTAGTGGGACCACACACCAATGCATCCAAAGTGTAAGATATATATTTCTATGCCAAAGGGGTTCTCTTGCATACTCTTCACAGAACACTGTTCTTCTTATTCAGTTAGCCATTTTGGTACACGTATTATATCAAGTTACAGCACTGTCACGACCCGCACCCGGTGTAGGGATACAAGTCTGAAAAATTGCCCAGTCTACGCTACAGCATCGACGATAGAACTCTGTTTGGGTAATCTATCTAATTAATATAATATGCCACCAATAATATAATATACTCAATCACAGATCTCAAATAAAAATGAGCACAAATATGATAAAAGAATATAATAGTCACGAATATAACTCATAAGATAATAATAACATCAAATGAGTCCGAAAAAATACTAAACAATATGCTGGAGACAAATTCAGTACAAAAGAAACTAAACATCTAAGCTATGAGTCCCGGGTCGTATGTCTCTGTCGGGATGAGACCCTCCTGAGCCAGTGTCTCTGGATCTAAGCCCATAACATCCTGAGGTCCGTAATGAGTGGGGTACCACTCCTCAGTGTCATCTGGAAAAAATATCCAGTCAGGAAAGGAGCAAAGTACATCTTTAACAGCAGTTCTAATCAATGATATAAACTATATAACAGTAAATAGATGTGAATATACAAGATGCAACATATAGATACAAGAGATATACGATAAAAAATACTGAAATAAATACAAGAATAAACAATATGGCAATGAACAAGAATACTAATGACTAAGTGACTGAGTACTAGCTTTAACATGTGATCGGCTTGGGAACTTGCACAAGGATAAGGGCTTGGTTAGCCATACGTGCGATGTATGACCAATAATCACAAGGAACAAGACATGTACAAGGAGGGTATGATCACATATCTACACTAAATACTCTCCGCCCCCGATTGGTATAGTGGATCCAACCATGGTACGTTATGACACGGGATTATCTAGGAAGGTAGCAAGTCTTTCCGAGAATCAGTGTCTGTACATGTATAAGAAGAACAAGAAAACAAGGCTTGCACAAGATACACTATACATACCAAGGAATAACATCTCATGACGAGATCCGGATACCAATCCGTGTAACCATCGTGTCAAAAAATCAAGAATATCTACACTAGATACAAGGAACATAGAGGATATCATAAATAAAAAACTATCAGATAATGTACTCGCCTGAAATCTGGTGAACAGTATTACAAATATCCGGTACGGTACCTCGAAGACCTAGATATGGAATATAACATCAATATAAGGTTTTGGAAAACAAATAAGTTAAACTGGTCAACATCTAGGTCAAAAAGTTATTTCGAAGTCAAAATAGTCAAACTAGGTTAACCCTAAGTCAAACTTGGTCAAACTACATATTTCTAGGTTGCATGAGTCTATCTCTAGGATATTGGGTCCATACACTATGAAACTAGGTCACACTAGCTAAACTAGAATACTATAAAATCACTAAGATAGTGTATCTCAAGATACTTAACTAATAGATATAGAAATATCACAATATGCATATTCAATCAATATTAAATATACTAATCCTAATTACAAATGCTAAGTGGATACCTTGGGTTTGAACCAATGTAGTATCGCACTACTACACATCCATCTCGATACCCAACTCAAATACCTTGAGTATCAATCCGATACCTTGACCTTTACCTTGGTATCTCAAGGTAATGGGATTCCTAGTATATATTAGCTACCCAATACTAATGACTAACATATACATATATATATATATATATATATATATATATATATATATATATATATATATATATATATATATATATATATGAATGTATATATGTTTTAGTTGTATTATATATATGAATACCAAATTACTAACTAATCACTAACTACTAATACAACTAAAACATATATACATTCATATATATATATATATATATATATATATATATATATATATATATATATATATATATATATATATATATATATATATATATATATATATATATATATATATATGAATACCAAATTACTAACTAAACTAGATAACTTAACTAACTATATACTAGCTACTAACCAAATGAACTACTAACCAATACCTTAACCCCTGAACCTAACCTTGCTGAAACTGAAAGCTCCCTATGTTGTTGATACCCGTGCAGATGGGTAAACTGCTAATACTGTGCTGCTGTAGGGTGAACACCGTGCATTGCTCTCCTCAGTGTTGCTCACTGCACATTTTTGTACTGTGCTCGAGCTGAATGCACGCTGCCTGAAGCTCCTTGCTGAAGCTGTGCAGTTGCTCGTGCAACTGCTGCTGCCTTGCTGTGCAGTGTAACTGCACACTGCTGCAGTTGGTGCTACTGCTGCTGCCTGTTGTGCGTAGCCGTTGCTGCTACTGGTACATGCTGAAATGGCTGCTGCACTGCTCGCTGTTGCTGCTTGTGTGCTTGCTGCTGCCCTGACCCAGCTGTACTGCTCGCACCTTGCTGTCTAGCTGCTTCCTCGCAAATATTATGCACTGGTGCTACTACAGCTCGCAATGCTACTACTCTGATGCACTATACAATGCATTGCTCACTGTCTGAGCCCCCTATCACACACAACACTACGCACACACACACAAGCATATAACAGTAACTACTACTATATATATATATATATATATATATTGATATACACATATATATGTAACCACATAGTAATATATATATAAACATACACATCAATATTTATATATATACATACCTATACATATGTACACTATAATTAGATATATAAATATCTATACTCTAGTATATATATATATATATATATATATATATATATATATATATATATATATATATATATATATATATATATATATATATATACATTACCAATAGCTATGAACAATGCAATATAAATCTAGAAATGCAATACAACAAACACGTGGAGTGCATCGCACCTGTATCACACTAGATCTATGATACAGTTGTGATACGAGTCTACCACACAATCAAACGTACCCCAATGGACACGAGCAAGTCTAAAATAGTAAATATGAACATTACGAAGAGTGAAACGTACATCTACGTGTCCGTGTCAAAATGTGACATGCATAAAGTCCCGTGTCGGAGAAAACCCCCCCAAATCAACACGTATCACCAAATTGTTGGGATACAGCCTACACGTATCCAATTGTGGATATGACACTAGCCACAAACAATCAAACACATGTCAATTTGGTCTAATTGACCAATTGACAACCATAACATGTGTTAATCTCGAAATTCCTCCTAAAATTGACACAAAACACACTATAACTTTCTCCATAGGCCTCCTATGAACATAATTCCAATTCCTACGGGTAGCCTCATCATATGGGGTAGTTCCTAATGATTAAAATACAGATTTAGAACCTAATTAAAGGATAAAAACAGAATTATACCTATTGGGAGATAGATTCCCAATGCAACCTTCAAATTTGGTAAAATTGGCCTTTAACTTGTAGATCCTTGCTCCTCCTTGTAGATCCTTACTCTAATAGCATATAATGGTGATTTGGGAAGAAATTGGAAAGAAATTTGGTAGAGATTTGATGTGGGAATGAAGGAATTTGGTTAAGAGAAATTCTAGATCTAGATTTGGAATGAAAAGATGAGAGAAATTTCTCCCCTCTCTTTATAATGGACGACCACAAAACCCCCTCCCCAAGTTTCTATACAAAGTCTAAAATATCCCTTGGGGACTCTCATGAAGAAATAATTAATAAGGGAAGGTTTTAGTCTAATGGTTTCAATTAAATTAATCATCCTCCTAATGAATGGCCATTTAATTGGGCTCAATTCTAACTAATCATAAATGTTGGTCCATGAATCTAATCTAAACTAGTTATGTCCACTAACACTAGTCCAAAATAATAAACTAAAAATCTAATAATAATTAAATAATTAAATAAATAATTATACAACATGCACAATATTTAATTAATTATGAAATGACCAAAATATCCTTTCCTAGAAAATATGGTAGTGACATGCACTGAACTTAGCTGGACTCAAAATCAAGCACGACCAAAAGCAAAGTTACATAAAATATGATGCTCTACACTATGAGCTAATTAGTTTTATAAAACACAAAATTTTGGGAGATCAATCTCCAAAAAACCAAAAGTGAACCCATAGACTCAAACTCTGCTCCATGCAATTCCAACCAAGAAGATCAAGAATAACAAGTATTAAAGATGAAGGGGTGCTCGTGTAAACCCCCTCGATTTATTCTGTAGATAGTTAGAGTGATTTTGGAAAATTTTGATAGCAGATGTCGAGGTTTAGCTTCGAGATAATTTATCTGGTATTTAATTCAATTAATTAAAACCCTTGGCATGCCCCATCATTTTCTGATTTTTTTTGGAGCCCAATATCAGCCCATAAATTCCGTTCAATTTTTGTACTTCTGACCTGACCCGCCAAATTAGGCATTAGACTTTTCCATCTTTTAATATTAATTTTTGTGTGCTCTAAATAAATTGCGCAACATTCCAAAATTGTAACACATATTTAATTTCGTATCGGACACTTGTATCGTTACCCTAAATTTTGGGATACCAACTTAACCCGTTGAGCCGGGCCAACTAAAGGGTCCAAGACTGACTCCAAGTCCCCACCATTTTTGTCCCTTGCGTCATTTTCAGATTTTGACCCCAAGTGCCCCAATTAAATTAAATTCGTGGGACGCTTTGTTTTTATTTAAATCTGGGATACTGACTTTGTAAATCCCATTTCAATCCTTAAATTAATCCAAATATCTTCCTAATTAAACCCGTGCCTAACGCACAACACCCTCTCACCATGGAAATTTCTAAATATATTTTTCTCCAAAATTTTTGTGTCATTTTATGTGTCCATGCAATTTCCCGAATTTACAGGGCTAAGTTGCAATTATTGAATTGTATGGAACCACCCTATTGGCTATGAACAATTGAGAGAGTCCCAAAATAGGGTCCCATTCTCACCCACTCATTCACCCTCATGAAGAAACCTTTTCCTCTTCATGTTTAATCCCATCCATCCATTTTAAATGGATTGATCCCATACACCCATCTCCTCCACATACTCCCCTATAAAGTAGCTCCTTTCCCCACCCTCAACACATAAACCCACCGGCCCTAATCCCAATACATCTCTCTCTCCTCCTCCATATTTCTCCATGCAAGGAAACCTCTTCCCTCCATTCTCCTTCTTCCTTTATTCTTCATCTTCTTCCTTATTCCTCAACCAAGAGAAGACTCCGGCCGGCCACTGAACTTCAACCGGTCGCCGGCCTGTGTGCCCCTCTCCGGCCGGCACTGTACAGCCGACCACCCGCGACTGTGCGCCCCTCTCCGGCCGGCACTGTGCAGCCGACCACCCGAGACTGTGCGCCCCTCCAGACCGGAGCAGCCACCCCTCCCTGTCCGATCTCCTCCAGACCGGAGCAGCCACCCCTCCATCCGGTCTCCTCCAGACTGGAGCAGCCATTCCCTCCAGCCGGTCCGGCCCACTCCGGCTGTGCTCCATCCGCACCGACCCACTCCACCTCCCTATCCGGCCTCTCCTCTTCTACGAACTGTAACCACCACCTCCGGCCACCAGTTCTACACCACCACCACTACTACCAACCCCGCGGTTACCCCCCACCGGCCGTACTCCGTCGACATCGACGAGGTCGACTCTTCCCTCTCTTGTTTTTATTATTCCAGAATTTAATATCTATTTAAATAGGATGATATGGTTGTGTGTATATGAACTTAGGGAATGTGATTAAGGTTAGGGTTCTTGATATATATGAAATTGTATGAGTTTGAGTTTGCATAAAGGATGTGGTGTTGTAGTGTAATATAGGTGAGCATGCGATGATAAAAAGAGATTGGGATCAATGGTGAGATTAGGGCTTGATTTCAAATAGAGGTTATGAATATTATGCATGGTTGAAAAATAAATGCTAAATCAAGTATTTACGGTTTAAATAAGGATTGATTGAGAATATGAAATACATGCATGCAAGGATGTAAATTGGGATATAAAATGAGAGTGGATGTTAATGTCATATGAGACGGTTATCCTAATTATTAAAAACACATTGGTTATTGAGGTTTAGCTATTTTAAAACTATGACTAAAATTAAAATGATAATTAAAAGGTTGATGGACATTGGGAGCAGGTGATTGATTTTGAAATAGGTATTATATCGGATCATGGATCAGAGATTTAGGACTGTGAAATATTAGTTAATTATTTGAGACCGAGCTTAGGAATAGATGTGTGTCGCATCCCTGGTTGACGTAGAATAGATTATTGATTCTGGTTTGTATCTCATCTCTAGGTACTGCGGGACCTGAGGACTTGGACGCGGTACCAGATCCCCGTCATCAGCAGCCGCACGCAGGCAAGTGTACCTTGCCACCCTGTATTTCAGTTTACAGATATTATTGCTCTTCATGTACTCGTGTGCGTATTTATGTTGATGTTCGATATTCCGTGTCCGGTTTACAACCGGGTGTTGACATTCGACTTATCATCTTAGAATATTTACTAGATGCTTCATAGCACCTCGATGCACGTACCTGAGTACATCGATACCCCAGGACACACTCATACACTGTGATCGTGCCAGATTCCTGTATCCTGATATTGACATCATGACCAGAGACTGGGACGACCTTAGGGTCGTGTCTGTTGAGTATTTCCTTGTGTCGAGACTGTAGTTAGAGGTTCAGGTTCAACGCACAATCGTTGACCGCTTGGGAAGGGGAAGACAGTTACTAGACGTTTGGGCTACTCTGCACGCGCTTATATATATGTAGTATTTTGTAGTGATACCTGTATCTAGTGTAGCTATTTCACCCGTGTAACTCTTTGCCCGGAGCTGCGGTACGTGCCGTGTGTTTCCGTGTCCGGAGCTAGGATTTTATTTTGGATGACCCACGCATCGAACGTTGTCTTTAAACTGTGTCACACTTGTTTGGTTGTACTAGATTATCCTGTTGTTGCACTTGTACTATCTGTTTACCTGGCATGTTATTTTTCTGTACCTTGTTACATCCCTCTGAGGACCTGGTTCCCTTCCAGGTGTAGGTCACGAGGATTACCCGGAGGAGTACGGACCGGGCATCTATCCAGCAACTGTACTCACTGCCGAGGACGAGGTCATTCTTGAGGACTTCGCCTGATCGCTGGTAGTGACTCTTTCCTTGGGACGGTATCATTACCTAGTTACCTGCTGCCGTCCCAAGTTATCTTTTTTCTTACTTTCATTCCAGTCTATTTGTGCTAGCGGGTTTGTCCCCGTGTGACTACTCTAGTATTTGTACTTGATACTTATTTGGATATTTTCCTTCCTGCACATTAGTCGTTGTATTTACTTCTATTGTGCTCTTATATTGCTGCCTGTGGATGAGATTTAGATTGAGTATACTTGTGTTATGTGATGGGTTTTTCCTTGTACTTCACAGCTTAAGTGTACTCCGACGGGCCCATTAGATTGAAAAGCCCGCCAAAGTACACTGCTGGCCATTGCCACGTGTCTTGGTTCCTTATCCATGGAACCGGGGCGTGACAAGGTTTTTGTGGTGGCCTATGCAGATCCGATTTAAAATCGTCTTGGTCACCTGACTGTGCCAAGCGAGCCTGCAAATTAGGAATAGAGTTAGAAATCTCATCTGTAAAGTTTGAAACCTTCACATGACACCTCTATCTCGATATCGTTTACCAAATTACATCTTGTTTATTTTCCTCAAACGCTGATCGCAGTCATGACTTCTTTTCAGAGTTATGAATCTCCGCAGTGGACGTGTCGCGCAGTCTGGCGACGTTTCCCGAGACGCTGGATCATCCGGAGAACCGGATCTGGAGCAGGTCCTTCTACTGACTCCAGCTCCTATGGGACTGTCATCATGACATCTCGAAGTGCCATCAGACGGACACCAGACTCCACATCAGGCAGGACCTGAGGATCAGAGGATCCCGAGTCAGGAGGAGCAGCAGCTACCACCTCCTCCACCATTCCCGCCCCAGATGCCCTTTATGCCATTCCCCACAGGGCAACCGACGGACGGAACCCAGATGTTCCAGATGATGTTTGCGATGATGCAGGCCCAGCAGCAGGCCCAGCAGCAGGCTCAACAGTAGGCCCAGCAACACCAGGCTGAGACTCTGAGAGAGAGCATCGTGACGACCTTGGGACAGGCGTCACCACCCGCATACGAGCCGACACGAGGGTCTGTCATAGACTTCCGTCGTTTGATGCCGCAACCTTTTGCGGGCACGGAGGAGACGACGGAGGTCCACGCTTGGCTCACCGGCATTCAGCACCAGCTAGAGGCTACTGACCTCCCCCGACACCGATGGATGACGGCTGTCAGGATGCAGCTCACCGGCAACGCTCATCACTGGTGGCTTTCCGAGGAGCATCGTTTGGGATCGGATCATGCCACCTGGGAAGAGTTCTCTAGACTCTTCCAAGAGATGTACATACCCTCTATCGCCCGAGCAGAGCTTCGGGACAGATTCCAGAACCTCAGGCAGGGGAGTATGACTGTAGAGGAATACAATTCTGAGTTCCTCCGCCTGAGCAGATTTATACCATACCTGATCCCCACTGAAGAAGCGAAGGCCGAGAAGTTTTATGAGGGCCTGAGTTATGAGACCCAGAGGCTTATCGGGTCCACAGGCCCCCCACCTATTACTCTGGGGTACTACTTACAGCGCGACGCCAGGACCGCATCAACAAGATGGAGGCCAGCCAGAAACGCTCCTATGCGTCGACATCAGCAGTCCGAGCCCCGCAGGGAGGACCTGCGAAGCGACCTTTGGTACAGCAACAACACCAAAGGGCAGCACCCCAGCAGGGAGCAGTCATTCCCACTTGCCATTTCTGCGGCAAGAAGGGACACATATTGAGGGACTGCCGACGAAGACTGGGCGCTTGCTTGAGATGCGGATCGGACCAGCATGCAGTCCGAGATTGCCCAGATCAGAGGGCTCCAGCACAGATGGTTCACCGACCAGTCCTGTCAGTGCCGAGACCTTATCAGCAGCCTCCTGGACCGAGGCCACCTTACGCAGGAGCTGGAGCACAGCGGCCACCAGCACTAGGGGGAAACCAGAGGAGGCCACCCTTGGCTCCACAGGGAGATCGATACCAACAGGTTCAGCAGTAGCAGCAGCCGAGGGCACCGGCACCGAGACAGGGACAGGCCTATGCTATGACCATAGAGGAGGCGGAGACAGCTGGAGAAGTGATCGCAGGTACAATCTTAGTAGCTTCATTACCAGCATTAGTCCTATTTGATTCTGGTGCCACACACTCTTTTATAGCTGCTAGTTTCATGGCTACCCATAGAATAGCCATCGCACCCCTTCCGAAGGTCAAAAGGATTCTTACGGGAGGTAGAATAGTACCTGTTAGCGACACTTGTAGATCATGTTCAGTAGTTGTCTGCGGGCAAAAGATGCGTGCCCGATTTTTTGTTTTCTCCATGCCAGACTATGACCTTGTCCTAGGCATGGATTGGTTGAGCCAATACCACGCGACGTTAGATTGCCATCGTGGTTGTGTTATCTTTAGACCCCCAGATCACTCAGAGTTTGAGTTTCTTCGGGGAGCCCGAGAGCATGGTGTCCAACCTACCCTAGCAACACATATTGCAGAAGGTGAACCGATGTACCCTCACTTTATAGCAGAGTTTGAGGATGTGTTTCCAGAGGATCTCCCAAGACTGCCACCTGACAGAGAGATTGAGTTCACCATAGAGTTGACTCCAGGAGTCGAGCCAGTTACTTCCCCCGTGTACAGACTAGCACCGAAGGAGTTGGTTGAGCTGAAGGTTCAAGTAGATGATCTCTTAGAAAAGGGTTTTATACGGGCTAGTGTATCTCCATGGGGAGCACCCATTCTGTTTGTACCGAAGAAGGACGGGACGGTACGCTTGTGTATCGATTACAGGGCGCTAAATGCTGTAACGATAAAGAACAAGTATCCACTACTGCGCATCGATGATTTGTTTGATCAACTTAGCGGTGCATGTATATTCTCGAAGATCGATCTCAAATCCGGTTATCATCAGATCAAGGTACGGAAAGAGGACATCCAGAAGACGGCCTTTCGGACGAAGTATGGCCACTATGAGTTTTTAGTCATGCCGTTTGGTTTAACCAACGCGCCGGCAGTATTTATGTGTTTGATGAACAATGTCTTCCACCAGTACTTAGATAAGTTCATGGTGGTATTTATAGACGATATCTTGATATATTCCAAGAGCCAGGAGGAGCATGAGAGACATCTCAGGATTGTGTTGGAGACGCTGAGACATAAGAGGCTGTACGCCAAACTTAGCAAATATGAGTTTTGCTTGGATAGAGTACCATTTCTGGGACACATAATCACCGGAGATGGACTATCAGTTGATCCAGAGAAGATAGCTGCAGTAGAGACTTGGCCTACCCCTACATCAGTTACGGAGGTTAGGAGCTTCCTCGGACTTGCCGGATATTATCGGAGGTTCGTGGAAAACTTTTCGAGGATAGCTGCGCCTATGATGCGACTGACGTATAAAGGCGAAGAGTTTATCTGGACCGACGAGTGTCAGGCGGCTTTCGATGAGCTGAAGAAGCGTCTGACATCAGCACCGATTTTGATACCACCTTCAGGATCAGGAGGATTTGTAGTGTACAGTGATGCGTCAGGGAGCGGATTGGGATGTGTACTGATGCAATATGGCAAGGTGATAGCCTACGCATCGAGACAGTTGAGAGTTCATGAGAAGAACTATCCGACACACGACTTGGAGCTAGCTGCGGTGATATTTGCACTAAAGCTATGGAGACATTACCTTTATGGTAAGCGTGTTGAGATTTATACAGATCATAAAAGCCTGAAGTACGTCTACACGCAGAAGGAGCTCAACATGAGGCAGAGACGTTGGCTAGAGTTGATGACAGATTATGACATTGAGTTACAGTACCACCCTGGCAAGGCGAATGTCGTAGCAGATGCCTTAAGCAGGAAGCCCATGGCATACTTTTTGACGACGCAGCGACAGTTGCTAGAGGATCTCCAGGAGCTTGGGATAGAGATCGTATTGCCAGGCATGGATGGACAGATGGCCAGTCTTGAGGTTCAGTCTGAGAGGATCAAGGCAGCATTGCCTATAGATGCGAGATTTTGATGTCTGCGAGAGAGAACAGAAGCCGGCATGCAGACGGGACTCAGGATTCATGAAGACGGAACGTTGAGGTGCGAAGATCGCCTATATGTTTCGAGTGGCGAGCTACACCAAGAGTTGATGACCGAGGCTCATAGCTCGATTTATTCCATTCATCCCGGGGATACGAAGATGAACCGAGACTTGAGACAGCATTTCTGGTGGCATAGGATGAAGAGGGAAATTGCAAGATTTGTGGCGAAGTGTTTAGTTTGCCATCAAGTCAAGGCTGAACATCAGAGGACTGCAGGATTATTGCAGCCACTCCCCATTCCCGAGTGGAAGTGAGAACACATTACCATGGACTTCGTCACAGGATTTTCGTGAAGCCCTAGCGGGAAGGATGCAGTTTGGGTTGTCGTAGACAGACTCACCAAGTCTGCACATTTCTTGCCCTTCCGAGTTGGGCAATCCACAGAGATACTAGCTGACATGTATATGAGGCAGATAGTACGATTACATGGAGTGCCTGTCAGCATCGTATTGGATCATGATTCCAGATTCACGTCATATTTTTGGCGGAGTATGCAGGAGAGCCTAGAAACTCATCTCAAGTTCAGCACTGCGTATCATCCACAGACTGACGGACAGTCAGAGCGCACAATACAGATACTAGAGGATATGTTGAGAGCGTGCATGATTGATTTTGGAGGATCTTGGGAGGACCATCTACACTTGGTGGAATTCTCCTACAATAACAGTTACCAGGCCAGCATTCAGATGGCACCTTATGAGGCACTGTACGACAGGAAATGTAGGTCACCAGTTTGTTGGAGTGACGTGGGAGGGTGTCAGATACTGGGTCAAGAATTGGTGACACAGACAGTAGAGAAGGTCAAGCAGATTCAGAGCCACCTGCGCGCAGCACAGGACAGACAGAAACACTGGGCAGATGCGCACCGCAGACCATTGGAGTTCAAGGAGGGTGACCACGTATTTTTGAGGATATCGCCCACTCATGGTACCATCAGATTCGGAGGCAGAGGCAAGCTGAGTCCGAGGTACATCGGGCCTTTTGACATTTTGGAACGAGTTGGCAAAGTGGCTTACCGTCTTGCATTACCTCCATTATTAGAGGGAGTACATGACGTATTTTACGTATCTCAACTGAGGAGATATGTCGCAGACCCTAACCACGTACTTGATCATTCGGAGATTACAGTCGGGCCTAGTCTGTCTTACGTAGAGCAGCCAGTTGAGATCCTCGATCGCAGCGAGAAGACTTTGAGAGGACAGACGATTCGACTGGTCAGAGTGGCATGGAAGCACCATTCACCAGGCGAGTCTACTTGGGAGCGCGAGGATTCTATTCGGCAATAATTCTCGTACTTATTTGAGGAGCAAGGTACGAATTTATGTACGGCATTTGATTACTAGATTATTTTAAAATTCTGTTAGATATTATCGTGCTTTACTTTTAATTTCGGGGACGAAATTTTTCTAAGTTGGGAAGAATGTAAACCCTCTCGATTTATTCTGTAGATAGTTAGAGTAGTTTTGGAAAATTTTGATAGCAGATGTCGAGGTTTAGCTTAGAGATAATTTATCTGGTATTTAATTCAATTAATTAAAACCCTTGGCGCGCCCCATCATTTTTTTGATTTTTTTCGGAGCCCAATATCAGCCCATAAATTCCGTTCAATTTTTGTACTTCTGACCTGACCCGCCAAATTAGGCATTGGACTTTTCTGTTTTTTAATATTAATTTTTGTGTGCTCTAAATAAATTGCGCAATATTTCGAAATCGTAACACATATTTAATTCCGTGTCGGACACCTGTATCGTTACCCTAAATTTTGGGATACCAACTTAACCCGTTGAGCCGGGCCAACTAAAGGGTCCAAGACTGACTCCAAGCCCCCACCATTTTTGGCCTTTGCGTCATTTCTGAATTTTGACCCCAAGTGCCCCAATTAAATTAAATTCACGGGACGCTTTATTTCTATTTAAATCTGGGATACTGACTTTGTAAATTCCATTTTAATCCTTAAATTAATCCAAATGTCTTCCTAATTAAATAAGTGCCTAACGCACAACACCCTCTCACCATGGAAATTTCTAAATATATTTTTCTCCAAAATTTTTGTGTCATTTTATGTGTCCATACAATTTCCCGAATTTACAGGGCTAAGTTGCAATTATTGAATTGTATGGAACCACCCTATTGGCCATGAACAATTGAGAGAGTCCCAAAATAGGGTCCCATTCTCACCCACTCATTCACCCTCATGAAGAAACCTTCTCCTCTTCATGTTTAATCCTATCCATCCATTTTAAATGGATTGATCCCAACCACCCATCTCCTCCACACACTCCCCTATAAAGTAGCTCAATTCCCCACCCTCAACACATAAACCTATCGGCCCTAATCCCAATACATCTCTCTCTCTCCTCCTCCATATTTCTCCATGCAAGGAAACCTCTTCCCTCCATTCTCCTTCTTCCTTTATTCTACATCTTCTCCCTTATTCCTCAACCAAGAGAAGACTCCGGCCGGCCACTGAACTTCAGCCGGCCGCCGGCCTGTGCGCCCCTCTCCGGCCGGCACTGTGTAGCCGACCATCCGCGACTGTGCGCCCCTCTCCGGCCGGCACTGTGCAGCCGACCACCCGTGACTGTGTGCCCCTCCTTGTCCGATCTCCTCCAGACCGGAGCAGCCACCCCTCCCTGTCCGATCTCCTCCAGACCGGAGCAGCCACCCCTCCATCCGGTCTCCTCCAGACCGGAGCAGCCGTTCCCTCCAGCCGGTCCGGCCCACTCCGGCTGTGCTCCATCCGCACCGACCCACTCTACCTCCCTATCCGGCCTCTCCTCTTCCACGAACTGTAACCACCACCTCCGGCCACCAGTTCTACACCACCACCACTACTACCAACCCCGCGGTCACCCCCCACCGACCGTACTCCATCGACATCGGCGAGGTCGACTCTTCCCCCTCTTATTTTTATTATTCCAGAATTTAATATCTATTTAAATAGGATGATATGGTTGTGTGTATATGAACTTAGGGAATGTGATTAAGGTTAGGGTTCTTGATATATATGAAATTGTGTGAGTTTGAGTTTGCATAAAGGATGTGGTGTTGTAGTGTAATATAGGTGAGCATGCGATGATAAAAAGAGATTGGGATCAATGGTGAGATTAGGGCTTGATTTCAAATAGAGGTTATGAATATTATGCATGGTTGAAAAATAAATGCTAAATCAAGTATTTACGGTTTAAATAAGGATTGATTGAGAATATAAAATACATGCATGCAAGGATGTAAATTGGGATATAAAATGAGAGTGGATGTTAATGTCATATGAGACGGTTATCCTAATTATTAAAAACACATTGGTTATTAAGGTTTAGTTGTTTTAAAACTATGACTGAAATTAAAATGATAATTAAAAGGTTGATGGACATTGGGAGCAGGTGATTGATTTTGAAATAGGTATTATATCGGATCATGGATCAGAGATTTAGGACTGTGAAATATTAGTTAATTATTTGAGACCGAACTTAGGAATAGATGTGTGTCGCATCCCTGGTTGACGTAGAATAGATTATTGATTCTGGTTTGTATCTCATCTCTAGGTACTGCGGGACCTGAGGACTTGGACGCGGTACCAGATCCCCGTCATCAGCAGCCGCACACAGACAAGTGTACCTTGCCACCCTGTATTTCAGTTTATAAATATTATTGCTCTTTATGTACTCGTGCACGTATTTATGTTGATGTTCGATATTCCGTGTTCGGTTCACAACCGGGTGTTGACATTCGACTTAACGTCTTAGAATATTTACTAGATTCTTCATAGCACCTCGATGCACGTACCTGAGTACATCGATACCCCAGGACACACTCATACACTGTGATCGTGCCAGATTCCTGTATCCTGATATTGACATCATGACCAGAGACTGGGACGACCTTAGGGTCGCGTCTGTTGAGTATTTTCTTGTGTCAAGACTGTAGTTAGAGGTTCAGGTTCAACGCACAATCGTTGACCGCTTGGGAAGGGGAAGACAGTTACTAGACGTTTGGGCTACTCTGCACGCGCTTATATATATGTAGTATTTTGTAGTGATACCTGTATCTAGTGTAGCTGTTTCACCCGTGTGACTCTTTGCCCGGAGCTGCGGTACGTGCCGTGTGTTTCCGTGTCTGGAGCTACGGTTTTATTTTGGACGGCCCACGCGTTGAACGTTGTCTTTAAACTGTATCACACTTGTTTGGTTGTACTAGATTACCCTGTTGTTGCACTTGTATTATCTGTTTACCTGGCATATTGTTTTTTTGTACCTTGTTACGTCCCTCTGAGGACCTGGTTCCCTTCCAGGTGTAGTTCACGAGGATTATCCGGAGGATTACGGACCAGGCATCTATCTAGCAGCTGTACTCACTGCCGAGGACGAGGTCATTCCTGAGGACTTCGCCTGATCGCTGGTAGTGACTCTTTCCTTGGGACGATATCATTACCTAGTTACCTGCTGCCGTCCCAAGTTATCTTTTTGCTTACTTTCATTCCAGTCTATTTGTGCTAGCGGATTTGTCCCCGTGTGACTACTCTAGTATTTGTACTTGATACTTATTTAGATATTTTTTTTCCTACACATTAGTCGTTGTATTTACTTCTATTGTGCTCTTATATTGCTGCCTGTGGATAAGATTTAGATTGAGTATACTTGTGTTATGTGATGGGTTATTCCTTGTACTTCACAGCTTAAGTGTACTCCAACGGGCCCATTAGATTGAAAAGCCCGCCGAAGTACACTGCTGGCCATTGCCACGTATCTCGGTTCCTTATCCATGGAACCGGGGCGTGACAACTCGGTCCTAAAAATATGAGATAGAATTAAACAAGCATTATTAAGAATTTAAAGCATGCATAAATTTATGGTTCTTCTCTTGTGCAAGATGTACTTGCCTATAGAGGGAGAGAAAACCTAAAAGAGAGAAAGAAATAGGACTATATAAGCTTAGGTTTGAGATGTGGACCGTTGGATTACACAAATTCATCCAAGCCATACATTCCATCAATCCAACTAACCCACTCTTTTTTTTTAACTTACGAAGCCGGTCTTAAATAAAGGCCGGGCAAGACTAACAACATGAGCCAAAGGCAACATGCGCAGGGAAGGGGGCTGACATCTCTATCCACCTTAAAAAATTTTGTCCTCGGAATTCAAACTCAAGGCTAGCTAGATATATCAAGATAAGCTACAAACTAACTACAAGCAATTACCATATAAATAAGCAAGTATAACAACACATATAATGAAGCAAAGCAGCATCATTTCATACGAGTGCTTGTCGATCACGAAATGAAAGATGCAAGGCATACGAAGAGAATATACCTTATGAGTCAAATATATGTGGTTACCGAGATCGAATATCATCCTCATGCTCCCACGTCGACTCTCCCAAAGAGTGATGGCCCCAAGCAATACGAATAAGCCGGATAGTCCAGTTCTTGAGTACCTTCTCTCTCTGATCCAAAATATACACATGTTGTTCCTCGTAAGTTAAGTCGGTACCAACGACTAACTCAGAGTGATCGAGGACATGACTCGGTTCCGAAAAATACCTACGCAATTGAGATACATGAAATACATCATACACTTCACGAAGCAAAGGCAAAAGGGCAAGACAATAGGCAACATCCCCTACCCTCTCGATAATATCGAACGGTTCTATGTATCGTGGACTAAGCTTTTCGCGAACCCTGAATCTAATGACTCCCCGGGTAGGCAAAATCTACAAAAATACGTGGTCACCGACAGAAATCTCTAACGGCCTATGATGCTAATCAGTCCAATGACGATGACGATCTCGTGCAACCTGAAGTCGCTCCCTGATCTTCTTAACTATTCCAATCGTTTGAGTGATTATTTTAGGCCCCAATATCTTTCGTTCACCAATGTCATCCCATGCCAAGGGTGATCTATACTTTCTTCCGTATAATACCTCGAAAGGAGCCATCTGTATGCTGGCCTGATAACTGTTGTTGCACGAGAATTCTACTAAGTGAAGATGATCTTTTCAAGACCCACCAAAGTCTAAGATACAAGACC
>JAYESA010000016.1:104377008-104477008 GCA_036927795.1 Iris macrosiphon | reverse complement strand
CTTACTACATGTATATTTTATGTTTCTGGCCTCTATTCTGGCATCACCTACTAGCATCACTACAGGCATCACTACTGGCATCACTCATATTTCTGGCTGGACTCATACTTGATTTACGTGTCGGGTCTTGGATTCACTTATACTAGTCGGGGCGAGGAAATACTCGAGTAGACATGTAAACATTCCTATCTGGAATCATCTCTAATCATCCCCTCTGGTCTAATCTGGAATGATAGCAGCCACGCACCCAGTGCGCGGAGAGCCGTACTTACCCCTAGCCGTTTATATGTCGAAACAGGTATTTCAAAGACACGAGTTCATTCTTTCTAGTCTGGACTCTTTTGAATTTCTTGGTAGTCTCACTTATAGTTTTTGGACTTGATCATTACATGTATCTCATGCTGGACTCACTACACGTTCTTGTGTACATACTTGATCTTAGTTTAGATTTCTTGTATCTTACAGTTATTACTATCTTGCTTCTGATATTTATGCATTTAACCTTTATGCACCAGTGATATGTATATATTTTTTGTTCATACTTTATTTCTTTCACCTTGCTACTTGCTATAACTGTTTTATAGTTTTTATCATTTAACTGAACTGCTGTTAGAGGTGTACTTGCTCCAGTCCTGACAGGACATATTTTTTCTAGAGTATCCGGAGGATTGGTGTCCGACATTTTATGGACCTCAGCCTGTCGATGGTGAAAACAGGGACCCTCTAGTTTAGGAGTGATTTCCGGGTTGGTAGCCGGGATCACTAGGACCTCAGTTGTTGTTTATTAGCTTTTGGTACCGGATTTGTCTCCGATTTTGGATTGAGACCTTGTATTATATTTGATTCAAGATATTGTATTATTATTATTGATGTTGTGGTATTTTAATAGCAGTTGTTTAGACTTTGTAGTTGTTAGACTTCTATTTTATCTTATCGTGCTTAGATTCGTGATTGGGTACTTGTGATTATCGTTATGATATTGCTCCTCCGTTTGGAGTTGAGATCTTGACAGGTTTATATATTGATTGTGTGAGATTGTTAGCTAGATAGTTGACCTAGACATCGTTCTACCGCCGATGCTGCGGCATAGGCTGGACGTACACACGACTCATACCCGATTTTCCGGGTACGGGTTGTGACACCCAAGAATGACACATGATCTAACCAGAACTCATACTTTCTGAGTTTAGCATATAACTGATGTTCCCTCAGAACTTGTAACACTTTTCGAAGATGTTTTTATGCTCTTCTTCATTGTTGGAGTAGACAAGAATGTCGTCTATGAATACCACTACAAATTGATCTAGGTATGGCATGAAGATAAATTTATCAAATCCATGAATATTGCTGGTGCATTAGTCAATCTGAATAACATAACTACGAATTCATAATGTCCATATCGAGATCGAAATACGGTCTTCGATATATCTTGCTCTCGGACTCTCACTTGATAATATCCCGATCGAAGGTCTATCTTGGAAAATACTTTTGCTTCACTCAATTGGTAGAACAAATCATCAATCCTAGGAAATAAATACTTGTTCTTCACTGTTAAGGCATTCAACTGCCTATAGTCGACACACAACCGTGTTGACCCATCCTTCTTCTTTACTAGAAGCGTTGGTGCTCCCCATGGTGATCCACTAGCCCGATTAAACTTCTTTGCCTTCAAATTTTTTACATGTTGGTACAACTGGTTAAGTTCTATTGGTGACATCTGATAGATCTTGTTGGAAACTGGTTTTGCTCCTGGTTTTAACTCTATACATAATTTTATTTCTCTTACTGGGGGTAATTAGGGAAGCTCTTTTAGAAATACATCAAGAAATTCTTTAATTATTCTAGAAAACTGACCTTTCACTCCTGATACTGTTGCAATGCTACCTTCATGTTGATCCTTCATCATTATGTTGGAAATAAATTTTTCCTTGCCTGGGATGTTAAATAATGCTCTACCCCTACGATAATCTATCATCGTATGAATGTCTCTCAACTAGTTCATGCCTAAAATAACGTCGAAGTTACCCATAGGAAACTCGATCAATTTTTTAGGTAATAAATGCCCACACACTATGATTGGATACGCTAAGAAAACTCTATTGACTCCTACGAGACCATTACCAGTGAGTATATTTAGCCTCTCTGGCAATGCCTCGAACTCAAATCCAATACATGTCACAAATCGTCCACATACAAATGAATGGGATGCTCCAGAATCAAATAATGCTATGGCAGAAAAAGATATAAAAAATGTTACCTGCCATCACGTCACCTGATGCCTCCTCCAGAGATAGGATAAAAGCTTGCTCTTGGCCTTGTGGCGCTCCTTGAATACTCAGTTGTGACCTCTGTTGTCCATATTGCGGATTCTTCTGCTGGTTGTAAATCTGAGTTTACATCAGCAATGGACGCTGAGCCAATGGACTGAATGCCAGTGTTGATCCCCTATACTGAGCTTTCCCTGTTTCTAGCAGTGCTAACCACTGCACCGGTCCTTTAATCCTCTACATCATAGAAAAATTAATAATCCGATGATCTGGACTGCCACATCGCAGAAACAACCCTCCTAGACCCTAAGACTACCCGTGGGAGGAAGTTGGAACTAGTTTGGTTGTGTTTGGAGACTTTGACACTAGGTTTTGTATCGATTTTGGGTGAAATCCGAGATTGGCCCAATTTTGGGTGATGACCAAGGTTAGACGGACCTAGGTAGACGTTTTTGAGTGTCTTGAGGGTTAGTACGTGTTTTCGTTCGGACACGTGAAGTCGTGTCACGAAGAAATGGGCGTTTCGAGCGTTTTAGGGGTTTTTGTCGTCGTCGATTCTATGTGCATGCAGATTTTTGCCACGGACTTAGAATCGACGAGTTAGCATTTTTTCTAGGATCTAGACATCGTTTAGAACCCGTGGGTAAATTTTGGGCCGATTCAGAGTAGGGTTGGTGTGCGTTTCAGGAGGTTTTGCGAACCGCATACCACGTGTTCGTCGAAATGACCGAACGACCATTTCGACTTAGTTTCTTAGTTTCAGGCTTGTGCATGCGTTGGGTTAGCTTCGGGGAGTGTGTGTTAGAGTTCTCGGGTTATATTTTATATATATATATGTGTTTGTGCGTGTAGGGGTCGTTGGGCGCGTGTTGGTGGGATGTTGTGTGTTGTGTGTGTTGTGTTTATATAGATATATATATATATATATATATATATATGTGTGTATATATATAAATGTGTGTGTGTTTCTATATATATATATATATATATATATATATATATATATGTGTGTGTGTGTGTGTGTGTGTGTGTGTGTGTGTGTGTGTGTGTGTGTGTATATGTTTATGTGTGTGTAGTTGTGTGTGTGTTAGTGTGTGTGAGAGTGAGTGTGTGTTTGTGAGCGTGTGTGTGAGTGTGTGGTTATATATATATATATATATATATATATATATATATATATATATATATATGTATGAGTGTATATATATATATATATATGTGTGTGTGTGTGTGTGTGTATATATGGGTTTGTGTGTGTGTATATATATATATGGATATGTGTGCTTATATATATATATATATATATATATATATATATATATATATATATATATATATATATATATATATATATATATATATATATATATGTGTGTGTGTGTGTGTGTGTGTGTGTGTGTGTGTGCGTGCTTGTGTGTGTGTGGTCGTGTGTGTAGCGAGGCAGATTTGGGGGGGGGGGGGACTGCACGTAGCAGCGCAGCAGCGAAGGCAGCAGCAGCTGCAGGCGCCGCAGCACCGCGGTAGCGCCGCGGCAGCAGCGCGCAGCAGCAACAGTAGCAGCAGCTGCCAGCAGCAGCAGCATCTGCGCACTAGCAGTGGCAGCAGCAGCAGCTTGGCGTTTGTGCACCGCAGCGTTGTGTAGCAGCATGTAGCAGCGACAGTAGCAGCTAGTAGCAAGGGGGAGAGGGATCTATAGATAAATAAATAGATAGATAGATAGGTAGATTGATAGATAGATAAATATTAGATGGATAGGTAGATTGATAGATAGATAGATATTAGATAGATAGATAGATAGATAGATAGATTGATAGATAGATAGATATTAGATAGATAGATAGATAGATAGATAAATAGATATCTAGATAGATAGATAGATAGATAGATAGATAGATAGATATCTAAATAGATAGATAGGTAGATTGATAGATAGATAGATAGATAAATATTAGATGGATAGATAGATATATAGATAGATTGATAGATAGATAGATATTAGATAGATAGATAGATTGATAGATAGATAGATAGATAGATAGATAGATAGGTAGTTAGATATATATATATCTCTATATGTATAGGTATATATACATATAGCTAGATATATGTTATAGCTAGATATATATTTGTATAGGTGTGTATGGGTATATATGTATGTGTGTATGTGTGATGTATATATATAGATATCTAGGTATATATGCATATATGTGTGTTGTATATATATATTTTAGCCTATACATATAGCTAGGTATATATCTATATGCATAGATAGTTAGCTAGAAGGGTTGTTAGAGGGGTACTGGAGGATATTTCAATACCTTGAGATATCAAGGTATCTCAATACCTTGAGATATCCAAGGTATTGAGTTTCGAGCGGGGTTTTTGAACAATTGCCTAGGTTTGAGTTTAGAGATAGGTTTTTATGTATTGGTATATATAATTACGCGTGCTAGCATATGTTTTAGCGGGTATAGACGGGGTGCGTAGCCTAGGTCGAGGTATCGGATACCGAGGGTATCCCGATATCTCAAGGAGGCGAGTTTGAGGGTTTATTAGCTTAATGACCTAGTTTTGACCTAGAATTTTAGGGGCACCCTAGTTTGACCTAGAGTTGACCGTAGTTGACTCGGTTGACCGCCAAAGTCAACTTTTGACCTAGATTTGACCCAGGGTTGACTTTTTGGACCCATAGTTGGCTTTTTGACCCAGATTTCACCGGTTTGACCCGTTTGACCTAGAACGACCCTAGACGCCTATTTTTAGTTAATTTATATCTGTTTAACTTATTAGAACCCTGTTTAACCTTATTTTTTGCAATAGGTTATTGCGATACCAGTTCGGATCGCCAGTTGCTCAGGACGTCAGGCGAGTACATTCTCTGATAGTTTTTATTATCTGATGATTATTATGATTCAGCTTCTAGTATAGTATCATCTGATTTTTTGGCATGACACGGACTGGTATTTCTGAATTCATTTACTTACGACATGTATATTTTATGTTTCTGGTCTCTATTCTGGCATCACCTACTAGCATCATCTACAGGCATCACTACAGGCATCACTACAGGCATCACTCATATTTCTGGATGGACTCATACTTGATTTACATGTCGGGTCTTGGATTCACTTATACTAGTCGGGGCAGGGAAATACTCGAGTAGACATGTAAACATTCCTATCTGGAATCATCTCTAATCACCCCCTCTGGTCTAATCTGGAATGATAGCAGCCGCGCTCCCAGTGCGCGGAGAGCCGTACTTACCCCTAGTCGTTTATATGTCAAAACAGGTATTTCAAAGACACGAGTTCATTCTTTCTAGTCTGGACTCTCTTGAATTTCTTGTTGGTCTCACTTATAGTTTTTGGACTTGACTCATTACATGTATCTCATGCTGGACTCACTACACGTTCTTGTGCACATACTTGATCTTAGTTTAGATTTCTTGTATCTTGCAGTTATTACTATCTTGCTTCTGATATTTATGCATCTTTACCTTTATGCACCAGTGATATGTATATATTTTTTGTTCATACTTTATTTCTTTCACCTTGCTACTTGCTACAACTATTTTATAGTTTTTATCATTTAACTGGAACTGCTGTTAGAGGTGTACTTGCTCCAGTCCTGACTGGACATATTTTTTCTAGAGTATCCGGAGGATTGGTGTCCGACGTTTTATGGACCTCAGCCTATCGATGGTGAAGACAGGGACCCTCTAGTTTAGAAGTGATTTCCGGGTTGGTAGCCGGGATCACTAGGACCTCAGTTGTTGTTTATTAGCTTTTGGTACCGAATTTGTCTCCGGTTTTGGATTGAGACCTTGTATTATATTTGATTCAGGATGTTGTATTATTATTATTGATGTTGTGGTGTTTTAATAGCAGTTGTTTAGACTTTGTAGTTGTTAGCCTTCTGTTTTATCTTATCGTGCTTAGATTCGTGATTGGGTACTTGTGATTATCGTTATGATATTGCTCCTCCGTTTGGAGTTGAGATCTTGACAGGTTTATATATTGATTGTGTGAGATTGTTAGCTAGATAGTTGACCTAGACATCGTTCTACTGTCGATGCTGCGGCGTAGGCTGGACGTACCCACGACTCATACCCGATTTTCCGGGTACGGGTCGTGACACCCAAGAATGACACATGATCTAACCAGAACTCATACTTTCTGAGTTTAGCATATAACTGATATTCCCTCAGAACTTGTAACACTTTTCGAAGATGTTTTTATGCTCTTCTTCACTGTTGGAGTAGACAAGAATGTCGTCTATGAATACCACTACAAATTGATCTAGGTATGGCATGAAGATAAATTTTATCAAATCCATGAATATTGCTGGTGCATTAGTCAATCTGAATAACGTAACTACGAATTCATAATGTCCATATCGAGATCGAAATACGGTCTTCGATATATCTTGCTCTCGGACTCTCACTTGATAATATACCGATCGAAGGTCTATCTTGGAAAATACTTTTGCTTCACTCAATTGGTAGAACAAATCATCAATCCTAGGAAATAAATATTTGTTCTTCACTGTTAAGGCATTCAACTGCCTATAGTCGACACACAACCGTGTCGACCCATCCTTCTTCTTTACTAGAAGCGTTGGTGCTCCCCATGGTGATCCACTAGCCCGATTAAACTTCTTTGCCTTCAAATTTTTTACATGTTGGTACAACTGGTTAAGTTCTATTGGTGACATCTAATAGATCTTGTTGGAAACTGGTTTTGCTCCTGGTTTTAACTCTATGCATAATTTTATTTCTCTTACTGGGGGTAATTAGGGAAGCTCTTTTAGAAATACATCAAGAAATTCTTTAATTATTCTAGAAAACTGACCTTTCACTCATGATACTGTTGCAATGCCACCTTCATGTTGATCCTTCATCATTATGTTGAAAATAAATTTTTCCTTGCCTGGGATGTTAAATAATGCTCTACCCCTACGATAATCTATCATCGTATGACTGTCTCTCAACTAGTTCATGCCTAAAATAATGTCGAAGTTACCCATAGGAAAACTCTATTGACTCCTACGAGACCATTACCAGTGAGTATATTTAGCCTCTCTGGCAATGCCTCGGACTCAAATCCAATACATGTCACAAATCGTCCACATACAAATGAATGGGATGCTCCAGAATCAAATAATGTTATGGCAGAAAAAGATATAAAAAAATGTTACCTGCCATCACGTCACCTGATGCCTCCTCCAGAGATAGGGTAAAAGCTTGCTCTTGGCCTTGTGGCGCTCCTTGAATACTCAGTTGTGACCTCTGTTGTCCATATTGCGGATTCTTCTGCTGGTTGTAAATCTGAGTTTACGTCAGCAATGGACGCTGAGCCAATAGACTAAATGCCAGTGTTGATCCCCTATACTGAGCTTTCCCTGGTTCTGGCAGTGCTAACCACTGCGCCGGTCCTTTAATCCTCTACATCATAGAAAAATTAATAATCCGATGATCTGGACTGCCACATCGCAGACACAACCCTTGTGTTGTCCTACACACTGTAGAAGCATGAAAAATACGCTGGGAAAATATACACGTAAAACCCCCAACATACATGAAGCCCGCGTAAAACAGAGCTTCAGCGCTGTGTGGCGTAAAATATGACTTCAGAGATGCCCGCGTAAAGCAGCACCTGAAGGCTATTTTGGCGTAAAAAGGTTGCTACACCTCCCTCCGGCTTAAAATATGTCTGCTTTTAATGCAGCATGAAGTTGTACGAAAAACTCTTCGTATTCCTCGAATGAACCTGTCAGACAAAACTGTGAACCTGACTCCTGACAAAGAGTACTGCGCGACGATCGAGAGGACGGCTGTAATGATAATTCTGCACAGAGACCCAGGCCGTCGTTTAGTAACATATCCTTGATACAAGTCATTTTTACGCATCCAAGGAATACACTGCCTATTTTACAGGCAGAGATGAGCTTTTACGCTCGAGATGAGACAAAATCAGACGCCACGTCAAAAGCTGTCTCTCGTACAGAGCTCGAGGCATATCTCTACATTTAATGCACGAGATGGGGGCATATCTCTGCATTTAATGCACGAGATTTTATTCTATTTTTTAATGATTGGGAGAGCTAAAACGGTGACTAATACGGTCACATCACCATCCTTGCGTTTTATGCCAACCAGGCTATTTTTAACTATAGGAGTATGCCGTATGCTATCTGCTCGAAATATGCCAACTCAGGCTATATTGGCAAAGGTACATGATAAGGCTATTTAGCCCAGAATACGTTCAAGACCTCAGTCGTGATGGATAATTGGCTATTTTTATGCTGGTTATCTATTATTCATGCAGCCTCAAGTTTTACGCACTATTTGGCTTTGACGCCAACAAGACAGCTATTTGGTTTTTACGCCAACGAGACAGTTATTTGGCTTTTATGCCAACCATCTTTACGCAAGGGGCAGTTACCTACGTGGCTTGCATGCCGTGATCTTCAATAAGCAGTTATACGCGTTACCTCATAATGGGACACGCATCACACGCAGATTCAGGAGATCATTCAGACGTGGGTAGCAGTTATTATAACCGCCGCGTAAAAAGTGTAACTCTCTCCACAGTTTGGCTTCTATGCCGGCTGGACAGTTACTGTGACTGAGCTCTATAAATAGAGACTTCCGATCACAGGAGAAAAAGGTCAGAAAAGAGGAGATCAAGATTAGAGATCGAATCAAAAAAGAGAGAGTGAGCATAAAAAAAAGAGTGTTGGTTGACAGTTTAATCCCACTCGCAATCTTTGAAGCTTATTCTTCTTCTACAACACTTCTTCGTCATCGTGTGGTCCAAGGGACAAAGTGATCGACCGCAGATCAGACTCCTATAGCAATATTTCCCCAGAATTATTTTTTATTGTACTTAATATCCTCGTATAGGATTAATTGTACTCTTTTTTTCTTGTTTGTAAACAAAGAAAGAGTTTCGTATAAACCTAGTTTCATTCTTTTGTTTATCATAAAACACAAGATGACGACTCTGCTGGGGACTACTCTCTCATCTGACGAGAAAGTCATTGCTCAATACGATGCTGTATCCATCGGATTGACGAAGAAGACTTTGGTCGTCCAATTCGACCAATCTGCTTATGAAGACATGCTTCGCGCAGGGGGTAGCTCTCATTCCCTCTCTGTCCAGGACAACAGGAAGCTGCGTAAAGTATGGATGCCCAAGACATCCTCTACCCTTCCTGCAAGCTCTCATCCTCTAATCAACAAGGTTGTGACATCACAACCTATACGCCTTGTGCATAAAAACTCGTCTCCCGTCTGTGACGTGGCAGACAAAGCTTCTGGCAATGCCCCAGTGCCAATCCAGAAGTCTAGAACGCGCTCTGCGCATAAAACTTTGTCTCCCGTCTGTGATGTGGCAGACAAAGCTTCTGGCAATATCCCAGTGCCAATCCAGAAGTCTAGAATGCGCTTTGCGCGTAAAACTTTGTCTCACGTCTGTGACATGGCAGACAAAGCTTCTGGCAATGCCCCAGTGCCGATCCAGAAGTCTAGAACGTGCTCTGTGCGTAAAACTTCGTCTCCCGTCTGTGACGTGGCAGACAAAATTTCTGACAAGGCCTCAGTGCCCATGCAAAAATTTTAAACGCGCCCTGCGCGTAAAAATACATCTTTCGTCTGTGATGAGGCAGATGAACCCTTGGATCATATAAAGGAAAAATGAGTGGCGGATCTCCCAACCGCTAGGCTTATATGCCACCAAGAGAAGAAGTTGCCCACTCTTCAGATTACGCGTGACGCTGGAGTCCGCTTGAGGACTTTTCTTGTTTTATGCGAACCAGTGCCAAACTCCAAATTACGCCATGATCAACCTGTCCGCGTAAAGAAGACCCATTTTACGAGAAAATACGCTCCTCAGAAGGATGATGGATCGTATGCAACTCACATGGGGGAACTGCTGTATTCTTATGGCAGAGAGATGGTTGTGGTTCCCAATCTCCACATTCCTACTGATGTAAAAAGGCGGAATAAGTCTTCTTCTTTCTCTTCTGTTGATCCCCCTAATTTGCGTGATTTCTTGATCCAGAAATGCAAAGACAGGAGATCTTCTAATATGTCTATTACACCCCCTAGGGAGCATTATTGTAATAGTCATAAAGTTGTAATTAACTACTATTGTTCTAAGGCAAAACGGTCAGTTTTTGACCGGTTGAACTACACTTTGTCTCTACAGGAAGAAGAGCCGACATTCACATCGGTAAACATGGCTTCATACATTCCTAGAGGAAGGTCAAGTTTAAGTCGTCATCCCTCTAGAACTTCAAGCCAAAGGAGATTTGATAGACTCCTGGAGAATATTGAGGCAGGTGTTTTTCAAAATACCCGCTCGAGGTCATGACAACCAGCTTCATATTCTTCTGATTTCGACGCTGGGGGTCGCCAGTTTCTCGAATCTGATGCTGAAAGTATAGACTCGATCTCTACAGAGATCTATACTAATCTCTTGGTGGCATCCAGAGAAATGGGAGTTTATGCCATTGGAGATGAACATGAAGAAGCTTTCCCATCAGGAAGTAATGAACAACACATCACTGTATTGGAAGCATCGCTTAAAGAGATGCATACCATGATGGAGAGTATGCACCAAATGATGGTGACTCAACATACAGCTGCGGTAGCTCAAGCACCTGTTCCTTCGACTCAATTACGTGTGGGGGTGGACATGCCACCATCCGACGCAAGCCAGGAGCCTGTTCAAAATCAAGAATCAGCTGCTCCTCAACCTCTGAACCCGGAGAATGTATTGCCTCCTGTTGGAGCTACAATACAATCGACCTCTCACCACTCTGCGGTCCCTTTCCCAGCTAAAAATCCGATGCAGGCAGTTCGGGAATTGAAAGCCCAATTTGAGGCCTTGAAGCATAAGGATCAGCTCAAGAAGTTGGGATTCAACCAGCCATACCCAGCTATCTGGGATGAGATCCCTTTCCCACCAAAATACAAACCATAGGCTATGGTTTTGTTTGAGGGAAAGACGTCACCAAGCCAGTACATGAACTACTTTAGCATGATGACAGTGTTGTTGTAGAGGAATGACGCCCTTCTCACTCGAGTGTTTAAAGGTTGTCTGTCTGGAGTGGCCTATCAATAGTACCATAGTCTAGCGGACAACTGTATTACTTCTTTTGAAGATTTTAAGACTCTGTTCTTCTCTCGATTCTACGAAAGAGGAATGGACATGTCTATGTCATCACTTATCTAAGTAAAGCAGAAGGAGAAAGAAAACGTTCGTACTTTTATTGAACATTTTTGTCAGACTACTTTGCAGATGCCCCCCGGAGTTCCAGATTCTGCCTTGGTTGACATTTACAGGAAGAACCTTCTCCCGCTGATCTCAGTATTCATGGGACCATATCAGTTCCATGATTAGCCCTCATTTATCATATCAGCGGTAGCCGCTGAAGATAACAGTCGGAAGGCTCGTGACAATGGAATTATGATCTCTACCTCTAATAGAGGGAAGCGGTCATCCTCCAATAACGACCATACTCGTAGTTCCAAAGGAAAGGAAGCTCTGGCGATCAATACGTCCAGGCAACATACTCTAGTGACTACGCAGACGAATTCTGGGACTTCCAGGCCTAAAGAAGAATATTCTTTTGATGACGACGTTATTCCGAGCATATTCGATTGTCTAGTAAAAAGTGGCAAGCTTACTCTCCCAGAGATAAAGCAGCCAAATGAAGTCGGCACTACCAATAACCCTAAGTACTGCATTTTCTACAGATACATACATCACCCCACAAAGGCATATTATGTACTAAAAAGGAAAATCCAGGAGTTGATCGACGCCAAGGCCATCACTCTGCGTAATAGCGAGAAGACGGTCACTGCCAACATGATCTCGCTCCAGTTTGGCAATCTGCCCCCTCAGGAAGTCCCGGATGGTGTGGTACCTATTCCACGGACAATAATGAACATTGTTAATCTCCCTCCTACCAGGGGTCAAAATCATGACTTAGTACCCCTAACTACCAAGCATGGGGAGATCTTGTGGGTCCACCCTGATGTGGTGTCAGAAATTGAGGAAGAGACTAAAGCTGCTAAAGCTAAGTCTAAAAAGAACTCAAGATGTAAACCATGTCATATGGTTGCAATATCCTCGACGTCGGATGAAGAGGCTTTGGAAACTGGAACCCAGTCAGGCAAAGCCTACCTCAAGGACTATGGAGGGAACCAGGGGGAATCGACGGCAGACACTTCAGCTGCCAAACCTCCAGAGCCTGAACCTGTTATACCAGAGGCAGGTCCTTCTAAACCAACTTCGCTGGACAAAGGCAAGCAGAAAGAAGTTCATTTCGATAAACCTTGGAAGAATATTCAAAACAAAGGTTTAGAGAAACCTTATAACTTCGACATCTTGGCTCAGTTGGCTAATACTCCGACCAGATTGTCCATTATTTAGCTACTTAGGCTATCTAAAGACACTCGTCAAGCCTTGAGTGAAGCGTTAATGCAAGCAGATGTATGCTTGACTCCACTCAAATCCCCTGATAAAGAGCCTGTGGCATGTCCTCAATGCCATAGTATGATGAAAGTGGTCCCTAATATCACTTTTACTCAAGAGGACATGTTGTTGAAACATAACAAGCATGACAGGCCTCTTTATTACACCGGATATGTCGGCTCCATGGAGGTAGACCGGATCCACATAGATCCGGGATCGTCGATCAGCATTATCCCTCATAGTCTGCTAAGACCGTTGAGAATTCCTACAAGCGAACTGGCTTACACTACCACTACGATCGTGGGCTTTAATGCCAGAAAGAGTAAACCGTTGGGAAAGATTCGTTTGAGGATCCAGATTAGTGACCTTAGATCAGTGGCTACATGCTACGTCATTGATTCGGAAGTATCTTATAATATTTTATTGGGCAGACCATGGATCCACGATCACAATATTATTTCTTCAACTCTACATCAATGCTTCAAATATGTAGACGTCCAAGGGACAGTGAAAACAGAGTTTGCTGATCGTAACCCGTTCAAAGGGGTTGAGTCCTACTATTCCAATGCTATGTTGTCAACCCAATACTACATGAAGGAGGTGTCAGGCAAGACGGAAGAGGAATCCTACCAGGAGCTAGGAGAACCATCTACTGAGCAACCTTTGTCAATCTAGGTGAAAGGGCGGACTACCCGTCCGAAAGTCATGGAACCCATGGCTATCTACTTGGACAAAACCAAATCGGGAGGAGGGAGTGATCCTATAGGGATCACTCTGAACCAGAAGCCCCCACCTTTGGTCATCAACCTTAGGCGCAACAAGCATCCGACTGATGTAAATACAACTGGGAACGTGGTTTCTGATGATAATAAAGATTCTTTTTTCCACTATACTAACGCTCAATTTCCTAATCAGGAATCCTTCCCCCATAATAATATAGAACCTATAGCACAAAAATTCTTGAAAGCTATAGACTTCTATTATCCATATGTGTGGGAAGTAGCGTCAACATCTAATGTCATCACGACATATGAGCCATATGAAGATTCTATCTTTGTTGTTCCACCTACTCGCAATGATCAACATCCAATAGTCTTCGGTCGCATGCGGAATAGACCAATTGTACAAGAAGATTCTCACAAATCTGATGTTGGGAAAATATAGGTTCACAAATATAGCCCACATGCTTTGAAGATTATGCAAAGCATGGGTTATGACTTGAAGTTGGAGCCATGTCTCAGCTATGGAAAAGGCAGACGAATGTCGTTGCATGGTGACCCCTACTGTCAACAAAATTATTTTGGACTAGGGTATACTACATCTCTTGCAACTTCGTACAACTCTGAGTTAACTGGGGAGACCATTTCCTCTCCTCAGGAGGGTTTTTTGTCCTCCGACTCATATGGTGAGCTCGAACAGGTATTATCAGTAAATATGGTGTTGACAGATTCTCTCGAAGCAGAGGAACAAGAATCTGAACCGTTTGAAAATAAATTCTGGCCACATCAAATGGATACACAATTGGAATTCCGGTTCGAGCAAAGAGAACCACCCACTGAAGATAAAGTTATCCAAGTAAATGTTGGGGATAAATTCTCACCAAAGCCGATATTTATTAGTAACAATCTTTCCAAAGAAGAAAGGGAAGAAATGATCTAGCTGATAAAAGAATATATCAATGTCTTTGCGTAGAATTATGAGGATATGCCTGATCTTGATCCAAAAGTGGCTACCCATAAACTCAACATACTGCCCAATTCAAAGCCTGTAAAGCAACACCAACGTCGGTTCCGCCCGGATATGATGGATGCCATTGAAGCTGAAATCAGGAAACTAATAGCCTACGGGTTCATCCGGGAAGAACAACATCCTGATTGGGTCGCTAATGTTGTCCTGGTCATGAAAAAAAGTAGAAAAGTTCGCATTTGCATCGACTTTCGAGATCTAAATGCGGCCTGCCCCAAAGATGAGTTCCCTCTTCCCATCACAGACGTCATGATCGATAATACGTGCGGCTTTGAGCGCATGTCTTTCATGGACGAATTTTTAGGATACAATCAGATTAAGATGAATCCTGAAGATGAGAAGCATACTGCCTTCCGTACACCATTGGGGGTATATTGCTATACAGTCATGCCTTTTGGATTGAAGAATGCCGGGGCTACGTATCAACGAGCTATGAGTAACATATTCCATGAGCTTCTGCACAAAATGGTGCAATGTTACATAGACGATATTGCTGTCAAAAGCCGCCTCAAGGATAATCACATCCAAGACTTGAAGACAATATTCGAGTTGATTCGCCAACATTAACTCAAAATGAACCCCACAAAGTCCTTTCTTGGTGTATCCAGTGGCAAATTCCTGGAATTTGTTATTACCACTAAAGGCATTCAAGTTGACCCTGATTAAGTAAAAGCTATCCTGGAAATGCGATCGTCCCATAATCTGAGAGAACTCAGGGGATTTCAAGGTCGTCTAGCTTATATCAGGAGATTCATATCCAACCTCTCCGGAAGATGTCAGCCTTTTTCTCGTCTAATGAAGAAAGGTTTGTCCTTCGTATGGGACGAAGGCTGTCAGCAAGCGTTTAATGACATCAAACACTATCTTACTAATCCTCCAGTTCTGGTGCCTCCCGTCATAGGAAGACCATTTTTGCTGTATGTTCGAGCAATGGACCATTCTTTAGGGGCTCTTCTTGCACAGAAGAATAATGAGGGCCACGAACAGGCTATTTACTATCTAAGCAGGATGATGGTCGGAGCTGAACACCGGTACAATCCAGTGGAAAAAGAATGCTTGGCCCTAATGTTTGCCATTCAGAAGACGCGACATTACGTGACGGGCCAAACTATTCATATCATCTCCAGAATCAATCCTCTTCGGGTATTAATGAATAAGCCGAGTGTTCATAATTCCTGACTCACGACTTGGGCAATGCTACTGACACCATATGATATGGTGTACGTCCCTTAGAAGTCCATGAAAGGTCAAGCCTTGGCTGATTTCTTAGCTGCTCATCCAATTTCGGAAACCTCTAAACTATACGAGGACATCCCCGGCGAAGTTGCAGAATGTAATTCTGCAATGGAAGGTGACACATGGCAGCTATTCTTCGATGGTGCCTTCAGGACTGGTCCCAAGGGAAACGTGGTTTCAGGAGTAGGAATTATTCTGGTGACTCCTGATAAACTCGTCATCTATCGAGCATATTCTCTTAGCGAACCCTGCTCTAATAATGTGGCAGAGTATAATGCTCTACTAATCGGGCTTCAAGTCGCTAAAGAATTGGATGTTGAATACCTGGAAGCTTTTGGTGATTCTCAGCTGATCGTCAATCTGGTCAGAGGAATATATGAAGTCCGCAATCCAGACCTCATTCTTTATCACCAAACAACGATCGAGATAGCCATGTCTTTTAAAGGATTCTTCTTAGAGCATGTGCCTCGATCTCAAAATTTGGAAGCTGATGCTCTGGCCAGTCTAGCTGCTGATCTAGTTATTCCTATAAGAAGGCAAAATTCGGTGATCCTTCTTAACAGAGATTTATTCTGTGTGAAAAATAATTTTCATATAGAACGCAGCTACGCTATAAACACGGTTCCTCCTAAGAGAGACTGGAGAAGTCCCTTTATAGACTTTGTGTCATACAGAATCTTACCAGAAGATCCCAAAGAAGCAGTATCTATCAAGAGACGATCATTACGTTTCTATTTTGATGCTTCTTCACAAAGTCTATATCGTCGAACATACGATGGACTATTGTTACGATGTCTCTCTGATGATGATACAAGACGGGTTATCCGAGAAGCTCATGACGGGGTATGTGGAGCACATCAACCCGGTCCCAAGTTACAGGACCGTATCAGGAGGATGGACTACTACTGGCCTACTATGATTGCAGATGCTGTAAAATATACAAGATAATGCAAAGCCTGTCAGGTCCATGCGAATTTCATACATCAGCCTTTTGAGTATTTACATCCTACTATTGCATCATGGCCCTTTGAAGCATGGGGTATGGATATCATTGGTCCTATTCATCCTTCGTCTTCTAGAGGACATCGGTTCATATTGACTATCACCGATTATTTCTCCAAATGGGCGGAGGCGATCCCTCTTGCTGAGGTAAAGACATCCAACGTGATCAGCTTTATCAAGTACCATGTAATTTATCGCTTTGGGATACCCCGAAGGATAATTCATGACAATGGTCCTCAATTCATCAGCCAAGCATTTTACCGATTTTGTAATAAGAATCGGATACAAAATATGGCCTCAACGGCATATAATCCTGCTGCTAATGGTTTGGCGAAAGCCTTCAACAAAACCATCATCAAACACTTGAAGAAGTTCGTCTCTTCGAACAAAAGAGATTGGAATAAGAAGCTGGGGGAATGCCTCTGGGCATACCGCACAACGGTACGAACACCAACGGGTTGTACCCTATTTTTATTAATTTACGGGTGTGAACCAGTTCTCCCCATTGAAGTCCAAATTCCATCACTCAGAATAGTAGTGGATAAGGAGTTGACTCAGGAAAATAATGATCAATTAAGGCTTCAAGAGCTAGAAGGATTATAAGAGAAATGCCGTCAAGCTCAACAACGCATTGCGTTCTACCAGACACGCATTTCCAGAGCTTTTAACCAAAAAGTGAAGGAAAGAGTGTTCAAAGTTGATGAGCTAGTTTTAGCTGTGAAGAGGCCAATGATTATTATGCACAAAAGTAAGGGCAAATTCCAGCCCAAATGGGAGGGCCCTTATGTGATGGAAACGATATTTTAAATGGTGCTTACAGATTAGCCAAGCCTAATGGAGATTTGATAATGGCTCCTATCAACGGCAAATTCCTGAAGAAGTACTATGCTTAATCTCCCTTGCATTAACGGAGTATGATGAAGATCTCATTTTGACGATACTACGTACAAAGACTGGTTGGATCATATTCTATCATGTCCATATAACCTCTGAGTAGATATATTTAACTAATTTGAAACTTCAAAACCTATCACGTCCATATTACCTCTGATAGTGTTTTGTATACAAATTCAGTTGGAGCATATTCTATCATGTCCATATAACCTCTGAATAGATATATCTAGCTGAACCCTACTGAAAGTATATCATGTCCATATTACCTTTGTTATCACTTTCATCCTAGCCTATCATTTATACTCTAAAATAATGGGTCCACAAATTCAAGAGAAGTATCTTTATTATCTCTGGGAATAGCAAATTACAGAAGAAGCAAAAAGGTACATCATTGGGGAGGAGCCGTTAAATCACGGATCTGTTGTGCCAAAGTCGCCATCCTCTCATTCCTAGACTTCAAGATGTTAGCACGAGCCCGCTCCAGCCTTGCTTTGTCATCACTCAAGAAAGATAGTTCGGACAGAGAATTAACAAAACTTGCGTGGATGACACCCACATGTGTCAAGTTCTGCTGAGCTGTCTTCACTTGGCCCTCAAATACATTATGAACTACCGATGTCTTGAGAAGCCTCTCCCTTGCCTGAGCGAGTTCAGCTTCCAATTCTTGAACCCTCGCTTCATTTCCCTCACATTCGGCCTGGCACTTAGCTAGTTGAGGAATAACCTCCACCAAGACAGCCTGCTCTTTATCCATCTCTTGTTGCTGTTCCTGGATGGATTTGTTTAGAGATTCTATTTGCTCAGCAAGTTCTGCAGTTAAGGAGTCATACTCAGCTTGAACCAGATCGTCGATGCTGTCTTGGGATAGTTGCAAATATTCGTTAATGGGTTGTTCTAAACCATTAACTATTTGCTCTAGCTCATCAGCTCTTTCAGCGTCATTGAAATTTCTAATCGGCGCTATTGTAAGCTGGAAGGACGTCTTCAGAGCATCAAAGCCTAGGTTCTTCTCCAGCACCATGGATATCAATTCTTTCGAAGTGCGTTAGAATATGCTAGTGTATTGTTCAACTAGCATAGCAATGATCGGATGCACGCTGGGAGTGGCTGCAATACCAGTAAATCTCCTTTCTGGAATAACTGCAGAGGATGTTGCCATAGTCGTTGATTCAACGGATGGCACGACAAAAGAAGGGACTCCAGCAACGGTTGAAGTTGCTGGTATACTCGACGAAGGAGGCACGGACGAGATGGTGGGTTCATCCTCCTCTGATGTTATTTGAATTGCCACTAGCGGGATGACACCCGAGAATATTGCGGATGAAAGATCGACAGCTTCAAAGCATGCTTCTTCGACGTAGAGCACCGTCGTTTCATTAGATGGATCCGCAACAAAGTCAAAAGTTGTGTCAACTCTGCCTTCCCCAGAGATGTCTTCGCCTGAAAAGAAGACAAGAGAAAGTTAATATCAATTTGATGTTAATTTTTCTGAAGAAAACGTGAAGACAACATTTACCCATGGCCGATGGTATGTATGTTGCATCTGGAGCCTGTATAGCTAAATCATTTCTTAATGATGCTAAACAAGCTGTCATACCTAGAGAAGAGGGTGTACCAATTGACGTTTGAGGATAGTCATCCCAGTCATCACCCAGATCCACTCGAGGTTCATCGGGTGGAATCTCGCTGGAAATACTTATAGACGAAGGAGGGATTATTCTCATTATTTATCTGGATAAAGGTATATTGATTCTTAATATACTCGGTCTCGAAGGCGATCTCGAAGAACTACCAGTAGCGGTAGCAGCGGTAGTAGCGGCAGCGATCGCGAGCAAAGAATCTCCAGCACTGTCAGCCGAAACTGTGGAGGTTCCCTCTCTAAAAGGCGAAGGACCTCTGATCAAAGAATCATCCCCAATAGGGGAAACAACAGGCTCACTCCTAGAGGCCCCCTTGGTGGAAGTCCTTTTAGGACCTCTGACTGTCTTCTTCTTGCGGGGGGAAGGCTCTTTCAGAGTAGAAGCCTTTCGCTTATTGGAGATAATGAGAGGCTCTGTTGGCAGAGCTATTATGCCTCTCGGTATTATCAATAAGAAATTGTCTGCATTGGTAGTGTCTTCACCTTCATCAGAGGAGACGGATGGGATCTTCTCTCTTCCAGTAGACTTATGGGAGGGCATCCTGAAACTTCCATATACATCGAAATCACGATGGAAGGTATTGATGGACGCGTAAAACTGCGTGTATGAGTGAAGAATGCGCAACTCCGTGGAGACAGAAGTCGCGGGCACAACAAAGATTGCACCAGTACAAACCATGATGAAATACTGCCATCCTCTGGCTTCATCAAAAAGTCCACCTTTGGACTTGAAGCTGGTGATAGAATTCCCCACGTGCAACTAGTCGTACCCAAATTGCCTGGCAAACTGGCTGGGTAGATAAGGCTCTAAATAGCAGTGGTCCTCACTTCTGTATAGCAGATGGGAAGGTCTAATGCAGACCAACCAGTTAAAGGCTTCAGGAGAAAGAATAGTCTTCCCCTGACCTGTATCCTGAAGTTTCGTTCCCTGTTGATTGATATGTACGGGGGGGGGGGGGGGGACGGTACAGAAGAGCTTCCAACCATGGGCAAAATTTAATGCTCTCCGACAATCTATGACGCTAGTCACATTCCAAAGAGAATTCTTGTAATTCAACAAGAAATTATTTCCCGAACCGCTGGAAGAGCCGGGAGACATCACTCTGGTGTTGTGAAGGATTAACCATTCCATCAGATATAGGAATGGTAATTCCACTCTGGGATATCCTTTACTCTGTGTATCATCTGCAAGCAGCCCATCAGTAATGGCCCTCAGGCCAGCTTAAATTCTGTACACCATGGCAGGGAGCAGGCCCAACCTCGCTCTAAATACCAAACGCACTATGGGCCATAAGGTATTGCGATGAATGCGATCCGCAGACGCGATGCCAGGCACTACCCATCGGCGTAACCAGATAGAGAGAAAGCCAGCCAGTTGAGCTTTCCTTGACAGAGGCTTTCAACAATGCCTCATATAGCTGTAGGCTTTAGTGCCTGCAGGATAACCCCCTATTTCCTCCCCGAGAACATAATCTGAAGCCCCTGCGCTTTCAATGAGATCATCGACCGTATTGGTACTAAGCATGCTCAGGAGGTTCAAAGGCTTATCTCTGCTATCTACAACCTTGTCAGGCTTGGCATTTCTGGCCTGATGGAAGAAGAGGTAGGATACCCATTTGTTGATATGAGCCAAATCAGAGGGCTCTTTGTAGAAGGTGGTACAGACAAGATAGTAGCTTATCAGCTCCTGGTACACTGCCACGGCCCGAAGGTTTGTATCCCTCAGCTCCCTGTTTGTGGGAACGTACTCTTCATAAGGAGTATCTCCCATTGGCAGCTTTGAAATCTCTGCCATCTCATGAAGGGCTAAGCCCAACTCACCTAATAGAGTGGCAAAAGTCCCAGTAAGCGAGTTGTATCGCTCCATCAAAGCTAAGAACAAGTTGGGGTTGAGAGGCAGCCCAGCACTAGTGGCACTCACAGCCGCATACAAGCCAATACTCTCCAGCTCCATCTGGAAGTGCTTCAGGGCCCAGGCAGTTAAACTGGCCCATCGAAGATTCCCAGGGCTAAGCCATCCACTGGTGCGAGGGTTAACCATAGGGTACACTCCTCCCTGCCCCATAAAGTCATTACAAAAAGTCGTTATTTGAACCGGTTGGATCAGGAAAGTGTCTTCACTCGGGACGCTGCCCGGCAGTAATCCTCTGAAAGGCATAACAGGGACTGAAGGACTGCTCATAAAGGCTCCTCGGTTCAATCATTTCTTGTATGAGATCTTCCCTGGCCGCCCATGAAGGTCTGGAGTCAGAGTCCACACCATCTTCCTAGGATGTATGGCATGGAAGAATGTCGAGATAGGATAATTTATAGGCATCCTTGGCAGATACATGTCCGTGCCCTCAGCAGAAAACATCCAATTTTCCTTCTTGGGCTTTGTCTGGGATTATTTATCGATAACATCCCCGAATAAGAAACCTGGTTTCTTATATTCAGTCCCATCTATGTATTCCAGGGGCTCTCCACTGATCATACTCAGCAACATTCGTTCTCCTTGGGACGAGATCAGAGTTCCCCTTTCTTGAGGATACTCGGTTCCAGAGATGGGGAATGTCACATGGGATAAGTCCTCCAGATAGTTGGAATTCAGCATCCCAGCAGCAGAACCCATCACTTCGGCCAAAGGAGGGATCTGCAGGTCTACTGTAAGAAGCAAGAAAACAAGTCAGTTTTACGCTAGACGCTACATTTTTGCAGTATACGCCAAAGCCTAACAGTGATGGGGGCAGATCTGCAAAAAACTTGAGTCTTACGCTGAAATCTATTTTTCAGTGCGTAAAACTCAAGGTTGGCAGTATACGCCAAAATCTAACAGTCTGAGTCTTTACGCCAGACTGCCAAAATTTGAGTTTTTTACACCAAAATTTACATCCAACGCGTAAAACTCAAAGTTTGCAGTATACGCCAAATTTTGACAGTCTGAGTTTTTATGCCAGACTGCGAAAATATAGAGTTTTTACGCTGACACATTAGAAATGTGGGCATATTGTTGCGCATACACGTACAACATGTGCGGAAGGTTCTCTATTCCTCTTAAAATCTTTACCTGTGATGCCCGGAGCGCAGCTCGACGGAGGAGCACTTCGTTCAGAACGGGGCTCGCTCAGCCTAATAGGGGTTGCTCGTGCTTGAGCAGAGAAGCGAGATGAGGAAGTAGTGTTCTTTCCTTTAGCAGTGGAAGCCTGTTTTAGTGCCATGGCGAAGCTCAAAGTTCTCAGAAAAGAGACGAAGACGAAGAGTTCTCAAAGAGACGAAGGATTTTGCAAAGACAGATGAAGGGTTTTTCTCTCTCAAGACCTTGGACTATTTATAGAGTTCAGATAACTCTTCGAATCCTTAACCAAATCCGATTTTTAATAGTCGGTTATGATTTGGGACCACGTCAACCTATCATTTGAAAAGGAAGACGGACAGTCATACTGCGTAACGGATCCAGATTTTATGTGCAGAGCAAGGATCTATGATTTTACGCTCAGAAGCTTTTATGCTCAGAGGCTACAAATCTACGGTTTTACGCTCAGAAGCTACAAATCTATCGTTTTACGCTCAGAAGCTTTTACGCTCAGAGGCTATAAATATACGATTTTACGCTCAGAAGTTACAAATCTATGGTTTTACGCTCAGAAGCTACAAATCTATGGTTTTACGCTCAAAAGCTTTTACGTTCAGAGGCTACAAATCTATGGTTTTACGCTCAGAAGCTTTTTCTACGCTCAGAAGCTTTTTCTACGCTCAGAAGCTACAGATGGCCAATTACAAGGGTTTACGCAAAAAATGCTCCTTTTGGCTACAAAACATTCCAAGTGCC
Source organism: Iris macrosiphon (assembly GCA_036927795.1). Taxonomy (NCBI): domain Eukaryota; kingdom Viridiplantae; phylum Streptophyta; class Magnoliopsida; order Asparagales; family Iridaceae; genus Iris; species Iris macrosiphon. Next base: position 104,453,932 of record JAYESA010000016.1, on the reverse strand, counting down.
TGAAACACACAGATGTCAGAATTGAAGATGACTCTTCTTCTTGGGCCATTGGAAGTTCATTCGAAGTCTAGCCGGAATCCTTTACATCTAAGTTCAAGTATGGCCTGTTCGGCGGACATTCCTTGCCCTATTTTGGGGAATTTTTGGGAAACCATTCTTGAAGATGATATTCTGAACAAAAATTCTTCGTATCAGAGAAGTGACAGTTCAGAATTCTATGTGACTCTTCGTCCAAAAATAGCAAGACAACTTCATGCTAAAGGGCTTTTTACACATCTTCCGTTACGCGTAAAAGTCGGGACGTGATCGGATAAGCGTTTATCATAGTTAGCATAAAAAATTACTTAGACGTGTCGAAGCTGCACATTATCATCAAATATGGCAAATCAGCAATGCGTAAAAGAAGACAAGTTTATTAATCATAATTACATATGATGAAAATCTATTTTACAAAGGATTTTTCATTAATATTCAAGATCATGATTACATATAATGGAAATCCAATTTACAAAGGATTTTCCATTAATATTCAAAGATTACGATGGGAATATATTACGCCGGGTTGTCATTTGATGGAGATCTTTTTCTTCTTCTACGATACTTCATCGGCTTCTTGGACCGATGAACAAGAAAATGGTTAATGGCGGGAGGATACATAACTGGGCTTGTGTAAATTATTCAAGCCCACCCTCCATATGCCATAGCGGCCACGCCCTAGAATTGTGTTAGGGATTCAAACCCAACACAATACTGGAAGACAGGGCTAAGCTGCCTACCTACGTCCTGCTTCATAATAGGAGAAAATATAGCTAGCAAGCTGTGTGGTCCGATGAGACCCTTCCTCTCTCCTGGACGAATCGCCATATAAAAATGCTGATTATCCCGAGCAAAGGAAGCTATGATATCCTTCCATGATCCATCGTTGCAGAGGACATTTGCTCGAAGATGCCTCCTTTTACGGCTCCTTACATGCTGGAAGAGCATAATCTTCTTCTTCTTCAGGTCAGCCCGATGAATCTCGACAACCATCTTTTTTGGTGAAGTATGGAAAAACAGGTTCACTCGCTTGCCTTTATAAAGGCAGAAGAGAACATACCCAATCCCAACAACTTCCTAAATATCTTCGAAAAATTAGCCTCGCGGAACGAGTCAAATTTGACCGTTTCATGCTTCATTCAAAGTATTTCAAATTTCGAGGAATTTGAAAACTTTGAAGGGGGTCTTGTAGAAGCATAAAAAATACGCTGGAGAATTATACGCGTAAACCCCCCAACGTACATGAAGCCCGCATAAAACAGAGCTTCAACGCTGTGTGGCATAAAATATGACTTCAGAGATGCCCGCATAAAGCAGCACTTCAAGGCTGTTTTGGCGTAAAAAGGTTGCTACACCTCCCTCCGGCGTAAAATATGTCTGCTTTTAATACAGCGTGAAGTTGTACGAGGAACTCTTCATATTCCTCGAATGAACCTGTCAGACAAAACAGTGAACCTGACTCCTGACAAAGAGTACTGCGCAACGATCGAGAGGACGGCTGTAATAATGATTCTGCACAGAGACCCAGGCTGTCGTTTAGTAATATATCCTTGATACAAGTCATTTTTACGCATCCAAGGAATACGCTGCCTATTTTACAGGCAGAGATGAGTTTTTACGCTCGAGATGAGACGAAATCAGACGCCACGTCAAAAGTTGTCTCTCGTACAGAGCTCGAGACATATCTCTGTATTTAATGCACGAGATGGGGGCAGATCTCTGTATTTAATGCACGAGATTTTGTTCTATTTTTTAATGACAGGGAGAGCTAAAACGGTGACTAATACGCTCACATCACCATCCTTGCGTTTTACGCCAACCAGGCTATTTTCAACTATAGGAGTACGCCGTATGCTATCTCCTCGAAATACGCCAACTCAGGCTATATTGGCAAAGGTACTTGATAAGGCTATTTAGCCCAGAATACGCTCAAGACCTTAGTCGTGATGGATAATTGACTATTTTTACGCTGGTAATCTATTATTCATGCAGCCTTAAGTTTTACGCGCTATTTGGCTTTTACGCCAACACGACAACTATTTGGCTTTTACGCCAACAAGACAGCTATTTGGCTTTTATGCTAACGAGACAGTTATTTGGCTTTTATGCCAACCATCTTTACGCGAGGGGCAGTTACCTACGTGGCTTGTATGCCGTGATCTTCGATAAGCAGTTATACATTTTACCTCATAATGGGATACGCGTCACACGCAGATTCAGAAGATCATTCAGACGTGGGTAGCAGTTATTATAACCGTCGCGTAAAGAGTGCAACTCTCTCCACAGTTTGGCTTCTACGCCGACTGGACAGTTATTGTGACTGAGCTCTATAAATAGAGACTTCCGGTCACAGGAGAAAAAGGTCGGAAAAGAGGAGATCAAGATCAGAGATCGAATCAAAAAAGAGAGAGTGAGCATAAAATAGAGAGTATTGGTTGACAGTTTAATCCCACTCGCAATATTTGAAGCTTCTTCTTCTTCTACAACACTTCTTCATCATCGTGTGGTCCAAGGGACAAAGTGATCGACCGCAGATCAGACTCCTATAGCAATATTTCTCCAGAATCATTTTTTATTGTACTTAACATCCTCGTATAGGATTAATTGTACTCTTTTTTTTGTAAACAAAGAAAGGGTTTCGTATAAACCTAGTTTCATTCTTTCGTTTATTATCAAACATACACATCTTTAGTAATGTCTTCCTTGCCATAAAACGTACATCCGACTGGGGTTCTCAATCGCTGTTGCTGCTTGTGCCTCGGCTGATACGGCTGAATTGGTGTTGTTGTTGCCGATGCCACTGGCCTCCTTGGCACTGTGTCATGAATGCGAACGCCAAGAGATGGTGTTGACATTCATTGTGCTTGTCCTCCTTTTCCTCCTCCTCTTTGTGCATGAGACCTCTTCTGGCCTTCCGTCCTTGAAGCTAACCTCTGTATTGTCAACTCGTATCGCCTAGATGCGATCAACACTCCATCGAAAGTTTGGTAGTTATGGCCCTCTACTAGTTGTTGAATCTCCAGATGAAGTCTATACTGGAACCTCATCGCCCTCTCTGGTTCTATTACTACCATCGCAGGAGCAAACATGCTAAGCCTGCAGAACTCTATCGTGTAGCCATTGTGAGACTAGTCTCACTATTGCATATTTTTTATGTTCATATATTTTATATATATGCTATTGTTGTATATTGCTTCCCTTTTATTTTTTTGGATTTCTCTAGTTGCTCTCATGTAATTTCTAGATTTATGAATAATTTTAACTACCCTTGATATATAACCCCTCTCTTTCTCTCTCTTCCCCATTCTTTCACTTTTCACTTTTTTTATTTTCTCCTCATTTCTTCTCCCCTCCTCCATAGCCGAGAGCAGCCCAAGACTAATTCTTCTCCCCTTTTCCTTGGTAGTGGTAGTAGTTAGTGGTGGTTCTAGGCAAGTATATCTTACCAATGATGAAGAACTTGAACTTTTTGTTATTGTGAATTTCTTGCATTTTATTAGTCTATATTGTGCTTTATGAACTCCTATGCATGTTTACTTCTTAGTATTTTCAGTTTTGACAGCTTGGTTGGACTATATCTACATTTTTAGTTTAATGTATTCTTGACATTTTTATAGTTTTGATCTATTAAAACTTTTTATTTTCCAAAACTAGTTGTTCTATGTGAGAGAGCATCTAATTTCAAGTGGTTTAGAACTTCACTTCTCTGGATTTGAACTGGAAATAAGAATTTCAGGAAGAATCACATTTTCAGGACTTGAAGCTTTTCCATGACTGAAACTTGCTGTTATGGGACGAAGGAGCTCTATGTGACCTGCTATGCATACAGTCTAGACTCCTCGCTCCAAACTCATCATGCGGCCATCTTATTGGACGCATGGCTAAATCTGCACATGCGCCCCTTGACCAAATGCATAAAACTTAAACGAAAGAAATTTCTCTAAGTTTCTGATTTCATGCGGCCCAGAGGAGCATGCGACCAAAATTGTCCAAGCGGCCAAAATTTGTCCATGCAGCCCGAGTTATGTATTCCTCTTTTCCAATACATGACTCAACGCCGCCTTGGCATGATTTTCCTGAATTTCTCTTTTCTTCTCTGACACGCTTTATTGGCCAGTCACATCAGTCACTTCTCTGACATGCTTTATTTTTTAGTCACTTTAGTCACTTCCTGGCCTTGTATTTTATTCCCTGTCACTCAACCCTTGTCCCGAGGAATGTACCTTGCGATGATCCATGCGGCCAATTTTTATTCATGCGGCGAGCTTCTTGCATGCAGCCAGTTTCTTGTATGCGAACTATTTTTGGCCTGTGACTAGCTCATCTCTTGCGCTTTTAGCACTTATAGTAGCGATGTTTTCTTCTATTATATGTTCTCTTATGGATTATTTACTCCTTGTGCTTGGCCCAATAGTTAAATTCATATGATGTATTTTATTTCTAATTGATTATAACCTGGATGCTACACCTACCAAAACATGGAATACCCGAAACATGGAATATAATGACACTGTTAAACTGAGAACTCTAGATATCTGACTTGTACTGAATGAATTTGATCCCCAACCAATCTAGAGCTACGACTGGGTCCTCAGTCCCGTTGAATAGGGTATTGCAGACTTTCTTGAAGTGGCCAAAGTCGAAGGCAGTCACGTCCCTCGTCCTTGGAATTTGTGGCGTCTCTACTTCAAGCACGGGCTATTCCACCGGAGTCGGCGCTCTTACCGTGGAATGGTTGGAAGCCAAAGTCTGAACGATCTGTTGCAGGGCATCCACCTGCTTCTGTTGGACTGAGAATCGTGCTTCTATATTATCTTGAAACTTGAGCTGACTCTCTTCCGCCCGCTTCTCGGCCCGTTCATAGCGAGCATCGTCCCATTGTTGGTTTGCCTCCAACATCTGCAACATTCGTTGGATGGGATCGATGCTTGGCATAGCTCGCTGGCTCTCTAAACTTTCCGAAGTGCTCGAACTACTTTGTTGCCCTTGGGTTTCGTCCGGTACTCGTGCTGCAGATTGCGCTGGAGCTATTCCTTCAAAAGAAGGTAAATTACATTAGGATCATAATGTATTATGCACTTATTGCATAAACGTATCTCATTTTGGCCTAACGAATTCAAGAGTTCGCACAGGAATTTGATTGTTAAAGGAACTTTTCCAGCACGAAGTCTAAGAAACTTTGAATCTGTGCTCTGATACCACTATGTCACGACCCGATTCCGCAGAATCGTTGAGACGTCCCCCGAATCGTGACCGCCGTGCGGGCCTGGGGTTGCGCCCGCACAAGGCTTTAATGATTTGTATAGCAAGCACATATTCAGAGTACACAGATAAATTGAAACACAGATTTGAAACATGGAAAAGTTCTCTTTATTGATAATGAACATCTATTACAAACTCCTGAACGAGTCAGCTAATATGCCGAACGGCTTACAGATGTGTTGACTCAAAATGAGATAGCAGTCCTGTACATTATATCCCTTTATAAACTTCAAAATATATAGACCTCCAGGCTGGAGGACAGCTTTGCCACGGAGCTGCATTTGTGTATGAAGAGTTGCAAGCTCCGACTTCAAAATGCTTCAAGAGGCGCGGTGAAGATGCGCCAACAGCTGGACTGGATCGGGAAGACGACTTCGGCTCCTCGCTCGATTCGCCTTGGGGCGGAGAACCTGTTTCAACGAGGGTCAGCATGTCGAAACATACTGGTGAAGGCGAGCTAATCGAACTATACCAATCAACACGTTGTTTTAATAAAGCATGCATGTTTTGGTGGATTTCTATCTTGCCTTAGTTCATTTACAAGCAACAGTATATATGTATAATACTGAAATGAACTAGCCACCGTTCGGTAGATTTTACCTGCCCGTCTGGATCACCTGCACAATACTTACCATGCCTTCCTTGCCACGAAGACACAAGTTAGTTTGCAACAGGTTTAAATATACAGTGGATCACTGGCTAGGATGCCATAATGGATGATTTAGTCTTGAACGAGGATGGAATGCAGCGAAGATTCAGTAGTGGCTACAAAACATCCCGTTCAGATGCAGTAGACTACAGTGAGTTCCATCCTGATCGGATCGGTGCCAGTGCCCCAGCGACCGTCCGCAGGAACCAGTGACCTTGTGCACAAGTTGTCCGTGATCGAATCGTTATTGTTTTATTAAGTTAACAGTTCATGCAGTTGAGGCAATGCCAGTTCAGGACAAGCAGTATTATTATTCAGTTGCATGGCCTCTTGATTCAGTATATTTCATAGCATAATTTTAAGGAAGAACAAACATTCTAACTTGTATTTATGCATATGATAAATGTCCCAAACGAACAAGCATGCAGGTAAGTAACCGTTCCCAAGTTTGATTGACAAGAAGTATTATCCAAGTCTATTCTCTTTTATCTTGGTTTTTTTTATTATTACTTGGTATCGTCTGATCGGGACAACAAGAATGCAAAAGTTTTTATGTGAAGACTTGGAAGCAGGGCTAGCTAATCGGGATGGTAGCCACTCACTTGGATTGTTGGAAGGGAGAAGGAAAGAGGCGCTTCACGACTCCGCTCGCAAGCCGCCTACTGCTCGTTCACCTGCATTACGAACAGCTCGATCAATACCTCTTCCACTTTTCCAATCTCGAAATTGAAGTGCAGTTCAATGAAAGAAAAACAATAAAAACCATCGAAACCGTTCAAGAAAAACAAGCAAATCCTAAAACCAACTCAAATCACGAAAGCAACAAGCGACATCAAAAACTAAGGCAATAAAAGATAGCAGCGGAGAGGTCCCTCCTGACTCTGCCGCTAAGTCGATCCCGGGGGCACGGTCCACTGAATATGGGAATCGATTCTGAAGAAACAAATCCATAACTAGGATGAGTTCTTAATTCAATCTATCCCGATCGAACGATACCGTCTTATGTTTCTTAGCCGCGCTCTCCGCACCGGAAGAACGGGGCGCTACATCCTACCCAACTAATTGGAAGTTTTGTCCCGAAACTTAAGAATGGGACCTACCGTTAGGGATTATTGCGTTCAGGACGGCGATCATGACTCAAGAAACAATCACGAACAGAATGGTTTGATTCACCACAGGCTAGGCATAAACCAAGTTTCATACGACATTTGTCGATTGCATGCCCCGGCTTTTTGCAGAATTTACAGAAGGGCATTGTGTTCCCTTTGTGTGAACCACCGTCGTTTCGTCACTTTGCAGCGTTGTTTCCTCTCTCGTCGCTTTGGCGTTTGTGACTGGATGTATGCACAGCGCCGGCAGGAACGTAAGGATAGTGTGGTCCAAGAGATAGGGCATGATTCATGACTTCACGCATTTTACGATACTGATGAACGACTACGTGCCAATGAATGGCAGGGCGCAAACCGCCTTCAAACCTTCTAGTTCGACTCGCTGTATCAGGTAAATAGGCCTTAGCAAATTTGGAGAGTCGGTTGAATTCGGCGGAGTACTCCTTAACTGTCATGCTGTCTTGCCTCAGTTACACGAACTCGTTCTCCATTTGACGTTGTACTGGAGGGGGTATAAACTCCTCTTCGAACGCGGCACGAAAAGTCGTCCACGAGATCGTCTCCTCTCCGTGATCAAATTGGAGAGATCGTCGATGCACGTCCCACCAATCGTGCGCATTGAGGCGGAGCTGTAGTTGCGTGCAGGCGACACGCTTCTCTTCGGGGGACCTCTAGCAGAGTGAAGTGATCTTCAAGTTCAGTCAACCAATCTAGAGCTACGACTGGGTCCTCAGTCCCGTTGAATGTGGTGTTGCAGACTTTCTTGAAGTGGCCAAAGTCGAAGGCAGTCACGTCCCTCGTCCTTGGAATTTGCGGCGTCTCTACTTCAAGCACGGGCTGTTCCACCAGAGTCGGCGCTCTTGCCGTGGAATGGTTGGAAGCCAAAGTCTGAACGATCTGTTGCAGGGCATCCACCTGCTTCTGTTGGACTGAGAATCGTGCTTCTATATTGTCTTGAAAGTTTGAGCTGACTCTCTTCCGCCCGCTTCTCGGTCCGTTCATAGTGAGCCTCGTCCCTTTGTTGGTTTTGCCTCCAATATCTGCATCATTCGTTGGATGTGATCGATGCTTGGCACGGCACGCTGGCTCTCTGAACTTCCTAAAGTGCTCGAACTACTTTTGTTGCCCTTGGGTTTCGTCCGGTGCTCGCGCTGCAGATTGTGCTGGAGCTATTCCTTCAAAAGAAGGTAAATTACATTAGGATCATAATGTATTATGGACTTATTGCATGAAACGTATCTTATTTTTGGCCTAGCGAGTTCAAGAGTTCGTACAGGAATTTGATCGTTAAAGGAACTTTTTCCAGCACGAAGTCTAAGGAACTTTGAATCTGTGCTCTGATACCACTATGTCACGACCCGATTCCGTAGAATCGGTGAGGTGTCCCCCGAATCGTGACTGCCGTACGGGCCTGGGGTTGCGCCCGCATAAGGCTTTAATGATTTGCATGGCAAGCACATATTCAGAGTACGCAGATAAATTGAAACACAAATTTGAAACATGGAAAAGTTCTCTTTATTGATAATGAACATCTATTACAAAACTCCTGAACGAGTCAGCTAATATGCCGAACGGCTTACAAATGTGTTGACTCAAAATGAGATAGCAGTCCTGTATATTACATCCCTTTATAAACTTCAAAATGTATAGACCTCCAGGCTGGAGGACAGCTTTGCCACGGAGCTGCATTTGTGTATGAAGAGTTGCAAGCTCCGGCTTCAAAATGCTTCAAGGGGCGCGGTGAAGATGTGCCAACAGCTGGACTGGATCGGGAAGACGACTTTGGCTCCTCGCTCGGTTCGCCTTGGTGCGGAGAACTGTTTCAACGAGGGTCAGCATGTCGAAACATACTGGTAAAGGCGAGCTAACCGAACTATACCAATCAACACGTTGTTTTAATAAAGCATGCATGTTTTGGTGGGTTTCTATCTTGCCTTAGTTCATTTACAAGCAACAGTATATATGTATAATACTGAAATGAACTAGCCACCGTTCGGTAGATTTTACCTGCCCGTCTGGATCACCTGCACAATACTTACCATGTCTTCCCTGCCACGAAGACATAAGTTAGTTTGCAACAGGTTTAAATATACAGTGGATCACTGGCTAGGATGCCATAATAGACGATTTAGTCTTGAACGAGGATGGAATACAGCGAAGATTCAGTAGTGGCTACAAATTATCCCGTTCAGATGAAGTAGACTACAGTGAGTTCCGTCCGGATCGGATCGGTGCCAGTGCCCCAGCGACCGTCCGCAGGAACCAGTGACCTTGTGCACAAGTTGTCCGTGATCGAATCGGTATTGTTTTATTAAGTTAACAGTTCATGCAGTTGAGGCAATGCCAGTTCAGGACAAGCAGTATTATGATTCAGTTGTATGGCCTCTCGATTCAGTATATTTTATAGCACAATTTTAAGGAAGAACAAACATTCTAACTTATATTTATGCATATGATAAATGTCCCAAACGAACAAGCATGCAGGTAAGTAACCGTTCCCAAGTTTGATTGACAAGCAGTATTATCCAAATCTATTCTCTTTTATCTTGGTTTCTTTTATTATTACTTGGTATCGTCTGATCGGGGCAACAAGAATGCAAGAGTTTTTATGTGAAGACTTGGAAGCAGGGCTACCTAATCGGGATGGTAGCCACTCACTTGGATTATTGGAAGGAAGAAGGAAAGAGGCGCTTCACGACTCCGCTCGCAAGCCGCCTACTGCTCGTTCACCTGCATTACGAACAGCTCGATCAATACCTCTTCCACTTTTCCAATCTCGGAATTGAAGTGCAGTTCAATGAAAAAAAAACAATGAAAACCATCGAAACCGTTCAAGGAAAACAAGCAAATCCCAAAACCAACTCAAATCACGAAAGCAAAAAGCGACATCGAAAACCGAGGCAATAAAAGATAGCAGCGGAGAGGTCCCTCCTGACTCTGCCGCTAAGTCGATCCCGGGGGCACGGTCCACTGAATATGGGAATCGATTCCGAAGAAACAAATCCATAACGAGGATGAGTTCTTAATTCAATCTATCCCGATCTAACGATACCGTCTTGTGTTTCTTAGCCGCGCTCTCCGCACCGGGAGAACGGGGCGCTACATCCTACCCAACTAATTAGAAGTTTTGTCCCGAAACTTAAGAATGGGACCTACCGTTAGGGATTATTGCGTTCAGGACGGCGATCATGACTCAAGGAACAATCACGAACAGAATGGTTTGATTCACCACAGGCTAGGCATAAACCAAGTTTCATACGACATTTGTCGATTGCATGCCCCGGCTTTTTGCAGAATTTACAGAAGGGCATTGTGTTCCCTTTGTGTGAACCACCATTATTTTGTCACTTTGCAGCGTTGTTTCCTTTCTCGTCGCTTTGGCATTTGTGACTGGATGTATGCACAGCGCCGGCAGGAACGTGAGGATAGTATGGTCCAAGAGATAGGGCATGATTCATGACTTCACGCATTGTACGATACTGATGAACGACTACGTGCCCATGAATGGCAGGGCGCAAACCGCCTTCAAACCTTCTAGCCCGAATCGCTGCATCAGGTAAATAGGCCCTAGTGAATTTGGAGAGTCTGTTGAATTCGGCGGAGTACTCCTTAACTGTCATGCTGCCTTGCCTCAGTTGTACGAACTCGTTCTCCATTTGACGTTGTACTAGAGGGGGTATAAACTTCTCTTCGAACGCGGCACGAAAAGTCATCCACGAGATCGCCTCCTCTCTGTGATCAAATTGGAGAGATCGTCGATGCACGTCCCACCAATCGTGCGCATTGAGGCAGAGCTGTAGTTGCGCGCAGGCGACACGCTTCTCTTCGGGGACCTCTAGCAGAGCGAAGTGATCTTCAAGTTCAGTCAACCAATCTAGAGCTACGACTGGGTCCTCAGTCCCGTTGAATGGGGTATTGCAGACTTTCTTGAAGTGGCCAAAGTCGAAGGCAGTCACGTCCTTCGTCCTTGGAATTTGCGGCGTCTCTACTTCAATCACGGGCTGTTCCACCGGAGTCGGCGCTCTTGCCGTGGAATGGTTGGAAGCCAAAGTCTGAACGATCTGTTGCAGGGCATCCACCTGCTTCTGTTGGACTGAGAATCGTGCTTCTATATTGTCTTGAAAGTTGAGCTGACTCTCTTCCGCCCGCTTCTCGGCCCGTTCATAGCGAGCCTCGTCCCTTTGTTGGTTTGCCTCCAACATCTGCAATATTCGTTGGATGGGATCGATGCTTGGCACGACACGCTGGCTCTCTGAACTTCCCAAAGTGCTCGAACTACTTTGTTGCCCTTGGGTTTCGTCCGGTGCTCGTGCTGCAGATTACGCTGGAGCTATTCCTTCAAAAGAAGATAAATTACATTAGGATCATAATGTATTATGGACTTATTGCATGAACGTATCTCATTTTGGCCTAGCGAGTTCAAGAGTTCGTACATGAATTTGATCGTTAAAGGAACTTTTCCAGCACGAAGTCTAAGGAACTTTGAATCTGTGCTCTGATACCACTATGTCACGACCCGATTCCGTAGAATCGTTGAGGCGTCCCCCGAATCGTGACCGCCGTGCGGGCCTGGGGTTGCGCCCGCATAAGGCTTTAATGATTTGCATAGCAAGCACATATTCAGAGTACGGAGATAAATTAAAACACAAATTTGAAACATGGAAAAGTTCTCTTTATTGATAATGAACATCTATTACAAACTCCTGAACGAGTCAGCTAATATGCCGAACGACTTACAAATGTGTTGACTCAAAATGAGATAGCAGTCCTGTATATTACATCCCTTTATAAACTTTAAAATGTATAGACCTCCAGGCTGGAGGACAGCTTTGCCACGGAGCTGCATTTGTGTATGAAGAGTTGCAAGCTCCGGCTTCAAAATGCTTCAAGGGGCACGGTGAAGATGCGCCAACAGCTGGACTGGATCGGGAAGACGACGTTGGCTCCTCGCTCGGTTCGCCTTGGTGTGGAGAACCTGTTTCAATGAGGGTCAGCATGTCGAAACATACTGGTGAAGGCGAGCTAACCGAACTATACCAATCAATACGTTGTTTTAAAGAAGCATGCATGTTTTGGTGGGTTTCTAACTTGCCTTAGTTCATTTACAAGAAACAGTATATATGTATAATACTGAAATCAAACTATGTCAACTAACTATTTCTAGGTTGCATGAGTCTATCTCAAAGATATTGGGTTCAAATATTATAAATCTAGGTCATACTAACTATATACTAGGATACCGTATCTCATGATACATAAATAGGAGAGAAAATATCACACATACATATATCAAATAATATTAAATATTAAATCCTAATTACCAAAAGCTATGTGGATACATTGGTTTCGAACCAACTTGGTATCACAACACTAAACCTTAATCTTGATACCCAAACCCAATACCTTGGGCATCCCCAAATACCTTGATACTTACCTTGGTATCTCAAGGTAAAAGCCACAACTTCATATATATACTAACTACCCATAATAACCATATGCTAACAACTAATTATTATAAATATAGTATACTAAAGCATAATTAACAATTAGAAATATATATACATATATATACATATACATATAAATATATATATATATATATATATTATATTTAAAATACATAATATCTATATAACCGCAGATCTGTCACTAAAACCTTGCTGACCGTCGCTGAAATCGCGGATGCGCTGCTGATACCGCTGCTGTTACTGCTGCTATCGCGACAGTTTCCTGATGCTGTCGCTGTTGCTGAGCCGTTGCTGTCGCTATTGCTGAACTGTTGTTGCTATTGCTGCTGCGATTGCTGCTGCTGTCGCAAATGCTGCTGCGGCTGCTAAATCCACTGCTGTTGCTGCTGCTATGTTGTTGCTGTTGTTATTGTGACATTGAACTGTCACTATTGCTGCTGTCGCCTCTCCCATCTCTTATATATATATATATATATATATATATATATATATATATATATATATATATATATATATATAGTAACATATATATGATAACACATATACGTATACGTATATATAATCATACACAATATATATACATATATCATATAAGTATATATAAATAGCAATATATATATATATATATATATATATATATATATATATATATATATATATATATTGTGTGTGTATATATATATATATGTTATGTATATATATATATATATATATATATATATATATATATATATATATATATATATATATATATATATATATATTGTGTGTGTGTATATATATATATATATATATATATATATATGTTATGTATATATATATATATATATATATATATATATATATATATATAGAGAGAGAGAATAAGGGAGGTGAGATGGCACCTCACCCTAAAAACAAAGGTGGCGGTGACGTGGCACAAACCACACAAACGAGGGGAGGGGGTTAAGTGCAAATTGCCAATTATGAAATGTGTGGTTGAGATTGTGCCACGTCACCGCCACCATTGTTTTTAGAGTGAGGTGCCATCTCACCTCCCTTATTCTCTATATATACACACATTAGGTAAAATAGATACATAGATCTAAGACACACTAATACATAAATAAATAAATAAATAAATAAATATATAACAACAATATATATATACATACATATAATTACACTTCACAATGACTAAGAACAATGGGAAAAATAGATCTAGAAATAATTGCACAAACACATGGAGTGTATCACACCCGTATCCTACTAGATCTAGGATACACTTGTGACACGAGTCCACCACACATCCAAACGTACCCCGAAGGACACGAGTAAGTCTAATATATTATTTATGAACAATACGAAGTATCAAACACAAATCTACGTGTCCGTGTCAAAATATGACATGCACAAAGTCCCGTGTCGGAGAAAAAATCCCCAAATCAACACGTATCACCAAATTATTGGGATACAACCTATACGTACCCAATTGTGGACACGATACTATCCCCAAATATACAAGCATATGTCAAATTAATCTATATGACCAATTGACACATACAACAATTGTCAATCTCGGAATTCTTCCAAAATTGATACAAAAAATACCATAACTTTCTCAATAGGCCTCCTTTGAACACAAAACCAAATCCTATGGGTAGCCTATGCGTATGGGTTGATTTCTCATAGTTAAATCTCAGATTTAGAACCTAAATTAAGGGGAAAAACTAAATTGTACCTATTGGGAGATGGATTTCCAATGCAACCTCCAAATATGATAAAATTGGCCTCCAATTTGTAGATCCTTGCTCCTCTTTGTAGATTCTTGCTCCTCTTTCCAATGCAATAATTATTTAAAATGCACAATATTTAATTAATTATAAAATTATAAAATAATCTTTCCTAAAAAATATGGTAGTGACAAGTCTACCCTCCTTAAAATAATTTCGTCCTCAAAATTCAAAGATGAAAACTACCCGCAGAAATAACAGAATATAATCAAAGAACAGAACTAAAGAACAGAACTAACTATGAAAGAACATACCTCAAGGCACAAAAAAATATGGATAACGCTCTCGCATTTCATCATTTCTCTCCCAGGTAGACTCCCCCGGAGAGTGATGCCTCCATGCAATGTGAACCAAAGGAATAGTCTGGTTCATCAGCACCTCCGATCCAGAATCTCAACTGGCTGCTCTGGATAGCTAAGAGTAGGGCCCACTTCTATCTCCGAGTGATCCAATATATGACTAGGATCTTCCATGTACCGTCTCAACTACGACATGTGAAACATGTTGTGCACTACCTCTAATACAGGTGGCAAGTCCAGTCTATACACAACGGCACCGACCCTCTCTAGAATAGTGAAAGGTCCGATGAATCGCGGACTAAGCTTTCCGCCTCCACCGAAGCGAATCGTGCCTCGTGTCAGAGAAATCCTCAGAAACACCAAACCACCCACCTAGAACAAAATACAACCTTAAGAACTTAATCTATAACAAACAACCAATAACAAGCACAAAGCAAAAAATCTAAACTATACCTCAAACTCCAAAGGTCTCCGGTGGCTATCGGTCCAATGCCGCTGTCTGTCCTGTGCCACTCGAAGTCTGTCTCTGATCAACTGAACCTTCTCTGCTGCATCCACAATCATCTCTGGTCCAAGCAAAAATCTCTCTCCAATATCGTCCCATGACAAGGGAGTACGACACCTTCGACCGTACAGAGCTTCAAAAGGTAACATCTCTATACTAGCCTGGTAGCTGTTGTTGTAAGCAAACTCTACCAAATGGAGATGGTCCTCCCAAGAACCCCCAAAATCTAGTACACAAGTGCGTAATATATCCTCGAGAGTCTGAATAGTCCTCTCTGACTGTCCATCTGTCTGGGGATGATATGCAGTACTGAATTTGAGCTGAGCGCCCAAACTCGCCTGCAAACTCCTCCAGAAATGAGAAGTAAAACGACTATCCCGATCCGAGACTATGCTGACGGAAACTCCATGTAGCCTGACGATCTGCCTCACATACATCTCTGCCAGCTTCTCCGTAGACAAACTCACCTTGAAAGGCAAAAAGTGGGCCGACTTGGTCAACCTATCAACGATCACCCAAATCGCGTCTTTCCCTCCTGGAGATCGTGGAAGTCCGGACACAAAATCCATAGTAATGTGCTTCCACTTCCACTCTAGAATGGGTAATGGCTGAAGTAAACCTCCTGGCCTCTGCCTCTCGGCTTTCACATGCTAGCACACTAAGCATCTGGATACAAACTGTGCCACTTCCCTCTTTATGCCATACCACCACACACTCTCTCGCATATTCTGATACATCTTGTTGGCACCTGGATACATGGAATACTGAGAGCGATGCGCTTCTTACAATACCTTCTCACGCAGCTCTCCACTAGGCATACACAATCTAACTCTATGCCGCAAAGATCCATCCTCGGCAATAGTGAAATCATCCTCTAATCCTGCTGTCACCTGAGCTCTGATGCTCCTCAGAGATACATCCTCATACTGTGCTGCCTTGATCATGTCCATCAAATCTGAATATATCCACAATCCCCACATCTGCATAGCCAAACTAGGAAGTACCACCTCAATGCCCAAGCTCTCCAAGTCCTCCAACAAATATCGATCCTGTGTCAAGAACATAGCAACCGGATACCTGCTCAAAGCATCGGCAACTATATTAGCTTTCCCAGGATGATACTACAAAGATATATCAAAATCTTTCATCAGTTCCAACCACCGCTACCTCATATTCAACTCCTTTTGCGTGAAAACGTACTTCAAGCTCTTGTGGTCAGTGAAGATCTCCATATGCTCTCAGTACAAATAATGTTTCCACAACTTTAGGGCAAAGATAACTGCTGCAAACTCCAAATCATGGGTAGGATAGTTCTTTTCATGAGGACGCAATTGCCTGGATGCATAGGCAATCACTTTCCCATTCTGCTGAAGAACATAACCCAAACCTTTCTCCGATGCATTACTATAAATAGCGAAACCTCCAGACCCTAATGGCAATGTCAAAATAGGAGCATACGTCAACCTCTTCTTTAATTCCTCAAAAGCAACCTGGTAATCCTCCGTCCAAAGAAACTCTACATCCTTTCTGGTGAGTCTGGTCATCGACTCGGCAATCCTCGAAAAATCTTACACAAACTTCCTGTAGTAGCCTGCAAATCTTGAGAAGCTCTTGATCTCTGCTACCGAACTCGGGGTCTTCCAAGATTCCACTACTGCGATCTTTTTCGGATCCACTGAAATACCATCACCAGTCACAACATGCCCCAAGAACTCTACCTTGTCCAAGAAGAACTCACACTTGGACAACTTCCTATACAACTTCTCCTTCCTCAACACCTCCAACACAATCCACAAATGCTCCTCATGCTCCTCCAGTGTCTTCGAGTATATGAGTATGTTGTTGATGAAAACCACCATGAACTTGTCAACGTACAGATGGAACACCTTGTTCATCAAGTTCAAAAATACCGCCGGTGCATTAGTCAACCCAAACGACATCACCATAAACTCGTACTGACCATACCGAGTTCTAAAAGCAGTCTTCGGTTTGTCCTCCGGCTTTACCTTCACCTGGTAGTAACCTGATCTCAAATCTATCTTAGAAAATACCTTGGCACCACTCAACTGATCGAATAGATCATCAATCCATGGCAAATGGTACTTATTCTTGATAGTGAGATTATTCATAGCCCTGTAATCAATGCACATGTGCACCGATCTATCATTCTTCGGTACAAACAATACCGTGGCTGCCCATGGTGAAGAACTCGATCTGATAAACCCCTTATCCTGCAATTCATCCACCTGCGTCTTCAGCTCGACCAGCTCGCTGTTGTTTACTCTATAGACATGTTGCGAAATTGGTTCTGCACCTGGCACCAAGTCTATAGAGAACTCTTCTATCAACGGATGTGGCAACTCCTTGTCTTCTACCATAGATCCACAAATAATGCCTTCTCTCTGCTCTGCAGCTCCTCTAGCAAACTCAAACTCTGGCTCTCCCGGCGGACCAAACAAAACTCTACCTCCTCTACAATCTATACTAGCACGGTGCCTACTCAACCAATCCATCTCGAGTACAATATCGTAGCTCGGAAGTGGCATTACAAGTAGATACGCACTCAACTGCCGGCCTCCTAGAGTAACTCTCTGATCCTTGCAAATATCATTAACTAGGATAATGCCTCCCTAGTTCATGATCTTGCAAGTCCTAAGCAAAGACTCAGCTACCAAACCATACTTCAGAGCAAAAGAAACATATAAAAAACTATGGGAAGTACCACTATCAAATAAAGCTAAATCTGGAATAGAATCAAGAAGAATAAAACCTGCGATGAAATCTTCGGTGGGCTCGTCCTCCTCGATGGTCATAGCAAACGCTAGTCCCTGATGTGTACCTTCCTGCTGCTGATGCTGACATAACGCTGCTGCTATGTCGAAAGTGGTCCCCTCGGCTGTACTGCAAGTGGTCTCGCTTGTGCCCTCGGAGCTGAAGCTGCTTCCTGAACTGCACGACGAGGATTGGAAGGACACTTCCTCAACTGATGTCCTTCAGTACCACAATACAAATAAACTCCCAACCTCTTCTTGCAGAAGTGGCAGGAAGATTGCTGTAACTGTCTTTGCTGCTGTGGTGCCTGGTGAAACGGCGCCCTAGCTGGAGTCTGGTGCTACTGGGGCTGCTGGAAAGGCCTGGACTGGAAATGAGGACGTTTGGCAGATACTGCACTACTGTTTGCCCCTAGAAAAGAATTATGGTCTCTCTTGGGCTTCAAACCCAACTCCCGCTCAACCTTGCATGCCTCTACAAGTATCTCCGAGTATGTCTCATAAAAAGACGGAATGAGGATCTTCACTTCCCAGTTTAGACCCTCATGAAAATGAATAGCCCGAACCTCTGGCTCTCTCACCAAATACTATATAAATTTGCTCAACCTGCCGAACTCTGTAGCATACTCCTCCACAGACATGCTCCCCTGAATGAGACTCTCAAACTACCTCCCCAAGTCTAGCCTGTCTGCCCGAGCAAATAATTTTTTCTTGAAGAGGTCCTTGAATACCTCCCAAGGCTATCCCGCGTCAACAAGAATCGGCTCATTCCTGAACCAAGTGCGGGCGACGTCAAACAGTTGAAGTCCTACCGCCTCAACCTTCAGATCCTCAGAAAGATGGGACACCCTCATAAGACGCTCAATGTACTTGAGCCAATCATCATCATAGACGATTCCCTTCGTCCCCTTGAAGACCCTAGGCTCCAGCTTCTTGAAGTCCTGAATGTTGCCTGGCCGAAGCTGAGCAACCTGAGGAGCAACCTACTGCTGGACCGGAACTCCTCTCTCGACTACGGCACGAGCAAGCTGATGAGTACTCTCGATGCCCTACCATAAAACGTCGGTCTGCCTCTGATGTGCCTCTGACTGAGCCCTCTGTGCCTCGAGCATTTCACGAAATAGTGTAAACATCTGTGTCGCCTCTGCTGGTATGGAAGGTGGAGGTGAAAGCCCCTCAGATACAGCTGGCACAGTCCTTTGAGTAGGTGATGGACCTCCGAAAGCAGCTGACACTCCAATCACCAGAGAAGTGACTGGTGCAGGCCCTCGGGATGTCGCAGACCTCTCAGAAGCTGCTCTCCTCTGCTGCGATCTAGTCTTAGGCGGCATCCTGAGATAAAGCGAAAGAAAGAATCAATATGGCACATGATATAAGACCCTCAAGGAAAGAACAGTCTAAAGATCAAATGTCAATATAAAAGGAGAATAGTTGAATGAATCAAAAGAATTTTTCCTAGGTGTGATTGAGTATTCTCAGCCTATAGCCTATATCCTATATCCTGACATAGGCTCATAATAGCACTCAATTCAGAGCACCACTATGAATCACACTAATTGCGACCTCGAAGAAAGAACTGCATGGGCCACCACTAAAAATGTGTCACGACCCGCACCCGATATAGGGATGCAAGTCGGGAATAACGCGCAGCCTACGCCGTAGAATTGGCAGTAGAACGCTGTCTGGGTAATCTATCTAGCAATATAATGAACCACCAACAATAACAATATACTCAATCACAGATCTAAGATAGAAACGAGCACGAATACGATAAAGAATAGAATAGTCACATACAACTCATGAGTCTAAAAAATAACATCAATGAGTCTGAAAGAATACTAACGAATAAGCTGAAGACAAATCCAGTACAAAAAATACTAAGAAGCTACAAGTCCCGGGTTGTTTCAGTTAGGATAAGTCCCTCCTGAGCCAGGGTCTCTGACTCTAAGCCCACAACATCCTGAGGTCCATAATATGTAGGGTACCACTCCTCAGTGTCATCTGGAAAAAATATATCCAGTCAGGAAAGGAGCAGAGTACATCTCTAACCGCAGTTCTAATCAATGATAAACACTATGTAATAGTAAATAGATGTAAATATACAAGATGCACAATAGATACAAGAGATACACAATAAGGAACTACTGGAAATAAATACAAGAATGAACAATATGACAATGAACAAGAATACTAATGACTAAGTGAGTGAGTACTAGCTTTAACATGTGATCGGCTTGGGAACTTGCACAAGAGTATATTGGCCTGGTTAATCATACGTGCGGTGTATGATCAACACTCACAAGGAACAAGACATGCACAATGAGGGTATGATCATATATCTACACTAAAATACTTTCCACCCCCGACTGGTATAGCAGATCAAACCATGGTATGCTATGGCACGAAATTCTATAGGAAGGTAGCAAATCTCCCCGAGAATCAGTGTCTGTACATGCACAAGATAATCAATGAAACAAGACTTGCACAAGATACACCATATACAAGAAATAATATTTTATGACGAGATCTGGATATACCAATCCGTGTAACCATCATGTCAAGAAACATGGATATCTACACTAAATACAATAAACATAGAGGATATCATAAATGAGAAACTATCAGATAATATACTTGCATGAAGTCCAATGAACAGTCTCACAGATGTCTGATACGGTGCCTCGAAGACCTAGATATGGAATATAACATCAATACAAAGTTTCGGAAAGAAAATAAGTTATTCTAGTCAACTTCTAGGTCAAAAAGCCATTTCTAAGTCAAAAGTCAAATTAGGTCAACTCTAAGTCTAACCGGTCAAACTATGGTCAAACTATGTCAACTAACTATTTCTAGGTTGCATGAGTCTATCTCAAAGATATTGGGTTCAAACATTATAAATCTAGGTCATACCAACTATATCTTAGGATACTAGGATACCGTATCTCAGGATACGTAAATCGGAGATAAAATATCACACATACATATATCAAACAATATTAAATATTAAATATTAAATCCTAATTACCAAAAGCTATGTGGATACCTTGGTTTCGAACCAACTTGGTATCACAACACTAAACCTTAATCTTGATACCCAAACCCAATACCTTGGGCATCCCCAAATACCTTGATACTTACCTTGGTATCTCAAGGTAAAAGCCACAACTTCATATATATACTAACTACCCATAATAACTATATGCTAACAACTAATTATTATAAATATAGTATACTAAAGCATAATTAACAATTAAGAATATATATACATATATATTAATACCTTATATATATATATATATATATATATATATATATATATATATATATATATATATATATATATATATCTATCTATTATATTTAAAATACATAATATCTATATAACCGCAGATCTGTCACTAAAACCTTGCTGACCGTCGCTGAAACCGCGGATACGCTGCTGATACCGCTGCTGTTACTGCTGCTATCGCGATAGTTTTCTGCTGATGTCGCTGTTGTTGAGCCGCTGCTGTCGCTGTTGCTGAATTGCTATTGCTATTGCTACTGTGGCTGCTGCTGCGATTGCTGCTGCTGTCGCAAATGCTGCTGCGGCTGCTGTTGCTAAATCCGCTGCTGCTGCTGTTGTTATTGTGACATTGAACTGTCATTATAGCTGCTGTTGCCTCTCCCATCTCTTATATATATATATATATATATATATATATATATTATATATATATAACACCAATATATATATAATATATATAACACATAAAATATATAGATACTAATATATATAACTACAACTTATATAACTATGACTATGTAAAATATGTAACATACATACACCTTCACATACATATATATGTACATAATAACTACATATGACATAACATACATATATATAGTAACATATATATAACAACACATATACGTATATATAATCATACACAATATATATACATATATCATATAAGTATATATAAATAACAATATATATATATATATATATATATCTACACATAACATATACATATATATATATAATACAATATATATATATATATATATATATATATATATATATATATATATATATATATATATATATATATATATATATATATAATTACACATCACAATGACTAAGAACAATGAGAAAAATAGATCTAGAAATAATTGCACAAACACATGGAGTGTATCACACCCGTATCCCACTAGATCTAGGATATGCTTGTGACACGAGTCCACCACACATCCAAACGTATCCCGAAGGACACGAGCAAGTCTAATATATTATTTATGAACAATACGAAGAGTCAAACACAAATCTGTGTGTCCGTGTCAAAATATGACATGCACAAAGTCCCGTATCGGAGAAAAAAATCCTCAAATTAATACGTATCACCAAATTATTGGAATACGACCTACACGTACCCAATTGTGGATACGATACTAGTCCCAAACACACAAGCACATGCCAAATTGATCTATAGGATCAATTGACACACACAACAATTGTCAATCTCGGAATTCTTCCAAAATTGACACAAAAAGTACCATAACTTTCTCAATAGGCCTCCGATGAACACAAAACTAAATCCTATGAGTAGCCTATGCATATGGGTTAATTTCTCATGGTTAAATCTCAGATTTAGAACCTAAATTAAGGAAAAAAACTGAATTATACCTATTGAAAGATGGATTCCCAATGCAACCTCCAAATATGATAAAATTGGCCTCCAACTTGTAGATCCTTGCTCCTTTTTGTAGATTCTTGCTTTCTCCTTCTAGATTCTTGCTCCACTAGTCTCCAATGGTAATTTTGGAAGGAATTGGGATAAAATTTGGTAGAAAAATGATGTGGAATGAAGGAATTGGGTTGAGGGAAATTCTAGGTCTAGATTTTAAATGAAAAGAGGAGAGAGAAACTTTCCCCCTCTTTTAATATAGGCCGACCCCCTTTACCCCTTCCTCAAGTTACTATGTAATATCCATTATATCCCTTGGGGCCTTTCATGAAGAAATAATTAAGGAGGGAAGCTTCTAGTCTAATGGGTTAATTAAATTAAATATCCTCCTAATCAATGGGCATTCTAATTGGGCTCAATTCTAACAATTAATACATGTTGGTCCATGAGTCTAAACTAAACTAGTTATGTCCACTAACACAAGTCCAAAATAAATAACTAACATCTAACAATAATTAAATAATACAAGAATAATTATTTAACATGCACAATATTTAATTAATTATGAAATTGCTAAAATATCCTTTCCTAAAAAATGTGGTAGCCACAATACGCGAGCAGGAAAGCAAGGCATGGTGTACAAAGCCGAGAATGCTTGTTGTCACTGGCGTATAAAGATCAACTAGAATCCAAGCGTACGACGTACAAAGTCAAGCAACCAAAAGAACACGTACATAACAATGTACACAAGCAGCTAAAAAATAAAATACTAGTCCCAAGAGGGCTTGACAGTCGAGGGCACGATAGTCGAGAACTCAGTAATCGAGACATGCTGAAGTCAAGGCTCTCCGATGGAGGCAGGATTAGGGCAGAGTATGCCAATGACATGGAAAAGGATGGCGTATAAAGTACGCACGCTAATAAAATAGAGAGTGGCGTACCATGTCTCAGTTTTGCCAAGGTTTCCATCAAAAGTGCGCAAGCCTGTTAACTTAAAAAGTACGCGAGCTACTGGAAAGAATAAAAAGTGCGCTAAGTTGACAGTGGCGTACTTTTGCTAGAAAAGCGAATTCAGCGAATCAATTGTACGGCAAGACTGAGAATTTCCAAAAATATGCCAACAAGAGATTTACAAGATTTCTTCTCTCTTGCGTGTTTTTTTAAGAAAGTGGCAGCACTTGGGAAGTACGCACGAGTTATAAAGTTTTATGGGTCACACTGAAAGTGTGCCCGAGATAAAATTCTTCCTGTGTACTTCTCTGAGTAATGTTCTTCTTCTCCAAACGACCTACCATTGGTGAACTCAGAGCTTGAGCTCGAGACCATGGCAGTGCTCAAGCTAACAAGAATTTAAAACCAAGAACCCCAAGCTCGAACCATGAACCAAGAACTTTCAAAAATACATAATTTGTATGGGATCACTCATAGAATAATATAATCATAAAACCCATCAAAACTTAGACCTAAACCAACTCTAGCTCCAAAATCCAAAAAACCAAGAAGTAACCATGACCCAAGAATATCACAGGTACACAAGAGTTAACTTAAATAACAACAAAATATAAACAAAGTATACTATAGTAAGATAATGTTTCTTCATATTTGTAACGTTTACTTTCCTATGAAGAAACCAGAGAAAACAAGAAAAATGAACAAGTGAGGAGAGAGAAGAGAACAAGGACATATATATAGGCTCGGGTATTGTGTGAACCATTGGATCCTTCCAACCAATCCTGGCCACATACCCTACCTACCACCACACAAAATATGCCATATACGCCGGCCTCCACCCAAGTATGCTGGAATACGGGCAAGTGCACCAAGTCTATATGTATTCTGGTATGCCAGGAAAGGGAAATGATATCTCTACCCACCTTAGAAAAATTTTTGTCCTCGGAATTCCAGGCCCAAGGCAAGCTAGAGATATCATGACAAGCAAAACTAACTACAGGAAATCACCAGTAATATACAAGCAAGCCAGGTAATATAAACATATCAATATCAATAGTACTCTACCAAGGGGATCAATGATCACAGAATTCAAGAAGGCATATGAAGAAATATATCTTACGAGTCGAACATGTGCAGATACCGAGATCGAATATCGTTCTCGTGCTCCCACATCGACTCCCCCAAAGATTGATGTCCCCAAGCAATACGAACAAGACGAATTATCTGGTTCTTGAGCACATTCTCTCTTTGGTCCAAAATGGACACGAGCTATTCCTCATAAGACAAGTCGGTACCAACGACTAGCTCAGAATGGTCGAGGACATGGCTCGGGTCTGGGACATACCTATGCAACTGAGATACATGAAATACATCATGCACCTCATGAAGCGAAGGCAAAAGGGCAAGAAGATAAGCTACATCCCCCACCCGCTCGAGGATGTCAAACGGCCTAACGTACCGCGGACTATGCTTCCCGCGACCCCGAATCTAATTACCCCACGGGTAAGCAAAATCTGCAAGAATATGTTGTCGCTGACACAAAACTTTAGAGGCATACGATGCTGGTCTGTCCAATGGCGATGTTGATCCTGCACAGCTCACAGTCGTTCTCTGATCTGCTTGACGACTTCCAAAGTATCACGCCACAGATCCAGAATACTAGAGAGCGGGGGAATGACTCAGCCAACTGCACCTTACGGAATACCGAAGTAACCCGCAATATGTTAAGGTTGTCTAGAGACAAGGGA
Source organism: Iris macrosiphon (assembly GCA_036927795.1). Taxonomy (NCBI): domain Eukaryota; kingdom Viridiplantae; phylum Streptophyta; class Magnoliopsida; order Asparagales; family Iridaceae; genus Iris; species Iris macrosiphon. The sequence goes on along the minus strand of JAYESA010000016.1, from coordinate 104,428,692 downwards.
TGCATACTACAATCAAGTCTCTTAGGGTCAAGAACTTCTATATCTCAATCATTCAATCAAGTAGCAATAACATATAATATTTCAGAATAAGTAGTAAGGCATTCCAAATGTCGCATCAGAATATTCTAGAGATCTAGCGATATACAAGTTGATATGCCAGATACACAATAAAAAGTATACATGACAGTGAGTTAGCTGTAGTCTGAATATAATACAGTCAAGTATGGAACTAGTGTCCAGATTTGTCGGCTAACAGGTGCCGGTTGGCTAAGTGTCCAAAAGAATATAGTTTACAAAAGACGAGAAGTAAAACAAGAAATCCACTCGTGGCCCTCAGAAGCCATCCTTATGGTGTGTACCATCAGTGAGGGTGAAGAAAGCTTGATCCTCAGGTTCTGGCTCTAAACTTGGCCATGCAAAACCAGTGGGGTCAGACCCCAAATAGCAAGTACCACAAAGGAAGCACGAAATGAAGAAACAAAACTAGATCTATAGCATGAGATGCATGAGCTAACAATCAATGTCATATATTCCATCCATAAAATAATACGACACCCCTTTACCAAACAAGGACAGGAAGTGCCCTATCGTATCAAGATAGAATACGTCCCTGGATTATGGTCAAGCTAAAATATTTTGCATCGTAGTTTCAGTTTATAGCCTATCGTAACACAATAGCGCAATCCAACAACAAAACAAGGACATAAGTTGAACCATCATGCCACAACAGTCTATGTCCCTAATCCCACTCAACAAAGAGCACAAAATACAAGATACGATATAATAGAAGAAAATAATATAGCTTTGGTCCATGGAGTATCATAACACAATGACGCAACCCAACAACCAAATAAGGACATGGGTTGAGTCATCATGCCACGATAGCCCACTTTCCTGGCTATGCACCTATATAAGCAAATTAGACGGCCAATCATGCATTACGGCTTGATATATGATCTCTGGGTTATCCTACTAATGTAATATTGAGTATCCTCACCTCGTGCCATAATCGTGCAGGGCTGGCTGAACCAATAATATACGAGCAAGTATGTATGTAAAATGATGCACCAGTCCCTTGCAAGGGCACTGAGATAATTATTAATCAGTAATAGTTCTAGTCTTTATATAGGAAAGATACTGGCACGGTCTTATAATTAAATCAGATACTGTACTCCACTAGTGCAGATGATATACATTATCCGTGGTGGCCAGCCTTTACTTCCAGCTAATTTATGGTGGTTCGATATGCACGATCTCAAGATATCGTTCGCTCCCAATGCTCTACCAGTTAAGTTGCCTAATTAACCCTAGGTTAATTAGAATCTCATGTTGTGGTCACATGAATATTTCTTCTTAGATGTCGTGCTTTAAGTACGAGTACCCTTGATACGAATCCATATTTTTACTCGAAAGTTGAATTTGGATTCACCCAAGTATGATACAACAATCAATACTATCTAGCCAAGACTAAAGTCACTGTCCAACTACCAGATCCGTACATGAAAATTATTACATATATCACGTAGCAAGAGTATGTGGCACAACAGCTCACCATATATCAGGTAGCACTCCTGGTGCGATCAAGTATATCATCACGGATACAATAGTCAAGGCAAAAAAAAGTTCTAGTATCCAGATCATGGACAAGTTATCAGGTAGTAAGTTATTCAGGATAAGATAGTCTAACACTGGTCATATTAATTTTTTATTTTAATATGAATGAGAATAAGATTAGTACGAGAACCCCTCAAGATTAGATCCACAACCCTTAAACCAAATAAGGACCGGGGTTACAGAATGTCACCCGAGTTAAACTATGTCTCTTATTCTATCCAACGTATAATAAGGTGATCAAGAAAAAGTAATCTAATTAACAAGTAAAAATAACAAGTGCATAAATGGCTATATCTACAGGACTCAACGTGCGTAGGAAAGAGTAGGCGCACAAAATAAGTTGGCATAAAAATGACTAAAACTAGGCAATGACGCACAAATAAAGTTGGCGCAGAAACTCTCAGAAATGAGGTTGACGCACAAAATAAGAAAGTGCGTGAGCTACAAGGGTGGCGCACTTTGTCAAGTTAATCAACACGGCACACATTGACAAAAATGTGCGGACGAGAATAAGCCACTCACTAACAGAAAGTGCGCGAGCAAGTTAGCTTAAAGACAAAATACACAATCCAAGGTCAAAGCTCGACAATCGAGAAACTCGTCAGTCGAGGAGCACACAAACCAATAACATAGAAAACGAGAAACCAAAGCTTCTTTCCTAAGGAAACGAAGAGAAAAAAAGTGTGCGAGCTGCTAAACATAAGAAAAGTGTGCCGCTGAAAAAACAAAGAAAAAATGTGCCAGATTGCCAACCCGAATAAAATACGCGGGTTGACTGCAGCGCACTTTCCCTTGGTTTCCTAGGGAGGAATTTGATAAAATATGCACCAAAGTGCGCCAACTTGGTTTCCTCTCAAAAGCGTGCCACTAACTCAAGGGGTGTGACATGCACACGACTAAGTACAATATAATTAGTACGCATGAATTAGTGGGACCACACACCAATGCATCCAAAGTGTAACATATATATTTCTACGCCAAAGGGGTTCTCTTGCATACTCTTCACAGAACACTGTTCTTCTTTTTCAGTTAGCCATTTTGGTACACGTATTGTATCAAGTTACAGCACTGTCACGACCTGCACCCGGTGTAGGGATACAAGTCCAAAAAATTACCTAGTCTACGCTGCAGTATCGACGGTAGAACTCTGTTTGGGTAATCTATCTAATTAATATAATATGCCACCAATAATATAATATACTCAATCACAGATCTCAAATAAAAATGAGCACAAATATGATAAAAGAATAGAATAGTCACGAATACAACTCATAAGATAATAATAACATCAAATGAGTCCGAAAAAATACTAAACAATATGCTGGAGACAAATTCAGTACAAAAGAAACTAAACATCTAAGCTATGAGTCCCGGGTCGTATGTCTCAGTCGGGATGAGACCCTCCTGAGCCAGTGTCTCTGGATCTAAGCCCATAACATCCTGAGGTCCGTAATGAGTGGGGTACCATTCCTCAGTGTCATCTGAAAAAAATATCCAGTCAGGAAAGGAGCAAAGTACATCTCTAACAGCAGTTCTAATCAATGATATAAACTATATAACAGTAAATAGATGTGAATATACAAGATGCAACATATAGATACAAGAGATATACGATAAGAAAATACTTAAATAAATACAAGAATGAACAATATGGCAATGAACAAGAATACTAATGACTAAGTGAGTGAGTACTAGTTTTAATATGTGATCGGCTTGGGAACTAGCACAAGGATAAGGGCTTGGTTAGCCATACGTGCGATGTATGACCAACAATCACAAGGAACAAGACATGCACAAGGAGGGTATGATCACATATCTACACTAAATACTCTCCGCCCCCGATTGGTATAGTGGATCCAACCATGGTACGTTATGACACGGGATTATCTAGGAAGGTAGCAAGTCTTTCCGAGAATCAGTGTCTGTACATGTACAATAAGAACAAGAAAACAAGGCTTGCACAAGATACACTATACATACCAAGGAATAACATCTCATGACGAGATCCAGATACCAATCCGTGTAACCATCGTGTCAAAAAATCAAGAATATCTACACTAGATACAAGGAACATAGAGGATATCATAAATGAGAAACTATCAGATAATGTACTCGCCTGAAATCAGGTGAACAGTATTACAGATATCCGATACGGTACCTCGAAGACCTAGATATGTAATATAACATCAATATAAGGTTTTGGAAAACAAATAAGTTAAACTGGTCAACATCTAGGTCAAAAAGTTATTTCTATGTCAAAACAGTCAAACTAGGTTAACCCTAAGTCAAACTTGGTCAAACTACCTATTTCTAGGTTGCATGAGTCTATCTCTAGGATATTGGGTCCATACACTATGAAACTAGGTCACACTAGCTAAACTAGAATACTATAAAATTACTAAGATAGTGTATCTCAAGATACTTAACTAATAGATATAGAAATATCACAATATGCATATTCAATCAATATTAAATATACTAATCCTAATTATAAATGCTAAGTGGATACCTTGGGTTTGAACCAATGCAGTATCGCACTACTACACACCCATCTCGATACCCAACTCAAATACCTTGAGTATCAATCCGATACCTTGACCTTTACCTTGGTATCTCAAGGTAATGGGATTCCTAGTATATATTAGCTACCCAATACTAATGACTAACATATATATATATATATATATATATATATATATATATATATATATATATATATATATATATATATATATATATATGAATACCAAATTACTAACTAATCACTAACTACTAATACAACTAAAACATATATACATTCATATATATATATATATATATATATATATATATATATATATATATATATATATATATATATATATATATATATATATATATATATATATGAATACCAAATTACTAACTAAACTAGATAACTTAACTAACTATATACTAGCTACTAACCAAATGAACTACTAACCAATACCTTAACCCCTGAACCTAACCTTGCTGAAACTGAAAGCTCCCTATGTTGTTGATACCCGTGCAGATGGGTAAACTGCTGATACTGTGCTGCTGCAGGGTGAACACCATGTATTGCTCTCCTCAGTGTTGCTCACTGCACATTTTTGCACTGTGCTCGAGCTGAATGCACGCTGCCTGAAGCTCCTTGCTGAAGCTGTACAGTTGCTCGTGCAACTGCTGCTGCCTTGCTGTGCAGTGTAACTGCACACTGCTGCAGTTGGTGCTACTGCTGCTGCCTGTTGTGCGTAGCCGTTGCTGCTACTGGTACATGCTGAAATGGCTGCTGCACTGCTCGCTGTTGCTGCTTGTGTGCTTGCTGCTGCCCTGACCCAGCTGTACTGCTCGCACCTTGCTGTCGAGCTGCTTCCTCGCAAATATTGTGCACTTCTGCTACTACATCTCACAATGCTGCTGCTCTGATGCACTGTACAATGCATTGCTCACTGTCTGAGCCCCCTATCACACACAACACTACGCACACACACACAAGCATATAACAGTAACTACTACTATATATATATATATATATATATATATATATATATATATATATATATATATATATATATATATATATATATATATTGATATACACATATATATGTAACCACATAGTAATATATATATAAACATACACATCAATATTTATATATATACATACCTATACATATGTACACTATAATTAGATATATAAATATCTATACTCTAGTATATATATCTACATACATATATACATACTTATATATATATATATATATATATATATATATATATATATATATATATATATATATATATATATATTACCAATAGCTATGAACAATGCAATATAAATCTAGAAATACAATACAACAAACACGTGGAGTGCATCGCACCTGTATCACACTAGATCTATGATACAGTTGCGATACGAGTCTACCACACAATCAAACATACCCCAATGGACACGAGCAAGTCTAAAATAGTAAATATGAACATTACGAAGAGTGAAATACACATCTACGTGTCCGTGTCAAAATGTGACATGCATAAAGTCCTGTGTCGGAGAAAAACCCCCCAAATCAACACGTATCACCAAATTATTGGGATACAGCCTACACGTATCCAATTGTGGATATGACACTAGCCACAAACAATCAAATACATGTTAATTTGGTCTAATTGACCAACTGACAACCATAACATGTGTCAATCTCGAAATTCCTCCTAAAATTGACACAAAACACACTATAACTTTCTCCATAGGCCTCCTATGAACATAATTCCAATTCTTACGGGTAGCCTCATCATATGGGGTAGTTCCTAATGATTAAAATACAGATTTAGAACCTAATTAAAGGATAAAAACTGAATTATACCTATTGGGAGATAGATTCCCAATGCAACCTCCAAATCTGGTATTTAATTCAATTAATTAAAACCCTTGGTGCGCCCCATCATTTTCTGATTTTTTTCGGAGCCCAATATCAGCCCATAAATTCCGTTCAATTTTTGTACTTCTGACCTGACCCGCCAAATTAGGCATTAGACTTTTCCGTCTTTTAATATTAATTTTTGTGTGCTCTAAATAAATTACGTAACATTCCGAAATCCTAACACATATTTAATTTCGTGTCGGACACCTGTATCGTTACCCTAAATTTTGGGATACCAACTTAACCCGTTGAGCCAGGCCAACTAAAGGGTCCAAGACTGACTCCAAGCTCCCACCATTTTTGGCCTTTGCGTCATTTTTGGATTTTGACCCCAAGTGCCCCAATTAAATTAAATTCGCGGGACGCTTTGTTTCTATTTAAATCTGGGATACTAACTTTGTAAATCCTATTTCAATCCTTAAATTAATCCAAATGTCTTCCTAATTAAACCCGTGCCTAACGCACAATACCCTCTCACCATAGAAATTTCTAAATATATTTTTCTCCGAAATTTTTGTGTCATTTTATGTGTCCATGCAATTTTCCGAATTTACAGGGCTAAGTTGTAATTATTGAATTGTATGGAACCACCCTATTGGCCATGAACAATTAAGAGAGTCCCAAAATAGGGTCCCATTCTCACCCACTCATTCACCCTCATGAAGAAACCTTCTCCTCTTCATGTTTAATCCCATCAATCCATTTTAAATGGATTGATTCCAACCACCCATCTCCTCCACACACTCCCCTATAAAGTAGCTCCTTTCCCCACCCTTAATACATAAACCCACCGGCCCTAATCCCAATACATCTCTCTCTCCTCCTCCATATTTCTCCATGCAAGGAAACCTCTTCCCTCTATTCTCCTTCTTCCTTTATTCTTCATATTCTCCCTTATTCCTCAACCAAGAGAAGACTCCGGCCGGCCAATGAACTTCAGCCGACCGCCGGCCTGTGCGCCCCTCTCCGGCCGGCATTGTGCAGCCGACCACCCGCGACTGTGGGCCCCTCTCCGGCCGGCACTGTGCAGCCGACCACCCGCGACTGTGCGCCCCTCCCTGTCCGATCTCCTCCAGACCGGAGCAGCCACCCCTCCCTGTCCGATCTCCTCCAGACCGGAGCAGCCACCCCTCCATCCGGTCTCCTCCAGACCGGAGCAACCGTTTCCTCCAGCCGGTCCGGCCCACTCCGGCTGTGCTCCATCCGCACCGACCCACTCCACCTCCCTGTCCGGCCTCTCCTCTTCTACGAACTGTAACCACCACCTCCGGCCACCAGTTCTACACCACCACCACCACTACTACCAACCCCGCGGTCACCCCCCACCGGCCGTACTCCGTCGACATCGGCGAGGTCGACTCTTCCCCCTCTTGTTTTTATTATTCTAGAATTTAATATCTATTTAAATAGGATGATATGGTTGTGTGTATATGAACTTAGGGAATGTGATTAAGGTTAGGGTTTTTGATATATATGAAATTGTGTGAGTTTGAGTTTTCATAAAGGATGTGGTATTGTAGTGTAATATAGGTGAGCATGCGATGATAAAAAGAGATTGGGATCAATGGTGAGATTAGGGCTTGATTTCAAATAGAGGTTATGAATATTATGCATGGTTGAAAAATAAATGCTAAATCAAGTATTTACGGTTTAAATAAGGATTGATTGAGAATATGAAATACATGCATGCAAGGATGTAAATTGGGATATAAAATGAGAGTGGATGTTAATGTCATATGAGACGGTTATCCTAATTATTAAAAATACATTGGTTATTAAGGTTTAGCTATTTTAAAACTATGACTGAAATTAAAATGATAATTAAAAGGTTGATGGACATTGGGAGCAGGTGATTGATTTTCAAGTAGGTATTATATCGGATCATGGATCAGAGATTTAGGACTGTAAAATATTAGTCAATTATTTGAGACCGAGCTTAGGAATAGATGTGTGTCGTATCCCTGGTTGACGTATAATAGATTATTGATTCTGGTTTGTATCTCATCTCTAGGTACTGCGGGACCTGAGGACTTGGACGCGGTACCAGATCCCCGTCATCAGCAGCCGCACGCAGGCAAGTGTACCTTGCCACCCTGTATTTCAGTTTACAGATATTATTGCTCTTCATTTACTCGTACGCGTATTTATGTTGATGTTCGATATTCCGTGTCCGGTTTACAACCGGGTGTTGACATTCGACTTAACGTCTTAGAATATTTACTAGATGCTTCATAGCACCTCGATGCACGTACCTGAGTACATCGATACCCCAGGACACACTCATACACTATGATCGTGCCAGATTCCTTTATCCTGATATTGACATCATGACCAGAGACTGGGACGACCTTAGGGTCGCGTCTGTTGAGTATTTCCTTGTGTCGAGACTTTAGTTAGAGGTTCAGGTTCAACGCACAATCGTTGACCGCTTGGGAAGGGGAAGACAGTTACTAGACGTTTGGGCTACTCTGCACGCGCTTATATATATGTAGTATTTTGTAGTGATACCTGTATCTAGTTTAGCTATTTCACCCGTGTGACTCTTTGCCCGGAGCTACGGTACGTGCCGTGTATTTCCGTGTCCGGAGCTACGATTTTATTTTGGACGGCCCACGCGTCGAACGTTGTCTTTAAACTGTATCACACTTGTTTGGTTGTACTAGATTACCCTGTTGTTGCACTTGTACTATCTGTTTACCTGGCATGTTATTTTTCTGTACCTTGTTACGTCCCTCTGAGGACCTGGTTCCCTTCCAGGTGTAGGTCACGAGGATTACCCGGAGGAGTACGGACCGGGCATCTATCCAGCAACTGTACTCACTGCCGAGGACGAGGTCATTCCTGAGGACTTCGCCTGATCGCTGGTAGTGACTCTTTCCTTGGGACGGTATCATTACCTAGTTACCTGCTGCCGTCCCAAGTTATCTTTTTGCTTACTTTCATTCCATTCTATTTGTGCTAGCAGGTTTGTCCCCGTGTGACTACTCTAGTATTTGTACTTGATACTTATTTGGATATTTTCCTTCCTGCATATTAGTCGTTGTATTTACTTCTATTGTGCTCTTATATTGCTGCCTGTGGATGAGATTTAGATTGAGTATACTTGTGTTATGTGATGGGTTATTCCTTGTACTTCACAGCTTAAGTGTACTCCGACGGGCCCATTAGATTGGAAAGCCCGCCAAAGTACACTGCTGGCCATTGCCACGTTTCTCGGTTCCTTATCCATGGAACCGGGGTGTGACAAGGTTTTTGTGGTGGCCCATGCAGGTCCGATTTAAAATCGTCTTGGTCACCTGACTGTGCCAAGCGAGCCTGCAAATTAGGAATAGAGTTAGAAATCTCATCTGCAAAGTTTGAAACCTTCACATGACACCTCTATCTCGATATCGTTTACCAAATTGCATCTTATCTATTTTCCTCAAACGCTGATCGCAGTCATGACTTCTTTTCAGAGTTATGAATCTCCGCAGTGGACGTGTCGTACAGTCTGGCGACGTTCCCCGAGACGCTGGATCATCCGGAGAACCGGATCTGGAGCAGGTCCTTCTACTGACTCCAGCTCCCATGGGACTGTCATCAGGATATCCCGAAGTGCCATCAGACGGACACCAGACTCCACATCAGGCAGGACCTGAGGATCAGAGGATCCCGAGTCAGGAGGAGCAGCACCGACCACCTCCTCCACCATTCCCGCCCCAGATGCCCTTTATGCCATTCCCCACAGGTCAACCGACGGACGGAACCCAGATATTCCAGATGATATTTGCGATGATGCAGGCCCAGCAGCAGGCCCAGCAGCACCAGGATGAGACTCCGAGAGAGAGCATCGTGACGGCCTTGGGACAGGCGTCACCACCCGCATACGAGCCGACATGAGGGTCTGTCATAGACTTTTGTCGTTTGATGCCGAAACCTTTTGCAGTCACGGAGGAGCCGACGGAGGTCCACGCTTGGCTCACCGGCATTCAGCACCAGCTAGAGGCTACTGACCTCCCCCGACACCGATGGATGACGGCTGTCAGGATGCAGCTCACTGGCAACGCTCATCACTGGTGGCTTTTCGAGGAGCATCGTTTGGGACCGGATCATGCCACCTGGGAAGAGTTCTCTAGACTCTTCCAAGAGATGTACATACCCTCTACCGCCCAAGCAGAGCTTCGGGACAGATTCTAGAACCTCAGGCAGGGGAGTATGACTGTGGAGGAATACAATTCTGAGTTCCTCCGCCTGAGCAGATTTATACCATACCTAATCCCCACTGAAGAAGCGAAGGCCGAGAAGTTTTATGAGGGCCTGAGTTATGAGACCCAGAGGCTTATCGGGTCCGTAGCCCCCACCTCTTACTCTGGGGTACTACTTGCAGCGCGACGCCAGGACCGCATCAACAAGATGGAGGCCAGCCAAAAACGCTCCTATGCGTCGACATCAGCAGTCCGAGCCCCGCAGGGAGGACCTGCGAAGCGACCTTTGGTACAGCAACAACACCAAAGGGCAGCACCCCAGCAGGGAGCAGTCATTCCCACTTGCCATTTCTGCGGCAAGAAGGGACACATATTGAGGGACTGTCGACGAAGACTGGGCGCTTGCTTGAGATGCGGATCGAACCAGCATGCAGTCCAAGATTGCCCAGATCAGAGGGCTCCAGCTGTCACTACCATATTCTGAAAACAGGGGTATTTTCAACTTTTTACAATATTTAATATTATTGTAGTTATAATTAATTAATTGCATGATAGTGTATTTGATTTAAATAATTTTATGCGATGTGTAATTAATTATATAATTATATGCAGTGTTAATTATTTTATTTTAGCTAGCAGACTAGACCTAGAAGCCCAGTAGACGAACCCCTGTCCGAATTATAGAATTCTAGATTTTATTATTTCATCTAGAATTTAATATTTGGAGATTGTAATTAATTACTGTATTTTATTTAATATTTTTGCGCATTGCCTTTGCTTCGATATTTGGAGCACTATCCAGACTTTTGTCTTCCAACAAATTTCACAATCTTGCCCTAGACATGCCCGCCTTCAATTCTGCTATTTTTGCAACTCATAATTATGCTCCCTGTGCATTGTTTCTGGCCGCGCAAAAATTGTCGCGGACGTTTATTTTAAAATCCCTATTTTGTATCGTTGTGCGTTCCAATCGAAAATTGGAGGCCATCTTGACCTATTTTTCGTGCGGCCCAAATTAGGGTAATATTCTGTTCTGAGTCTTCTTCAAAATTGGTATTGATGACCTGACCTGATTTTGGCCCCATGTACTCCTAATTAATTGTTGAACACAACTTGCATTTATTTCTATTTAATTTGAGGATACCATTTTATCTGATTCCGTAAATCCCAAATTAATTCCAGTGCCCTGCAAATTCAGCCCATACCCATCATACAGTGCCCCCTGACCCTACAAAACACCGGACCCCGAATCGCCCGCCAAATTTTTGTTATTTTATGTGTTTGTGCAATTTTCCAAATTTAAGGGAGGTAAATTGCAAATTGGCATTTTGTGCCAACACCCAATTATTTTTAACCAATGAGGAATCCTTAATTATTTAATTAAACCTCACCCTCAATCCCCCATGAATTAATTTCCCTCATGTTCAATCTGAGCCACTCATTTTAGAGGGTCAATCACAACCCTCCATCAAAATCCCCTCATCCTATTTAATGACTTGTACCCTCAAACCCTAATCCCTAGACAACCTAGGTTTTCCCCACCTCACAAGCCCCCACATCCTCTCTCATACGTGTAGCTTCTTTTCTCCTTCTCCTTTCTTCTCCTTCTTTTCTTCTTCTTCTCTTTCCCTTCCTTCTTCTTCCTTATTGAAAATTTTCATTTAAATTAATATTTGAATTCAATAGGGGGGAACACTGTTCACCCATCCCCCCCTACTGTTCATTCTCCGGCGGATCTCCCCGGCCGGCGCTCTCCCTACTGCTGCTGCCGCACTTACTGTGCGTTCCTCCGGCGGCCCCTCCGATCTGCTTCCGGCGGCGCTGCCCTTCCCTCGGTCAACCCTCCGGCCCGGCGGCTCAGTGAACTCCCCGCTTCACGAGCCCTCCAGCCCGCCGCGACTGCGCCGACGGCTGCTCCTCCGGCCGTCGAGAACCCCGACCCCGCTGACTGCTTCCTCCGGCAACTCCACGCATCCGGTCCTCCCCGACCGAGCGGATCAACCCAGGCGGCTTTGCACCCCGGCGGCTTCCCCCTCCGGTCCGGCGGCCGGCAACCCCCTCTCCTCTGTAAGTCTCCTTCTTCCCCTTCTTTCTTTATATATATATATATATATAAGTATATATATATATATGTATATATATACATATATGTTAATTAGTGTAATTAATTTGTATAATAAATGTAAGTATTGTATGTATTTAAATAAATGGTATAAATATGTATTTAATTTAATAGTATATATAATATTGGTATATATGTATATATATAATTTGTATAAGCTTAGTATACGTATATGTATATAAATAGTATTATCTAATTAATGTTTTAAATACGTAAATTAGTATAGCATTTATTAATTAATATTTAAACACCTAATGTATAGTATAATTAATGTATGTATATATCTAATTAATATGTATGTTAGTGTGTATATATCTAATGTATATATATATTTAATGTGGATAAATGTATATATATATATACAATGTATGCAAGTATGTAATTGCGTAGGTATAAATGTGTAATTAGTATATGTATTTAATTTAATTGTATATATATAATTAATGTAAAGTAATTATATATTTAATTAATGTGAAATTAGCATATGTATATTATTTATTTAATTTATGTTTAATATGTATATATGTATAATATATAAATACATTGGTAATGCATGTTTTAAAAGAGGTAAATTGGTATATTCAAATAAATGTATAAATATGTAAATGTATATTATTTATCTATTAGTAATAAAATTGTATGAGTATAGTATGTATTTAAATAAATTCTATAATTAAGTTTAATATATATATATTTGTATATATATATACTTGATATAATTTCAAATATATATATGTTGTACATACATTTAATATATTTCTATATATATATATATATGATTGATATATAAATACGTGTTCTACTATATGTATTTTAAATATATATATACATAGCATATTTTCAAAATATATTTAATTGGTATATTCATCTGTATATAGTATTGTATAATTTAATTGGTATAAATTAGTATATAAAAGTAATAGTATACGTACTATTTTGGTTCAATTGGTATATGTGTATACATGTATTATATATATATACTTAATATATTTTTTTCAATATATAAAATTGATATATGTATATATTTATTATATATACACCTAGTATATTTTAAATTGATAAGCATGGAAAACATACAATTGTTTAACTACTATATATATATTAAAGGATATACATATGGTAGGTATTAATGTTGGTTAAATAGGTAATGTGTTTTAGATGTCTGTCTACTAGATGACCCTAGTTGACCAGTAGCATACCTGGCATAGCCCTGAGTTAGTATTTGTTGTGTGTTAGTATAGCTTCTGATGCCAATATTGTATTGTGATATGTTTATAGGACTGTTGGTTTACCCAGGGGATACTCTGGAACAGGACATCCATAAATACCAGCTAAGGACCCAAGGCAAGTACATTATCTGATAATTTCCAATTCTTTGATAATTTCTATAAATTCAACAATCATGAAATGTTACAACTGAATCTTTGACACTGTGCTACACGGACTAGTATAGTTTGGATCTGCAGTCATGAGATGTTACCTTGATTATCGTATTGACATTATATACGACATTGACATCGACATTGATATTGATATTAGACATTGATATTAGACATTGTACATAATATATTAGACATCGTACATGATAGACTTGACTTGCTCGTGTATTCGTGACGTGTCATGATTGGATCCACAGTACTAGTTGGGGGCGGGGAAATTGCTAGTGAGAGATATGATCAAATACCCATTGTATAATTAAAATATTATTGGTATTAATCATACCCCCACGTATGATTAGCCAGACTGTAGCAATCGTACATGTTCCCAAGCCGATCACATTTCGAAACTACTATTTCAAAACACTTAGAATAGATTACAGTTCCCTATTTTAAATCATATACTACATCACCCGTATATGATACTGCTCCTTGTTTCTTTTCATTTTCATACATGCACTGACTGTATCATATTGCCTATTGCCTGTCTCTTTACATTGCCTGTCTCTCTTAAATTGTCATTGCATTTAATTCACTGTCTTCTCAGTAGCTAGCATGACATGTTTTATTGTATTATAGACATTATCAATTAAATGGAACTGTTATTTGAGATTGTGCTTTGCTCCTTCCTGACTGGAAACATTTTTCCAGACTATGCCCTAGAGGACCGCTGTCCGACACTTTATGGACCATATGGTGAGTAGCTGCAGACTTGGTAGTCTAGTTGTGATTCTGGAAGGTCTAGCCAGAATTATTATTTTTAGTTAGTGCTTTAATTAGACTATTTGGTACCGGATTTGTCTCCGGCATTTTTGATGACTTGGATATTGTTGAGTTAGAATATTACTTTGTGACTTGTGTTGGATTTTAATTTCTGTTCGAAATCTTATCGTGCTGTAATCCTGTGATTGAGTATGTATTCATTTCATTGTGTTATCCGTACCTCCTTATGGAGATTGGATGCTTGTGTGAGATTGGCTAGATAGAATCAAAACCTAGACAGCGTTCTACCGCCGATGCTGCGGCGTAGGCTGGACGTACCCACGCACTCGTGCCCCTAAACCGGGTGCGGGTCGTGACACATTTTTAGTGGTGGCCCATGCAGGTCAGACTTCGCATTTAGAGCGATGTCGTAGTAGTGTGGCATCTTTGTCACACTATTGCGTGCCTGCGATAGGATATAGGACATAGGATACTAGGATGAGAGAGGATACTCAATCACAAATTATTTGAGAGATTCCTGGGATGACCCTTGAGAATCTCATTATAAATTCCAATTTAAATCCTTTCCCCTTGTTTTCTTCCGTTCTCACTTATTGATATTGAGTTTGATCCTTGTTGACCAGTTGTTAACTTTAATTCCTGGTATCGTTGTTGAGTTGATTTCACATTGGGATGAATTTTACGGGCTAAAATTTACGGTATCATCTGATGACATATATTGATGAGGACAGTGAGAAAGGTAAAACGTCTACTTTGGTTATGGAACCTAGAGTTTATCGCAGCCATTCTAGCTGTCGTGACGAGAACGTAGGAACCTGACTTGGATGTACATACTCTAGTTATGAAACTTGGAGTCTCTCGCAGCCATACCGGTTGGCGTGGCGAAGATTCTAGATGACATGATTATAGGGTTGTATACCTTAGATACGGAACCTGTCGTTTATCGCACCTATGCTTACTGGCGTGGCGAGGATTCTGAGTATCATGATTTCGGATAGACGTGTATGATTATCAGGTTGTATCTTAAATTGGTTCTTAAAGTATCATCTCAAGACTTACCTATTTCTGTTATTCCAGGACTTTGTTCCATCGCTTCTTTTCTTTACTAGCATTAAAGATACCTTCCGTCCTCAATCCAGTTCTTTTGAGCTCTTATTCTCTAAGGATTCCTTGTTAAAATTTCTAATTTAAATCATTCCTTTGTTCCGTCCATTCTCACTTATTGATGTTGAATTTGCTTGTTGTTATTGATTAGGTATTAAATTAGGATTTTGGTTTCCTAGTAGGGTTGGATTTCATATCAAGATAAATTGCAGACTGATTTATGGTACTATTTGATGATGCCCGTCAATGAGGACAGTGAAAATGATTAAACATTAGAGCTATTGGACTACAGAAGGTGGATTTAAAATTTTTAATTGAAGATTGAAAGTAAATTTCAAATTTTAGAATTTGAGAGGTTGAGATATTATGTTATTAAAATCTTATTTTGAAGATTTCAATGAATTGCAACATTTTGAAATTGAGGAGTTGAAATATGGTTATTAAAATTTTATTTTTGAGGAATTCAGATTCAATTTGATGAACACAGACAAGTCTGTAAGGGTATTTTAGTGATTAAGTTTCATTCAGTATTTAAATAATTGACCTTGAGGAAAGTGTATACATTTACTTTAAATTTTATTCAAGGAGTTATTTTTGAGGAATTTTATTTGAGGATAAAATCTTATAGTGAGAGAGATATATTATAATATAAGTAGGTAAGATGCATGTGTAAGGATCTGTTGGCTTGAGTATAATTGAGATATCACTGCCCACTGACTTGGGTGTCCATCTAAGATTGTATTAGAGAGAGCAGTACTTAGTATAGAGTGTTGAAATTGATATGCATTTGAGTGATAAGAATACTAGTAGCGATTGCAGTAGGTAAGGAAGCTAGCAGTGAGTATGCTTGTAGTAAAGTGTGGTACCTAAAGAGATAGAGGTATCAAACTTCACATGCATCATTTGATCTATGATTATGTTAGAGATAGAAGATACTGCAAGTAATATATTAGCAGGTTCTTTCTTTTCTTTCCTCATGTTCTTTTGTCTTCTGATTGATTGATACCTTAGTACCGTAGCTGTATGCATGAATTCTTGTTATAATGTAGTTAGTAGTACCCCTGATACAGAGACTGCAATACCATGACAAAAGACACCATGATCATACATATTTCCCTTAGGTTGCATGTTGTATGGTTGTAGGTAGAATTCTCTTAGACTTGATTGTTGAGGATTTAACTGTAGTAAAGATTAACGAAGAGGTTATGACTTGACAAAGAGAGGCAAGGTGCCTTAAATTTTGAGGAAAAATATTAAATTAAATAAAGAGTTGGGAATTTAATATGGCGTAATTGAAGTTTCGTTAAATCATTGATTTTTAAGAAGATTATGAAATGATTGAATTTATCATTAAATTTGAGGAATTTTAAGAAGGCCATCGATATATTTATTGGACTGCAAGTTATGAACTTATATCTTAAATATCGTATTGGAGGTTTCATAAGTATTACATCGTTGCATATTATGTGGAAAAAAAAAATCGAGGAATAAGAACACAAATGGATTAGTGTTAATTCAAATTTTGGGATGAGATTCAATTTTTGGGAATATGCACTGATTGGATTTCAATTAGAGGATTGAATATTAAATTCTTGTATTTCGTTATTAACTTAAAATTTTGGAGGATATTGTGATAAGAATGGGATTTGATTCATTTTTGAAGATTCTTAGGGATATGATATTTATAGAATTTTTGAAAGAATTTATTGTGAAATAACAATATGGAGTAGCTCATGATTATATGATTTGAGAAATTTAATTTAGATGGTAGTGAATAAATAAATAAAACAATCGAGGATTTAAAAATTCGAGGATAAACATTGATTAAATAGAGGGTTAAGAAATTTAACATGGCAGGATTTATGATGTATTAATTCCAGGAAGGATGTGATATGATTGAGGTTATCATTAGAATTTGAGGAAATTTAGAGAGATTATCGCCATAATTATTGGATTGCAAGTTATGAATTTTAGAATTTTACATGGGATGTTGCATTTGGAGAATCCTTAAGTATCGCATTTGTTGAGCATTTTGAGGAAAGAGGAAATCGAGGAATAAATTTATTGATGGGTTAATGTTTAAATTTAAACTTGTGGGGCGAGATTTCATTTTTATACTTGTGCATTGAAAAAATCAATTTAAGGAGTGAATATTAAATTCCGAGTATTGAATTATAAAAAAAAAAAAAAACTTTCAAGGAAATTTGGATGGACTTTGATTTTACTTTGAGGATTTTTCAGGTTATACAACAATTTTAAAAATTTTGAATTTGCGAAAAGACCTTGTGGATTGTTAACTGATTTCGTGATAGAAGAATTTAAATTTTGATGGAAATAATAGTGTGTATGATTTAATGCTACTTTGAGGATTTTAAATTTCGAGGACGAAATTCTTTTAAGGTGGGTAGACTTGTCACTACCACATTCTGAAAACAGGGGTATTTTCAACTTTTTACAATATTTAATATTATTGTAGTTATAATTAATTAATTGCATGATAGTGTATTTGATTTAAATAATTTTGTGCGATGTGTAATTAATTATATAATTATATGCAGTGTTAATTATTTTATTTTAGCTAGCAGACTAGACCTAGAAGCCCAGTAGACGAACCCCTGTCCGAATTATAGAATTCTGGATTTTATTATTTCATCTAGAATTTAATATTTGGAGATTGTAATTAATTACTGTATTTTATTTAATATTTTTGCGCATTGCCTTTGCTTCGATATTTGGAGCACTATCCAGACTTTTGTCTTCCAACAAATTTCACAATCTTGCCCTAGACATGCCCGCCTTTAATTCTGCTATTTTTGCAACTCATAATTATGCTCCCTGTGCATTGTTTCTGGCCGCGCAAAAATCATCGCGGACGTTTATTTTAAAATTCCTATTTTGTATCGTTGTGCGTTCCAATCAAAAATTGGAGGCCATCTTGACCTATTTTTCGTGCGGCCCAAATTAGGGTAATATTCTGTTCTGAGTCTTCTTCAAAATTGGTATTGATGACCTGACCTGATTTTGGCCCCATGTACTCCTAATTAATTGTTGAACACAACTTGCATTTATTTCTATTTAATTTGAGGATACCATTTTATCTGATTCCGTAAATCCTAAATTAATTCCAGTGCCCTGCAAATTCAGCCCATACCCATCATACAGTGCCCCCTGACACTACAAAACACCGGACCCCGAATCGCCCGCCAAATTTTCGTCATTTTATGTGTTTGTGCAATTTCCCAAATTTAAGGGAGGTAAATTGCAAATTGGCATTTTGTGCCAATACCCAATTATTTTTAACCAATGAGGAATCCTTAATTATTTAATTAAACCTCACCCTCAATCCCCCATGAATTAATTTCCCTCATGTTCAATCTGAGCCACTCATTTTAGAGGGTCAATCACAACCCTCCATCAAAATCCCCTCATCCTATTTAATGACTTGTACCCTCAAACCCTAATCCCTAGACAACCTAGGTTTTCCCCACCTCACAAGCCCCCACATCCTCTCTCATACGTGTAGCTTCTTTTCTCCTTCTCCTTTCTTCTCCTTCTTTTCTTCTTCTTCTCTTTCCCTTCCTTCTTCTTCCTTATTGAAAATTTTTATTTAAATTAATATTTGAATTCAATAGGGGGGGAACACTGTTCACCCATCCCCCCCTACTGTTCATTCTCCGGCGGATCTCCCCGGCCGGCGCTCTCCCTACTGCTGCTGCCGCACTTACTGTGCGTTCCTCTGGCGGCCCCTCCGATCTGCTTCCGGCGGCGCTGCCCTTCCCTCGGTCAACCCTCCGGCCCGGCGGCTCAGTGAACTCCCCGCTTCACGAGCCCTCCAGCCCGCCGCGACTGCGCCGACGGCTGCTCCTCCGGCCGTCGAGAACCCCGACCCCGCTGACTGCTTCCTCCGGCAACTCCACGCATCCGGTCCTCCCCGACCGAGCGGATCAACCCAGGCGGCTTTGCACCCCGGCGGCTTCCCCCTCCGGTCCGGCGGCCGGCAACCCCCTCTCCTCTGTAAGTCTCCTTCTTCCCCTTCTTTCTTTATATATATATATATATAAGTATATATATATATATGTATATATATACATATATGTTAATTAGTGTAATTAATTTGTATAATAAATGTAAGTATTGTATGTATTTAAATAAATGGTATAAATATGTATTTAATTTAATAGTATATATAATATTGGTATATATGTATATATATAATTTGTATAAGCTTAGTATACGTATATGTATATAAATAGTATTATCTAATTAATGTTTTAAATACGTAAATTAGTATAGCATTTATTAATTAATATTTAAACACCTAATGTATAGTATAATTAATGTATGTATATATCTAATTAATATGTATGTTAGTGTGTATATATCTAATGTATATATATATTTAATGTGGATAAATGTATATATATATATATACAATGTATGCAAGTATGTAATTGCGTAGGTATAAATGTGTAATTAGTATATGTATTTAATTTAATTGTATATATATAATTAATGTAAAGTAATTATATATTTAATTAATGTGAAATTAGCATATGTATATTATTTATTTAATTTATGTTTAATATGTATATATGTATAATATATAAATACATTGGTAATGCATGTTTTAAAAGAGGTAAATTGGTATATTCAAATAAATGTATAAATATGTAAATGTATATTATTTATCTATTAGTAATAAAATTGTATGAGTATAGTATGTATTTAAATAAATTCTATAATTAAGTTTAATATATATATATTTGTATATATATATACTTGATATAATTTCAAATATATATATGTTGTACATACATTTAATATATTTCTATATATATATATATGATTGATATATAAATACGTGTTCTACTATATGTATTTTAAATATATATATACATAGCATATTTTCAAAATATATTTAATTGGTATATTCATCTGTATATAGTATTGTATAATTTAATTGGTATAAATTAGTATATAAAAGTAATAGTATACGTACTATTTTGGTTCAATTGGTATATGTGTATACATGTATTATATATATATACTTAATATATTTTTTTCAATATATAAAATTGATATATGTATATATTTATTATATATACACCTAGTATATTTTAAATTGATAAGCATGGAAAACATACAATTGTTTAACTACTATATATATATTAAAGGATATACATATGGTAGGTATTAATGTTGGTTAAATAGGTAATGTGTTTTAGATGTCTGTCTACTAGATGACCCTAGTTGACCAGTAGCATACCTGGCATAGCCCTGAGTTAGTATTTGTTGTGTGTTAGTATAGCTTCTGATGCCAATATTGTATTGTGATATGTTTATAGGACTGTTGGTTTACCCAGGGGATACTCTGGAACAGGACATCCATAAATACCAGCTAAGGACCCAAGGCAAGTACATTCTCTGATAATTTCCAATTCTTTGATAATTTCTATAAATTCAACAATCATGAAATGTTACAACTGAATCTTTGACACTGTGCTACACGGACTAGTATAGTTTGGATCTGCAGTCATGAGATATTACCTTGATTATCGTATTGACATTATACATGACATTGACATCGACATTGATATTGATATTAGACATTGATATTATACATTGATATTAGACATTGTACATAATATATTAGACATCGTACATGATAGACTTGACTTGCTCGTGTATTCGTGACGTGTCATGATTGGATCCACAGTACTAGTTGGGGGCGGGGAAATTGCTAGTGAGAGATATGATCAAATACCCATTGTATAATTAAAATATTATTGGTGTTAATCATACCCCCACGTATGATTAGCCAGACTGTAGCAATCGTACATGTTCCCAAGCCGATCACATTTCGAAACTACTATTTCAAAACACTTAGAATAGATTACAGTTCCCTATTTTAAATCATATACTACATCACCCGTATATGATACTGCTCCTTGTTTCTTTTCATTTTCATACATGCACTGACTGTATCATATTGCCTATTGCCTGTCTCTTTACATTGCCTGTCTCTCTTAAATTGCCATTGCATTTAATTCACTGTCTTCTCAGTAGCTAGCATGACATGTTTTATTGTATTATAGACATTATCAATTAAATGGAACTGTTATTTGAGATTGTGCTTTGCTCCTTCCTGACTGAAAACATTTTTCCAGACTATGCCCTAGAGGACCGCTGTCCGACACTTTATGGACCATATGGTGAGTAGCTGCAGACTTGGTAGTCTAGTTGTGATTCTGGAAGGTCTAGCCGGAATTATTATTTTTAGTTAGTGCTTTAATTAGACTATTTGGTACCGGATTTGTCTCCGGCATTTTTGATGACTTGGATATTGTTGAGTTAGAATATTACTTTGTGACTTGTGTTGGATTTTAATTTCTGTTCGAAATCTTATCGTGCTGTAATCCTGTGATTGAGTATGTATTCATTTCATTGTGTTATCCGTACCTCCTTATGGAGATTGGATGCTTGTGTGAGATTGGCTAGATAGAATCAAAACCTAGACAGCGTTCTACCGCCGATGCTGCGGCGTAGGCTGGACGTACCCACGCACTCGTGCCCCTAAACCGGGTGCGGGTCGTGACACCAGCACAGATGGTTCACCGACCAGTCCTGTCAGCGCCGAGACCTTATCAGCAGCCTCCTGGACCGAGGCCACCTTACGCAGGAGCAGGAGCATAGCGGCCACCAGCACTAGGGGTAAACCAGAGGAGGCCACCCTTGGCTCCACAAGGAGATCGATACCAGCAGGTTCAGCAGCAGCAACAGCCGAGGGCACCGGCACCGAGATAGGGACATGCCTATGCTATGACCATAGAGGAGGCGGGGACAGCTGGAGAAGTGATCGCAGGTACAATCTTAGTAGCTTCATTACCAGCATTAGTCCTATTTGATTCTGGTGCCACACACTCTTTTATAGCTGCTAGTTTCGTGGCTACCCATAGAATAGCCATCGCACCCCTTCCGAAGGTCAAAAGGATTCTTACGGGAGGTAGAATAGTACCTGTTAGCGACACTTGTAGATCATGTTCAGTAGTTGTCTGCGGGCGAGAGATGCGTGCCCGATTTTTGGTTTTCTCCATGCCAGACTATGACCTTGACCTAGGCATGGATTGGTTGAGCCAATACCACGCGACGCTAGATTGCCATCGTGGTTGTGTTATCTTTAGACCCCCAGATCACTCAGAGTTTGAGTTTCTTCGGGGAGCCCGAGAGCATGGTGTCCAACCTACCCTAGCAACACACATTGCAGAAGGTGAACCGATGTACCCTCACTTTATAGCAGAGTTTGAGAATGTGTTTCCAGAGGATCTCCCAAGACTGCCACCTGACAGAGAGATTGAGTTCACCATAGAGTTGACTCCAGGAGTCGAGCCAGTTACTTCCCCCGTGTACAGACTAGCACCGAAGGAGTTGGTTGAGCTGAAGGTTCAAGTAGATGATCTCTTAGAAAAGGGTTTCATACGGGCTTGTGTATCTCCATGGGGAGCACCCATTCTGTTTGTACCGAAGAAGGACGGGACGGTATGCTTGTGTATCGATTACAGGGCGCTAAATGCTGTAACGATAAAGAACAAGTATCCACTGCTGTGCATCGATGATTTGTTTGATCAACTTAGCGGTGCATGTGTATTCTCGAAGATCGATCTCAGATTCGGTTATCATCAGATCAAGGTACGGAAAGAGGACATCCAGAAGACGGCCTTTCGGACGAAGTATGGCCACTATGAGTTTTTAGTCATGCCGTTTGGTTTAACCAACGCGTCGGCAGTATTTATGTGTTTGATGAACAATGTCTTCCACCAGTACTTAGATAAGTTCGTGGTGGTATTTATAGACGATATCTTGATATATTCCAAGAGCCAGGAGGAGCATGAGAGACATCTCAGATTGTGTTGGAGACGCTGAGACATGAGAGGCTGTACGCCAAACTTAGCAAATATGAGTTTTGCTTGGATAGAGTACCATTTCTGGGACACATAATCACCGAAGATGGACTATCAGTTGATCCAGAGAAGATAGCTGCAGTAGAGACCTGGCCTACCCCTACATCAGTTACGGAGGTTAGGAGCTTCCTCGGACTTGCCGGATATTATCGGAGGTTCGTGGAAAACTTTTCGAGGATAGCTGCGCCTATGACGCGACTGACGCATAAAGGCGAAGACTTTATCTGGACCGACGAGTGTCAGGCGGCTTTCGATGAGCTAAAGAAGCGTCTGACATCAGCACCGATTTTGATACTACCTTCAGGATCAGGAGGATTTGTAGTGTACAGTGATGCGTCAGGGAGCGGATTGGGATGTGTACTGATGCAACACGGCAAGGTGATAGCCTACGCATCGAGACAGTTGAGATTTTATAAGAAGAACTATCCGACGCACGACTTGGAGCTAGCTGCGATGATATTTGCACTAAAGCTATGGAGACATTACCTTTATGGTGAGCGTGTTGAGATTTATACAGATCATAAAAGCCTGAAGTACGTCTACACGCAGAAGGAGCTCAACATGAGGCAGAGACGTTGGCTAGAGTTGATGATAGATTATGACATTGAGTTACAGTACCACCCTGGCAAGGCGAATGTCGTAGCAGATACCTTAAGCAGGAAGCCCATGGCATACTTTTTGACGATGCAGCAACAGTTGCTAGAGGATCTCCAGGAGCTTGGGATAGAGATCGTATTGCCAGGCATGGATGGACAGATGGCCAGTCTTGAGGTTCAGTCTGAGAGGATCAAGGCAGCATTGCCTACAGATGCGAGATTTTGACGTCTGCGAGAGAGAACAAAAGCCGACATGCAGACAGGACTCAGGATTCATGAAGACGGAACGTTGAGGTGCGGAGATCGCCTATATGTTTCGAGTGGCGAGCTACGCCAAGGGTTGATGACCGAGGCTCATAGCTTGATTTATTCCATTCATCCCGGGGGTACGAAGATGTACCGAGACTTGAGACAGCATTTCTGGTGGCATGGGATGAAGAGGGAAATTGCAAGATTTGTGGCGAAGTGTTTAGTTTGCCATCAAGTCAAGGCTGAACATCAGAGGACTGCAGGATTATTGCAGCCACTCCCCATTCCCGAGTGGAAGTGAGAACACATTACCATTGACTTCGTCACAGGATTTCCGCGAAGCCCTAGCGGGAAGGATGCAGTTTGGGTTATCGTAGACAGACTCACCAAGTCTGCATATTTCTTGCCCTTCCGAGTTGGGTAATCCACAGAGATACTAGCTGACATATATATGAGGCAGATAGTACGATTACATGGAGTGCCTGTCAGCATCGTATCGGATCGTGATTCTAGATTCACGTCATATTTTTGGCGGAGTATGCAGGAGAGCCTAGGAACTCGTCTCAAGTTCAGAACTGCGTATCATCCATAGACTGACGGACAGTCAGAGCGCACGATACAGATACTAGAGGATATGTTGAGAGCGTGCATGATTGATTTTGGAGGATCTTGGGAGGACCATCTACACTTGGTGGAATTCTTCTACAATAACTGTTACCAGGCCAGCATACAGATGGCACCTTATGAGGCACTGTACGGCAGGAAATATAGGTTGCCAGTTTGTTGGAGTGACGTGGGAGAGCGTCAGATACTGGGTCAAGAATTGGTGACACAGAAAGTAGAGAAGGTCAAGCAGATTCAGAGCCACCTGCGCGCAGCACAGGACAGACAGAAATACTGGGCAGATGCGCACCGCAGACCATTGGAGTTCAAGGAGGGTGACCACTTATTTTTGAGGATATCGCCCACTCGTGGTACCATCAGATTCGGAGGCAGAGGCAAGCTGAGTCCGAGGTACATCGGGCCTTTTGACATTTTGGAACGAGTTGGCAAAGTGGCTTACCGTCTTGCATTACCTCCATCATTAGAGGGAGTACATGACGTATTTTACGTATCGCAACTGAGGAGATATGTCGCAGACCCTAGCCACGTACTTGATCATTCGGAGATTACAGTCGGGCCTAGTCTGTCTTACGTAGAGCAGCCAGTTGAGATCCTCGATCGCAGCGAGAAGACTTTGAGAGGACAGACGATTCGACTGGTCAGAGTGGCATGGAAGCACCATTCACCAGGCGAGTCTACTTGGGAGCGCAAGGATTCTATTCGGTAGCAATTCTCGTACTTATTTAAGGAGAAAGGTACGAATTTACGTACGGCATTTGATTACTAGATTATTTTAAAATTCGGTTAGATATTATCGTGCTTTATTTTAATTTCGGGGACAAAATTTTTCTAAGTTGGGAAGAATATAAACCCCCTCGATTTATTCTGTAGATAGTTAGAGTAGTTTTAGAAAATTTTGATAGCAGATGTCGAGGTTTAGCTTAGAGATAATTTATCTGGTATTTAATTCAATTAATTAAAACTCTTGGCGTGCCCCATCATTTTTTGATTTTTTTCGGAGCCCAATATCAGCCCATAAATTCTGTTCAATTTTTGTACTTCTGACCTGACCCGCCAAATTAGGCATTGGACATTTCCGTCTTTTAATATTAATTTTTGTGTGCTCTAAATAAATTGTGCAACATTCCGAAATTGTAACACATATTTAATTCTGTGTCGGACACCTGTATCGTTACCCTAAATTTTGGGATACCAACTTAACCCGTTGAGCTGGGCCAACTAAAGGGTCCAAGACTGACTCCAAGCCCCCACCATTTTTGGTCTTTGCGTCATTTCCGAATTTTGACCCCAAGTGCCCCAATTAAATTAAATTCGCGGGACGCTTTGTTTCTATTTAAATCTGGGATACTGACTTTGTAAATCCTATTTCAATCCTTAAATTAATCCAAATGTCTTCCTAATTAAATCCGTGCCTAACGCACAACACCCTCTCACCATGGAAATTTCTAAATATATTTTTCTCCGAAATTTTTGTGTCATTTTATGTGTCCATGCAATTTTCCGAATTTACAGGGCTAAGTTGTAATTATTGAATTTTATGGAACCACTCTATTGGCCATGAACAATTGAGAGAGTCCCAAAATAGGGTCCCATTCTCACCCACTCATTCACCCTCATGAAGAAACCTTCTCCTCTTCATGTTTAATCCCATCCATCCATTTTAAATGGATTGATCCCAACCACCCATCTCCTCCACACACTCCCCTATAAAGTAGCTCCTTTCCCCACCCTCAACACATAAACCCACCGGCCCTAATCCCAATACATCTCTCTCTCCCCTCCTCCATATTTCTCCATGCAAGGAAACCTCTTCCCTCCATTCTCCTTCTTCCTTTATTCTTTATCTTCTCCCTTATTCCTCAACCAAGAGAAGACTCCGGCCGGCCACTGAACTTCAGCCGGCCGCCGGCCTGTGCGCCCCTCTTCGGCCGGCATTGTGCAGCCGACCACCCGCGACTGTGCGCCCCTCTCCGGCCGGCACTGTGTAGTCGACCACCCGCGACTGTGCGCCCCTCCATGTCCGATCTCCTCCAGACCGGAGCAGCCACCCCTCCCTGTCCGATCTCCTCCAGACCGGAGCAGCCACCCCTCCATCCGGTCTCCTCCAGACCGGAGCAGCCGTTCCCTCCAGCCGGTCCGGCCCACTCCGGCTGTGCTCCATCCGCACCGACCCACTCTACCTCCCTGTCCGGCCTCTCCTCTTCGACGAACTGTAACCACCACCTTCGGCCACCAGTTCTACACCACCAACACTACTACCAACCCCGCGGTCACCCCCCACCGGCCGTACTTCGTCGACATCGGCGAGGTCGACTCTTCCCCCTCTTGTTTTTATTATTCCAGAATTTAATATCTATTTAAATAGGATGATATGGTTGTGTGTATATGAACTTAGGGAATGTGATTAAGGTTAGGGTTCTTGATATATATGAAATTGTGTGAGTTTGAGTTTGCATAAAGGATGTAGTGTTGTAGTGTAATATATTTGAGCATGCAATGATAAAAAGAGATTGGGATCAATGGTGAGATTAGGGCTTGATTTCAAATAGAGGTTATGAATATTATGCATGGTTGAAAAATAAATGCTAAATCAAGTATTTACGGTTTAAATAAGGATTGATTGAGAATATAAAATACATGCATGCAAGGATGTAAATTGGGATATAAAATGAGAGTGGATATTAATGTCATATGAGACGGTTATCCTAATTATTAAAAACACATTGGTTATTGAGGTTTAGCTGTTTTAAAACTATGACTAAAATTAAAATAATAATTAAAAGGTTGATGGACATTGGGAGCAGGTGATTGATTTTGAAATAGGTATTATATCGGATCATGGATCAGAGATTTAGGACTGTGAAATATTAGTTAATTATTTGAGACCGAGCTTAGGAATAGATGTGTGTCGCATCCCTGGTTGATGTAGATTAGATTATTGATTCTGGTTTGTATCTCATCTCTAGGTACTGCGTGTAGTGCCTCAAATCCCGATCCGACCGGGATGTGCACTACGTAATTGGGCTTGTGGCTAGTCTGTCTGAGTCGTAGCTTAGATCTTCGGCATCTTCTTGCCACGGACGAAATGCGATGATCCTTTCCAACTCATGGAAAGGCCTCTATTGAAACGAGTCCAATAGTTTTCGTGTTTGGTTGCTTGGTTTTCTTGATTGCCGCTTTGGGATTTTGATTTGGTGTTGCTTTCAATTTGCTTGGTTTTCGCTGCTGGTTTTATCGTTTGGAGCTTTGATTCTTGGGGAGTTCGGCAAGGAAGGATAGGCAAGAATTCTAATTGGTGCTCGTGCTGTGCAGGTCCGCGTAACTGACGTTTGATCGTCGCTAGGCGGGATTCGTGTTTCAGCTACCTTTTCCTTAACCAGTGAGTGGTTTGGACCCTTCTTTCCTACTTCTTCACGCCCACATCTCTAATGTTTCAAACGTTCACTCGATGATGCCCGGTTGGACGCCTAGGAAATCCTTGCCATAATGCATGCCAGCCACTAAGAAAGGAACATGGGATTTGTAGACTAATTTACTATATGCTTGCACACCTTATAATTTGAGTTGTTTATAAAGGGAATTGGTTGTTGGTGGCGGCCTAGTGCCTCGGACGGAGTTTGGACCTATGAGATACCAAAATCGGAATACCGCATTGAGAAAATATGAACTGTTGCATGAGATATATATTGCTGGTTTACTTCTTTGTTTATTTCGATGCATTGTATGATAATATGAACTGTTCATGCATTTGCATGGTCTGGGACAACTTGTGCACAAGGTTTGGCATTTCCTCGAAACGGCTTTCCGGGGCACTGGAACCGTATCGATCCGGAGGGAAATATTTGATTCGTGCTCGTCACGATGCATTGCGGGACCTCCAGCAGGGCTTGCTACCCGGGCTGATAGGGCGCACCGCTAATGCTTGAAATATGTCCCTAAGGTGTCGATCACACCAATGACCGCATAGAATAGAACACATGCTAATTTATTGTCTTGTGCAGATGGTAAGTATACTTGTGTTTCGTGCAGGGAAGGCGTGCATCGGTTGAGTAAGCAATCGATGCACTGGTTGGACCCTATGTTATTTTTCATTCCTATCAAAACATGCAACTGATATGAATTGAATTCACTTGCCTCTTTATAGAAGTCATCTTAATGCATGCTCGCCCCTAATAAGCTAGTGTCGATTTAGTCGAGTGGGTTCATCCCGCTCACCAGTACAAGTTGAGTACTGACCCACATTATGGGCAACTATTTCAGGCACTCAGACGGTGCAACGCTAGTGGATAGACGAGGAGGCGTTAGGAGCACCTCTATTTTGAAGTATAGTTGGAGTCAGATCATTTTGGAGGCTTGGACTTTCAACCTATACAAGGGCGTAATGTACAAACGACGTAGACTATCTGATGGAGCGCACCCTGCCTTTTGAGTTATCTTTTGTAATGCAAATCAAGTAGCCGAGAGGCGCATCAATGTAAACTCTATGTAAATTACTCTGAATTATCAATGAAAAAGCATGTTTCTTCCTGCACTGTGTTCAAATCTCTGTGAATGTGTTTTATAAAGTGTGTTTCAAAATGGGTTCCTATAACTGCAAGTTCTTGCCTTGTACGAGCGCAACTCCAGGCTCGTACGGCATCACGCCCCAAGCGAGGACGAATCGGTTCCGTAAAGGATCCAGTGAGGACGACCGACCCTTTCGGGATCGGGGCGTGACACTGCGGGACCTGAGGACTTGGATGCGGTACCAGATCCCTGTCATCAGCAGTCGCACGCAGGCAAGTGTACCTTGCCACCCTGTATTTCAGTTTACAGATATTATTGCTCTTCATGTACTCGTGCGCGTATTTATGTTGATGTTCGATATTCCGTGTCGGGTTCACAATCGGGTGTTGACATTCGACTTAATGTCTTAGAATATTTACTAGATGCTTCATAGCACCTCGATGCACGTACCTGAGTACATCGATACCCCAGGACACACTCATACACTGTGATCGTGCCAGATTCCTGTATCCTGATATTGACATCATGACCAGAGACTGGGATGACCTTAGGGTCGCGTCTGTTGAGTATTTCCTTGTGTCGAGACTGTAGTTAGAGGTTCAGGTTCAACGCACAATCGTTGACCGTTTGGGAAGGGGAAGACAGTTACTAGACGTTTGGGCTACTCTGCACGCGCTTATATATATGTAGTATTTTGTAGTGATACCTGTATCTAGTGTAGCTGTTTCACCCGTGTGACTCTTTGCCCGGAGCTGTGGTACGTGCCGTGTGTTTTCGTGTCCGGAGCTACGGTTTTATTTTGGATGGCCCACGCGTCGAACGTTGTCTTTAAATTGTGTCACACTTGTTTGGTTGTACTAGATTACCCTGTTGTTGCACTTGTACTATCTGTTTACCTGGCATATTATTTTTCTGTACCTTGTTACGTCCCTCTGAGAACCTGGTTCCCTTCCAGGTGTAGGTTACGAGGATTATCCGGAGGAGTACGGACCGGGCATCTATCCAGCAGCTGTACTCACTGCCGAGGACGAGGTCATTCCTGAGGACTT
This sequence comes from Iris macrosiphon, assembly GCA_036927795.1. Taxonomy (NCBI): domain Eukaryota; kingdom Viridiplantae; phylum Streptophyta; class Magnoliopsida; order Asparagales; family Iridaceae; genus Iris; species Iris macrosiphon. The sequence goes on along the minus strand of JAYESA010000016.1, from coordinate 104,398,106 downwards.
CGCCTGATCGCTGGTAGTTACTCTTTCCTTGGGACGGTATTATTTGTGGTATTAAACGAAAGAATGAAAGTGTATTTCAATGACAGGGTTTATACGAGACCCGTGCCCTTTGGTTTACAAACAAACTTGTACAATTCGATCCTATACGAGGATACGGGAGTACAATTTATTTAATCTGGGTGTAAATTGCTATAGGTGTCTGATCTGCAGTCGATCACTTTAGCCCTTGGACTACACGATGTTGAAGAAGTGTCGTGGAAGACGGATAGCGGCTTCGAAGGCTGCGAAGGAGGGTGGATGCACGGTGCCAGAGCCGTCGACCCCTACTCTTTGCCTGAGCTCCGGACTCTTCTCTCCTTATCCTTCTCTCTCTCTCTCTCTCTCTCTCTCTTTCTATTTTTTTACCAATTCTCCGACCTGGTTCGATCTTCCAAATTGTCGACCTTGTTCCCCATTGATAGGGGTCTCTATTTATAGAGTTTTGGTGACAGTGACCACTCCGTTGGTGTAACAACCGAGGAGTGGACAGTACAGCACCCTTTTACACAACGGTTAAAATAACCAATGCCTGCGCATAAATGACCTTTTGAGTGAGCATGTGACACGTGTCCAACTAAGGAGACAAAACGCGTATATCTGCTGCGAAGATCACGGCGTAGAAGCCACGTAGGTAGGTATCCCTTGTGTAGAAGAGGTTGGCGTAGAAGCCAAATGACTGTCACCCCTGGCATAGAAGCCAAAATAGGCATAGAAGCCGAACAGACGTAGAAGCCGAATGGGCATAGAAGCCAAACAGGCATAGAAGCCGAATGGTCGTAGAGACAGAGTGAGCATTTGAAGCCGAATGAGCACAGATCCTGGATGGGCGTAGAAGCCGCTGCATACCGTGCCAGAGTGTTGATGTAGACGTCTTCGCCGGAATTACGGCTTTCGAAGGTGTAATCAAATCTCTTACAGAGATTTGCCACCATCCTGTGCATTAAATGCGGAGACGTATTTTGAAGGTCTGCAGCCCTTCTGTGCATCCGTCGCAGAGACGTGTCTTGAGGGAAACTGTCACCGCTCTGTGCAATTTGACGTAGAGACGTACCTCGGGCCCTGTACGAAGTGTAGCTTTTGACGTGGCAGGCGGTTTGTCTACTGCGGAGCTTAAAACAGCTCATGTTTGCCTGTGTAAAACAAGACGACGTATTCCCTTATACGCGAAAGAGCGGTTTACGCTGGGGGGACTTTGGTAACCGATGGTTTGGTGATATTTTAACCAAATTCTCTGCATTAAATGCCAAGATCCGCCATCATACTGTGGGCGCGTCCCGAGGGGTCTGCCATCGTTTCCAGCCGTCGTCTGGGTAGCCGTACAGCACTTTTTGTCAGGAGTCAGAGGCCAGGTTCACTACGTGACTTGACAGGTTCATTTCGGGGAAAATGAAGCGTTCCTTGTACGCATTAACGCTGCTTTGAGAGCGGCTGAGTTTTATGCCATGGAGGCGATAAAGAACTCTATCTTACGCTGGAGCGGCCTGGACGTACAGCACTTACGCGGATGGTCCTTTGAGCTTTATACTTCATGCTGTGTGTTTTTTTAGCGGAGAAAGCTCTGTTGCACGTTTGATGGCTCTGAAGGCCTCTGTTTACGCTGCTCTGCATCAAGAGGCTGTGTAGATCTTCCCAGCGTATTTTTTATGCTTCTATAAGACCCCCTTCAAAGCTTTTAAATTCCTCAGAATTTGAAACGCTTTGAATGAAGCATGAACGGCCCCTCGTAACTCGAAACGTTTCTGATTGGAGCGCTGAAACGGTCGATGCAGACTTTATGGCGGATTTATTGGGGACCGCTGTGATCTCTTTTGCCTATAAAAATGCTGGGAGGGTGAACCTGTTCTCACCATATTCCCATCACCATGCAGAGATGATCGCCGGAGTTCGTCGGGTCGACCTGAGGAAGAAGGAGATCATGTTCTTCCAGCATGTAGGGAGCCGAAAAAGATGGCATCTTCGAGCAAATGTCCACTACAACGATGGATCATGGAAGGATATCTTAGCCTCCCTTGCTCGGGATAATCAGCAACTTTGTATGGCGCTGCTCCAGTTACTTCTGGTGGCGAGAGGCAGACAGACCGGCTAGAGTGGCGGTGGTCTGTAGGAAAGCAGAACTACCCTGCTTTCCTTCTCTTGGAGGATGGGTCATCTGCCCAGTTTTGTATCCTCCTGCCACTGATCATCTTCTTGGAAGAAGAGGAAGACCATCACCAGCGCGAGACCCTGTCAGAGCGGCTTCTCGGTGTGATCTTCTGACGATGATGGGAAAACCCCCCTATTGAAGGAGTTTCCCTCATATGTAATCATGAAAATGAAAAGAAAACCCTTGTAGATTGGATTTCCCTCATATGTAATCATGACTTTGATCTTTTAATAAAATCGTCTTGCTTCTTTATATGATCATCTTGCCATATGTTGCTGTGAAGTCTGAATATGTGTAGCTTCAACACGTCTGAATCTTTACGCCGACTCTGTAGAAAGAGTGCTAGGTCCTGTCCTTTACGCATAGCGAATAGTCTATAGAACGCTGTAGAGCATTTTGAACATTTTTAGAACTGTCCTGTTGCTAGGACTGAGGGACCGCGTAGAGCTCTGAACTTCTGATAAACAGAATTTTTTGTTCAGACTTCGTCTTCAAGAATGACTTCCCGAGAAATCCCTTGGAACAGGGTCGAGAAATGGCTGTCTAACTGAGTTGCCATCTTTTGATAGACGAGATATTCAGACTGGAGTCTGGATGAACCTCCAATTTTGGACCCGAGAAGAGTAATTTCTCAATGTTTGAACTCTGTATGCTTCGGGTACTTAGGATGCTTTGGGTCAAGAACGAGTATCTTCTGTGTCGAACTCTTTGCAATTGACCGCTTTGGGGACTGTTTCGAATATGCGGAAAGTCGTGGAGCGCGAAATCATTAGTCTATAACCTCTGGGCGTAGAACACCATCGAGCGCGGAATCGTAGACTTGTGGTTCCTGAGCGTGAAGTCGTAGGTTTGTTGCCTCTCGAGCATAAAAGCTACCGAGCACAAAGGCATCCGGGCATAAAACCATAGACTTATAGCTGTCGAACGTAAAGCTGTAGATTCGTAGCCGTCGAGCGTAGAAAGCTCCTTTAGCATAGGACTGGAGATCTGTAGCTTGTGAGCGTAGAACACCATCGAGCGTGAAATCGTAGACTTGTGGTTTCTGAGCGTGAAGTCGTAGGTTTGTTGCCTCTCGAGCATAAAAGCTACCGAGCACAAAGGCATCCGGGCATAAAACCATAGACTTATAGCTGTCGAACGTAAAGCTGTAGATTCGTAGCCGTTGAGCGTAGAAAGCTCCTTTAGCATAGAACTGTTTGATTTGTAGCTCCTGAAAAGAAAGTTTCTTCGAATGTGAAGTTTGCGGATCTGTTGCCTCTGAGCGTAAACTGAGTGCCACCGAGCGTGAGATCGACGATTTGTTATCTGCTGAGCATAAAGTCGTAGGTTTGTGGCCTCTCGAGCATAAAAGCTACCGAGCACAAAGGCATCTGGTCGTAAAACCACAGACTTGTAGCTTGCAAGCGTAAAAAATCGTAGATCCGTTGCTGTCGAGCGTAGAAAGCCCTTTTAGCGTAGAACCTGCTGAACCGTTTTGCACGAAAAACCTTTCGAATTCGCTGACTGTCCGTCTTCCAAGGGTAGTGGGCTGACGTAGCATCCAATCATAACCAATCTGCGAGATTTGGTTAGGGTCTCGAGGAGTTCGTCCGAGAATTCGAGGAGTCAACCCGGACTATATATACCCCAAGTTTTTTGAGAGAAAAACTTTTTATCTGTCTTCTGCGAAAGAGAGCTTTCGACTGTTCGAGTTTTTCTTCGTTCCTTCTCCGAGCACTTCGAGTCTTTCAGAAATGGCGCCGAAACAAACCCCCTCCGCTAAGGGAAAGAGCATAGGTTCTTCCTCTCATTCTTCTGCTCCAGCGAGGGAGTCTCTGGTCGGACAAGGCGAGCTTCCCTCCGAGTAAAGTATCCCGCCGACTAGTAGCGCACCCGGCCTTAGAGGTAGAGCCTTTGGGGTGACAAAAACGACAAAAAATCCTTCGCACACGTTGAACGTGACCGCGCTAGGTCGTCTTCTGTGCTGATAGCCTCTTTGGAGGAAGATGATGCACGGAGGCATTTTTATCTTTTACGCCCATATTTCTAATGTGCCAGCGTAAAGACTCCATATTTTCGTAGCCCTGAGCGTAAAAGCTCTGGCTACCGAAAGTTGGCGTATATCGTAAAATTTGAGTTTTACGCTTGTGGAGGGGACTTCCGGCGTAAAATAACCAAATAGTTACGATCCTGCGTAGAGCACAGATTGTCGTTTTCTTGGTCCGTAGTTGTGGCCTGGCTTCCGCTTTAAGTCGTAGCCCATATTTTGCATGATCTTCAGCGCTTGAGGGCTGTATCGGTGAACCTGCATTCTCCCAGTATCATTGTCGAAAGGATCTTCCTGGGCAGTCGGTTGATTGCGCATGCGGCCGAAGACTATCGAACGCTGGCTGCTGCAGGTAGGCGGGACGATGAAGATAGAATCCTCGTGTGGCCCATATATCGTGACGACGTTGGACGATGATGCCACTTCCCAGACATACGGACGGTAGGAGTTTATAGCTTCCAAGAATTTTTGTGCTATTGGTTCTACTTCGTCATGGGGAGTGGTCTATATACTTGCTCAGAGGTGATATGGACATGGCGATTTTTGCTGACTTAACATTACTGGCGTACTTTAGAATTTAAGTACGAATGTTAAGTGTAGACGACAATCGATATCAGAGGTAATATGGACATGATAATTGATGGTCGAAAGTTTATTCAGAGGTAATATGAACATGACAAACTTTGTGATTGTGACTCCATCGGGGAGGGAGGCACATATCTGCTCAGAGGTAATATGGACATGGCGATTTTTGTGGACTTAACATTACTGGCGTACTTTAGAATTTAAGTACGAATGTTAAGTGTAGACGACAATCGATATCAGAGGTAATATGGACATGATAATTGATGGTCGAAAGTTTATTCAGAGGTAATATGAACATGACAAACTTTGTGATTGTGACTCCATCGGAGAGGGAGGCACATATCTGCTCAGAGGTAATATGGACATGGCAATTTTTTGTGGACTTAACACTACTGGCGTACTTTAGAATTTAAGTACGAATGTTAAGTGTAGACGACAATCGATATCAGAGGTAATATGGACATGATAATTGATGGTCGAGAGTTTATTCAGAGGTGATATGAACATGACAAACTTTGTGATTGTAACTCCATCGGGGAGGGAGGAACATATCTGCTACTCTGCCGTAGTGACCGTTCCCTTATTGATGACCTTGGCATCGATTAATTCCTGAATTTTCCTTTTTAGCACATAGCAGGCCCTCGTAGGGTGATGAGTGTACCGATGGAAGAGGCAATAATCTGGGTCATCGACTCTGCCGGCCTTCTCAGGATATCTGACGTCGGGTAGCTGGAGCTTACGTCCCTTCCTTAATATATTAAAGATTTCAATTATGTCATCTTCTTTGAAGGAGAAAGTTCCTTTTGGTCGTGGGGCTTTTGATGCCTGAGTTTCACGGTCTTCCGGGAAGATAGCCGTTGTTGTGCCATCTTCGGATCCTGTGGACATTCTGCCCCTACCCTTGGACGCTGCTTTGTTTCGTCGAGGCAAGTTACCCCCAGACACGCTGTGGTCCCTGGTCGTAGAAGCTGATTCAGCAGGAGTTGTCTCTGGTCGTACAGGATTAGATTTTGAAGTTTTTGGATTAGCAGCATATCCCAATCCGAAATGAGCTTGCTGATGGCGAGAATTACCCTGCAATGGTGTTCGTCTACCCTTTCCATAGTTGAGGCCTTGCTTTAATTTTAGATCATAACCCATGTTCTGTATAATCTTCAAAGCTTGTGGGCTATACCTGTGGATTTATATTTTCTCACTCTCAGGCTCGCAGAATTCTTCCTGTTCAACCGGACCGTTCTGCTTGTGTTTGAAGATTATTGGATGCTGATCGCCGTGGGTAGGAGGGACAATAAAGGCATCATCTTCATATGGTTCATATATCATGATGACATTAGATGTTGATGCATCTTCCCATACGATCTCCCCCCGTTTGATGGTCAGGGGTTCTAAAACCTGTTTACGGCTCCTGTCTTTGTCTTTTTGGATTAGACGGGTACGCAGGTCAAGGGGATTTGTCGAAGAGGAAGACGAAGGCTTGTATCTTCTATCTCTATCAGCGGGTACGCGGAGACCGGGCACCCCAGTTTTCCCTATACCACCTGTATACAACAGGTTCGCCATCTGGGCGGCGGATAATCCTCTGGGGGTTGTCTTTCCACAATTTGAGCTTGTTTTACGCCGGAGGACTGTGCCTGGCGTAAATTGGAGATTCGCTCAGAGTGGCGTAAGGCTGAAGGGGTCCTCAGATGGCCGTCGGCTTCCCGCGTAATCCGGAGGGTAGGCAGATTGCTCCTTCGCTGACGTAACGGCCGAGGAGTCGAGTATTCCGCTGCCTGCTTCCCTTCGCGGAAATCACGGCATTCATCTGGTTCCTCGTAGAGGTCAGATGTTGTCTGTCCTGGCACTGAGGCATCACCAGAAGTTTGGTCTGTACCACGCGTAGCGGGAGACTGGTTCCTACGCGTAGAGCGCAGCGGATACTTCTGGGTTAGCGCTGAGGCTTTGTCCGAAGTTTTGTCTGTACCGCGTGTAGCAGGAGACTGATTTCTGTGCGTAAAGCATAGTGGGTACTCCTGGGTTAGCGCTGAGGCTTTGCCCGAAGTTTTGTCTGTACCGCGCGTAGCGGGAGACTGATTTCTGCACGTAAAGCGCAGTGGATACTCCTGGGTTAGCGCTGAGGCTTTGCCCAAAGTTTTTTCTGTACCGCGCGTAGCGGGAGAGTGAATTTTACGTGCGGGGCACGGAGGGAGCGATGCTACCACCTCATTGGTCGAAGAGATCGGAAAGATCGAAGAGTCCACAGGAACGGCGGAGCATGTCTTGGGCATCCACACTTTGCGCAGCTTCCTGTTGTCTCAGACGGAGAGAGAGTGAGAGCTACCCCCAGTCCGAAGCATGTCTTCGTAGGCAGACTGGTCGAATTGGACGACCAGTGTCTTCTTTACGGATCCTACGGATACCGTATCGTGTTGAGCAATTACTTCCTCGTCAGAAGAGAAAGACGTCCCCAGCAGAGTCGCCATCTTGTTTGTGGTATTAAACGAAAGAATGAAAGTGTATTTCAATTGTCGACCTTGTCTCCTTCTCTCCTTCTCCTTCTCTCAGAAGAGAAAGACGTCCCCAGCAGAGTCGCCAGCTCCGGACTCTTCTCTCCTTCTCCTTCTCTCTCTCTCTCTCTCTTTCTTTTTTTTACCAATTCTCCGACCTGGTTCGATCTTCCAAATTGTCGACCTTGTTCCCCATTGATAGGGGTCTCTATTTATAGAGTTTTGGTGACAGTGACCACTCCGTTGGTGTAACAACCGAGGAGTGGACAGTACAACACCCTTTTATACAACGGTTAAAATAACCAATGCCTGCGCATAAATGACCTTTTGAGTGAGCATGTGACACGTGTCCAACTAAGGGAACAAAACGCGTATATCTGCTGCAAAGATCACGGCGTAGAAGCCACGTAGGTAGGTATCCCTTGTGTAGAAGAGGTTGGCGTAGAAGCCAAATGACTGTCACCCCTGGCATAGAAGCCAAAATAGGCATAGAAGCCGAACAGGCGTAGAAGCCGAATGGGCATAGAAGCCGAACAGGCATAGAAGCCGAATGGTCGTAGAGACTGAGTGGACGTTTGAAGCCGAATGAGCACAGATCCTCGATGGGCGTAGAAGCTGCTGCGTACCGTGCCAGAGTGTTGATGTGGACGTCTTCGCCAGAATGACGGCTTTCGAAGGTGTAATCAAATCTCTTACAGAGATTTGCCACCATCCTGTGCATTAAATGCGGAGACGTGTTTTAAAGGTCTGCAGCCCTTCTGTGCATCCATCGCAGAGACGTGTCTTGAGGGAAACTGTCACCGCTTTGTGCAATTTGACGTAGAGACGTGCTTCGGGCCCTGTACGAAGTGTAGCTTTTGACGTGGCAGGCGGTTTGTCTACTGCGGAGCGTAAAATAGCTCATGTTTGCCTGTGTAAAACAAGGCAGCGTATTCCCTTGTACGCGAAAGAGCGGTTTACGTTGGGGGGACTTTGGTAACCGATGGTTTGGTGATATTTTAACCAAATCCTCTGCATTAAATGCCGAGATCCGCCATCATACTGTGGGCACGTCCCGAGGGGTCTGCCATCATTTCCAGCCGTCGTCTGGGTAGCCGTGCAGCACTTTTTGTCAGGAGTCAGAGGCCAGGTTCACTGCGTGACTTGACAGGTTTATTTCGGGGAAAACGAAGCGTTCCTCGTACGCATTAATGCTGCTTTGAGAGCGGCTGAGTTTTACGCCATGGAGGCGATGAAGAACTCTATCTTACGCTGGAGCGGCCTGGACGTACTGCACTTATGCGGATGGTCCTTTGAGCTTTATACTTCATGCTGTGTGTTTTTTTAGCGGAGAAAGCTCTGTTGTACGTTTGATGGCTCTCAAGGCCTCTGTTTACGCTGCTCTGCATCAAGAGGCTGTGTAGATCCTCCCAGCGTATTTTTCATGCTTCTACAGGTATCATTACCTAGTTACTTGCTGCCGTCCCAAGTTATCTTTTTGCTTACTTTCATTCCAGTCTATTTGTGCTAGCGGGTTTGTCCCCGTGTGACTACTCTAGTATTTGTACTTGATACTTATTTGGATATTTTCCTTCCTGCACATTAGTCGTTGTATTTACTTCTATTGTGCTCTTCTATTGCTGCCTGTGGATAAGATTTAGATTGAGTATACTTGTGTTATGTGATGGGTTATTCCTTGTACTTCACAGCTTAAGTGTACTCCGACGGGCCCATTAGATTGAAAAGCCCGCCGAAGTACACTGCTGGCCATTGCCACGTATCTCGGTTCCTTATCCATGGAACTGGGGCGTGACAGCTCGGTCCTAAAAATATGAGAAAGAATTAAACAAGCATTATTAAGAATTTAAAGCATGCATAAATTTATGGTTCTTCTCTTGTGCAAGATGTACTTGCCTATGGAGGGAGAGAAAACCTAAAAGAGAGAAAGAAATAAGACTATATAAGCTTAGGTTTGAGATATGGACTGTTGGATTACACAAATTCATCCAAGCCATACATTCCATCAATCCAACTAACCCACCCTTTTTTTTTACTTACGAAGCCGGTCTTAAATAAAGGCTGGGCAAGACTAACAACATGAGCCAAAGGCAACATGCGCAGGGAAGGGGACTGACATCTCTATCCACCTTAAAAAATTTTGTCCTCGGAATTCAAACTCAAGGCTAGCTAGATATATCAAGATAAGCTACAAACTAACTACAAGCAATTACACATATAAATAAGCAAGTATAACAACACATATAATAAAGTGAAGCAGCATCATTTCATACGAGTGCTTGTCGATCACGAAATGAAAGATGCAAGGCATACGAAGAGAATATACCTTATGAGTCAAATATATGCGGTTACCGAGATCGAATATCATCCTCACGCTCCCACGTCGACTCTCCCAAAGAGTGATGGCCCCAAGCAATACGAATAAGCCGGATAGTCCAGTTCTTGAGTACCTTCTCTCTCTGATCCAAAATATACACATGTTGTTCCTCGTAAGTTAAGTCCGTACCAACGACTAACTCAGAGTGATCGAGGACATGACTCGGTTCCAAAAAATACCTACGCAATTGAGATACATGAAATACATCATGCACTTCACGAAGCGAAGGCAAAAGGGCAAGACAATAGGCAACATCCCCTACCCTCTCGATAATATCGAACGGTCCTATGTATCGTGGACTAAGCTTTTCGCGAACCCTGAATCTAATGACTCCCCGGGTAGGCAAAATCTATAAAAATACGTGGTCACCGACAGAAATCTCTAACGGCCTATGATGCTAATCAGTCCAATGACGATGACGATCTCGTGCAACTTGAAGTCACTCCCTGATCTTCTTAACTATTCCAATCGTTTGAGTGATCATTTTAGGCCCCAATATCTTTCGTTCACCAATGTTATCCCATGCCAAGGGTGATCTATACTTTCTTCCGTATAATACCTCGAAAGGAGCCATCTGTATGCTGGCCTGATAACTGTTGTTGCACGAGAATTCTACTAAGTGAAGATGATCTTTTCAAGACCCACCAAAGTCTAAGATACAAGACCGCAACATATCTTTCAATGTCTGGATTTTTCTTTTTGACTGTCCATCTGTCTGGGGATGATACACGGTACTGAATCTCAACTTGGTACCCAAGCGCTCGTGCAAGCTTCTAAAAAAAAGATGTAAAGTGAGCATCACGATCTGATACTATACTGGCTAGGACTTCGTGCTGCCTTATTATATGTCGTATATACATCTTTGCTAACTGCTCTGTGGACTGCCCTACTCGGAAGGGAAAAAATATGCCACTTTTGTGAGTCAATCTACTATCACCCAAACGATATCATTCCCAGTAGGGGATCTAGGTAAACCGATCACAAAATCCATCATAATATATTCGCACTTCTACTCTAGAATAGACAGGGGTTTTAACAATCCCACTGGCCTCTGTTGTTCTATTTTTACTTGCTGACATATGAGACATTGTGAAATAAACCGAGCTATCTCTCTTTTCATTCCATTCCACCAGAAATATTGCTTGACATCATGGTACGTCTTTGTGCCTCTGAGATGAATAGAGTACTGGAAACTGTGTACCTTGGTCATCACTTCTTGTCGGATATCTCCACTTGGCACACAACGACGGTTTTCAAATATGAGTGTTCCGTCTTCATAAATTCTTAATTCCTTCCTAAGACCCGACTCATATTCTACCTTAAGCTTCTTAATCTGAGAATCTCCTTCTTGAGCTGACTTGATCCTCTCCACCAATGCTGACTATATTTGAAGACTGACTAACACTCCCGTCTCTTGAGGTAACACTATCTCGATGCCCATCTCTCGAAGATCTTCTAATATATGCTTCTGAATGGTCAAGATGAATGTGTTGACTCTCCTACTTAGTGCATCTGCCACTATATTTTTCTTGCCCGAATGATACTGAAGTATCACATCATAATCCCCGAATAACTATAGCCACCTCCTCTGTTTCATGTTCAAGTTCTTCTGGGTGAATATGTACTTTAAACTCTTTTGATCTGTAAATATCTCCACCTGATCGCCATATAGGTAATGTCTCCACAACTTGAGAGCAAACACTACTGCTGCTAATTCCAAATCATGTGTGGGATAATTTTTTTATGATCTCGAAGCTGCCAAGACGCATAAGCTATTACTTTCCCATGTTATATCAATACACATCCAAGTACTTTTTCAGATGTCACAATAAATTGTGAATCCTCCTGATCCTACTGGAAGTATATGGATCGGTGCTGATATCAGTTTCTATTTCAACTTCTCAAATGCTGCTTGGTACTCTGCTGTCAAAACAAAATTTACCTCCTTATGGGTTAGACGAGTCATTGGTGCTAAAATTTGTGCAAAGTCTGCCACGAACCTCCGATAATATCTCGCTAATCCCAAAAAACTTCACACATCTGCTACTGTCTTCAAGACTGGCCAATTCTCTACTACTTCAACCTTCTTGGAGTCAACTGATACTCCTGCTCCTGAGATGATGTGCCCCAATATCACTACCCCATTTTTAGAGCCGGATATTTTTTTATTTTAGTTTGGTTAATTGTGTATTTATTATAATTAATTATATTTATATTTCATTAATGGTTGTATTATTTTTTTATTGATTGTTTTAGGGTTTTTGCTAGCCTAGACCCATGTCAGACCCTAGTGGACCCATGTCCGACCCAACCAACACCCTTGTGAGACCTATTTTTGGGTTTAGAATATTTATTATATTTTATTTTAGCTAGTTGGAGAGATTGGGAGTTAGTTTGAGTGCTTTTGGAACCCCAAACCCAAAATCCAAGTGAGGAGAGGGCATTTTGGTCATTTGGACTTTGTGAAACCCTTCTTTAATGCTTGTGGCCGGTTCCTCCAACCCTTTCCCGACCAAACCAGCAGCCCCTCTTCTTTCCCCCTCTTCTTCACCACTTCTTCTTCTTCTTCTTCTTCTTCTTCTTCTTCTCCATTCTCCACTCTTTCTTCTTCTTTCCTTCTTCCAACTTCAAGTAAGTGCTCTATTTCTTCTCTTTCTTCTTATATTCTTCATGAATGTGAACCCTAACCCTATATTTTTCCCTAACCTAGGTGTTTAGATCCTAGAGTTAGTGTGGAGGCTTGATTTGGAGGCTTGGAGCTTGAGGGAGGTGATTTCAAGTGAATTAGAGACTTTGGCCTTGGGATTCCAACTCCCAAGAGGTAAACTCCAACTTTTCCCTTACTAATTGCTCTAATATAGTATAATTAGTGGTTTAGAACCCTCCTAGACCCTAAGACTACCCGTGGGAGGAAGTTGGAACTAGTTTGGTTGTGTTTGGAGACTTTGACACTAGATTTTGTATCGATTTTGGGTGAAATCCGAGATTGGCCCAATTTTGGGTGATGACCTGTCACTACCACATTCTGAAAACAGAGGTATTTTTGACTTTTTACAATATTTAATATTATGGTAGTTTCAATTAAATAAATTGCATGATAGTATATTTAGTTTAAATAATTATGTGAGATGGGTAATTAAATATAATTATATACGGTGTTCATTTGTTTTGAGCTAGCAGACTTGACCTAGAAGCCCAGTAGATGAAAACCTGTCCAAATTGTGGAATTATGTAATTAATTGTTTTATTTATAATTTATTTATTAGAGATTGTAATAAATTACCGTAATTTATTTAATTATTTTCGCTTTGCCTTTGCTTCGATATTTGGAGCGCTACCCCGACCCTTGTCTTCCAACAAATTTCGCAATCTTGCCCTAGACATGCCCGCCTTCCATTTTGCTATTTTTGCAAGTCATAATTATGCTATCTGTACATTATTTCTAGCCGCACAAAAATTGTCGCGGACGTTTATTTTAAAATTCCTATCTTTATCGTTGTGCGTTCCAATTGAAATTGGGGACAATCTTGACCTACTTTTCGTGCGGCCCAAATTAGATAATATCCTGTTCTGAGTCTTCTTCATTATTGGTATTGATGACCTGACCTGATTTTGGCCCCATGTACTTCTAATTAATTTTAGAACACAACTTGCATTTATTTCTAATTAATTTGAGGATGTCATTTTATCTGATTTCGTAAATCCTAAATTAATTTCAGTGCCCTGCTATTTGAGCCCATACCAAACTTACAGCGCCCCCTGACCCTACAAAACACCGGACACCGAATCGCCCGCCAAATTTTCATCATTTTATGCGTCCGTGCAAATACCCAAATTTAAGGGGGGCTAATTTGCAAATTTACATTTTTGGTGTCAACACCCATTTGTCTAAACCAATGGAGAGGCCCAACATTGACTAGTCAACACCCTCACCCACATGAAGAAATTCTTCATGTCCAATCTGGACCACTCATTCTATGGGTGCATCCTCACCCTTGATTTTCCACATGCATCACCCTATTTAATGTCCCATCAAACACTTTTCCCTAGAAAACCCTAATCCCCAAACAAGCCTCCACCTCCCTCTCTCCTACGTATGTAATTCTTTTTCTCCTTCTTCTTTTCTTCTTCTCTTCTCCTTCCTTTTCTTCTCCTTTTTCCTTTCTTCATTAAAATTTGAATTTCAAAGAGGGGGAAAACCTTGAATACTATTCAAAGCCGACCCTTCCCCCTACTGTGAGTTCCCCAGCCGGCCATCAGCCCACTCCGGCACCGGCGCTCCACCATCCTCCACCTCTCCCTCCGCTGGCTGTACTCCGGCGGCAACCTGCTCCTCCTCCTATCACCTACATCTATCATCTCCACCACCACCATCTTCACCTACACAACCACTTCCATCCATCCATCCACTCCGGCAGACTCCCCGCTCCCTGCTCCTTCCCGACGGCACTGAACAGCCGGCCCACTGATCAACCCGGCGATCCTCCCATGCAGCTTCTCCGGCGGCCCACTGATCAGTTTTCCCGGCGGCCGCTGCTTCCAAACGCCACCACCATCAGCCGGCTGCTCCTCTCCCCCATTCCGCCTTGCTGCGACTGCTCCGGCCCCCTGCACTCCGAGCCGAGATCGACCCCGGCCGGCGCTCCCTCCATCTCCACGACGGCCAAGCCTGGCTCCTCCCCTCGCCGCTGCTGTACTCCTCCTCCTACTGCATCCCCTGCTCTCCCATCTCCCCCTGTGAGTTTCTCTTCTTCTCCTTCTTCCCTCTTTAATAATTTATATAATGTATAGTAATGTACATAATGTATAGAGAACATTAGTTGATTACTGTATGGGGTACATTAAATTATGTAATGCATGGTGTACATTAATTAATAAATGTATAGTGTATATCTAATTAGTATATATGTGTATGTATATATGTTCGTGTATTTCTTCCTATATATATATATATGTATTCAATATATATTTTGTGTGTACGTATTAGAAAATAAATATTAATATGTAATATTGGTATATGTATATGTATATATTTTGTATATACTTAATATATTTCAATATAAAAATTGGTATATATGTATATCTGTATTTTCAGTATATGTTGGTAATTGTTAATTTGGTATATGTAAATAAATATATGTATATTTATTTTGATATAAGTGCTAATTTGGTATGTATATATATATATATTGTCTTGGTATTTTGGTTTATATATTTGTGTACTTGTATACATAGTATAATTTAATATAATTAGTATTTTGGTACATATATATATTGTATATGTATTTATATTGGTGTATATATATATTGTAAGTACTAATGTAGTTAAAAATAGATATATGTATATTTATATCCCTACCAGATGACCCTAGATTGACCAGTGCCATATCTGGCAGAGCCTCTGACTTCATGGATTTGTGTGTTAGCGTAGCATCTGATACAAGTATTATTTTGATATGTCATTAGGACTGTGGGTTCCTCCAGGCGACACTCTGGAACAGGACCTCGGTATTCACCAGCTAAGGACCAAGGCGAGTACATTCTCTGATTAGTTTCTAATTTATGATATCTCCTATGTTCCCTGTATCTAGTGTAAATATCCATGTTCTTGACACGTTGGTTACACGGATTGGTATACACGGATCTCGTCATGAGATGTTATTCCTTATTCATGGTGTAGCTTGTACAAGACTTGTTTCCTTGATATCTTGTGCATGTACAGACACTGATTTCCGGGGAGATTTGCTACCTCCCTAGGGAATCCCGTGCCATAGCGTACCATGATTTGATCTACTATACCAGTCGGGGTTTGGGGAGTATTTTAGTGTAGATATGTGATCATACCCAACTTTCCATGCATCATAGCTCACCCCACATCTCACGTCGGGTGCAGCCTGACCATCTCCATGCTTCATAGCTGTTACGTGTGATTAGCCTGACCATCTCCATGCATCATAGCTAACCAACGGTTAGCCTGACCTTCCATGAATCATAGCTAATCACATGTAACTAGCCTGATCAAGTTCCCAAGCCGATCACATGTTAAAGCTAGTACTCACACACTTAGTCATAGGTTTCTTGCTCATTGATATATTGTTTCTTTTCCTGCATTTACTTACAGTATTTCCAGTATTTCTTTCATTGTACATTTCTCATACCTATACATGCATCTGGTATATTTCCATCTAGAACTGCTACATAGTTTATGTCATTTATATAGAACTGCTATTTAGAGATGTACTTTGCTCCTTCCTGACTGAAAAATATTTTTCCAGACTGTGACCTTAGTAGACTGGTTTTCGACACACTTGGGGATTGGTTGTTACTGTTTGCAGGTATGATTATTTTGTCATTAGACTTGTGTCGTATTCTGTTATTTCTTCAAATTCTTATCGTGCTGTAGTGGTGATTGAGTATGTTGTTCATTTTTATAGTGTTATCCATGTCTCCTTATGGAGTTGGATACTAGTGTGAGATTGTTTAGATAGTACTTGACCTAGACAGCGTTCTACCATCGATGCTGCGGCATAGGCTGGACGTACCCACGCTCTCGTGCCCCTATACCGGGTACGGGTCGTGACACGTTTGAGTGGTGGCCCATGCAGGTCAGACTTCGCGAGTTGTGCGATGTCATAGTAGTGTGGTATCTTGTTATACTACTGTGTGCCTGCGATAGGATACTAGGACGAGAGCGAATACTCAATCACAAATTCTTGAGAGATTCCTGGGACGACCCCTTGAGAATCTTATTACAATTTCTAATTTTAATTCCTTTCCCCTTGTTTTCGTCTGTTCTCGCTTGTTGATATTGAGCTTGATTCTTGTCGACCAGTTGTTAAATTTAAATTCTTGGTATCGTTGTTGAGTTGAATTTATATCGAGATGAATTTTACGGACTAAACTTTACGGTATTATCTGATGACATATATATTGATGAGGACAGTGAGAAAGGTAAAACGCCTACTTTGGTTATGGAACCTAGAGTTTATCGCAGCCATATTAGCTGTCGTGACGAGAACGTAGGAACCTAACTTGGATGTACATACTTTAGTTATGAGATTTAGAGTTTCTCGCAGCCATACCGGTTGGCGTGGTGAGGATTCTAGATGACATGATTATAGAATTGCATACCTTAGTTACGGAACCTGTCGTTTATCGCATCTATGCTTACTGGCGTGGCGAGGATTCTGTGTGTCATGATTTCTGACAGACGTGTATGATTATCAGGTTGTATCTTAAATTGGTTCTTAAAGTATCATCTCAAGACTTATCTATTTATGTTATTCCAGGACTTTGTTCCATCGCTTCTTTTCTTTACTAGCAGTAAAGATACCTTTCGTCCTTGATCCAGTTCCTTTTTGAGCTTATTTTCTTTGAGGATTCCTTGTTAGTATGATAATTAGTGACTTGCAATTTTATTTGTGTCTTGTATTAGTTGACTGAGTGTGACTTGTGAGTTGTAAGTATTTCCTAGTTGGACATGTGAGCAGTAGGATTTAATCTAGAGTTAGCCCTTAGCATAGTACCTTGTAACAATGGTTCTAGGAGAAGTGTCATTAGAGACTGAGAGTTAAGGAGAGTATAGAGTATCAGTGATAGTTCTCAGAGTTAGTATCAGAGCCAATTACCCATTCTGGATAATCATGATTATGTAATTGAGTGATCCATGTAAACGATTCAGTATCCAGGAATTGTGTTAAGGATTTATGGAGCATGATGTTCAATTTGATGATTGATATCGGAAATGTTAAAGATAAAGAAATGTATATGCATAAAGGGTTTAATGAGATGTCATAAGTAGAGAAATATCAGGATTAGTAATGAAAGTTGTGAAGTGTATCACAAATTAGTTTAACAGGCTGTAAAAGGATTAAGAGATATGCTTATACATCAATCGAGATATAGAACCATATGCCTGCCTTGAGATTGAAGTAAAGCATGGGTATTATAGAAAGTGCATGTAATCATGAGTTATAATGAGCTTGATGAGATGATCCATTAATGAAGCTAGTGATATAATACCAAGAGTGCTAATGATTCTATATCGAGGATTAGTCGAGAATAATGTTAATAACAGTAAGCACTCGGTGTGATGATAATTAGATGATATACCAGTTGACATAAATTGAAATCATGAAAGAAAATACAGGTGATGATAACGTTGATCATTGGAGGTAATGGTACAAGTGGTTCAGGCAGTACAATTTTAGTACACAATTATAGACACTAGATGCATTGAGTGCACCTTGAGTATCAGAGACCGTGAGCACTGATATGTACATTGTGGAGTTATAAATTAAAAGGTGGAAATAAGATGTTATTTTTAGAATAATAGAGGAGTGAGATTATGTCATTAAATTTTTGAGGATCTCAAATATGAATTCAATAAACATGGTTAAGGCTACAAAGATTTTAGGAGTGATTAAATTTTATTTCGATGTTGAGTATCTGATTTTGAGGAAGTATATACAATTTATTTTAAGTTGATCGAGAAGTTAAACCTTGACGATTATTTTGAGGATTAATTTTATGGTAGATGAGAGATATGAATATTAATACATGAGTAGACGATATACATGTGTAAGGATCTGTGGCTTGAGTATGCTTGAGATGGCACCACAAACAGACTTGGGTGTCCATCTAGAGTTGTATTGGAGAGAGCAGTGCTTAGTGTGTTGTGTTGCACTTGGCGTGCACTTGAGTGATAAGAACAACTAGTATAGACAATTACAGTAGGTAAGAGAGCTAGCAGTGGTTGTGCTTGTAGTAGAAACAGTGGTACCTAAAGGGATAGGAGTATCAAACCTTGAATGCATCATTGACCTATGATTGTGCTAGAGGTCCTTGGTATCAGATTTTAGTATTAATAAACAGGTGTGTGCAATACGAATATATTCATGGATTTTGGGGATTAATGATTAGTTGATATGGGTACCAGTGTACAGGAATAGGAATTAGATAGTGAATGTGCTAGAGTTAAGAGTATGTTAGAGATAGGAGATACTGCAAGAAATATGTTAGCAGGTTCTTTCTTTTTCTCATGTTGTTTTGTCTTCTGATTGATTGATTCCCTAGTACCGTGGGTTGTATTCGTGATTTTTCTTGTTAGGATATAGTTAGTAGTACACCCTGACAGAGAATGCAATACCATGATAAGACAGACCATAACCATGCATGTTTCCTCAAAGTTGTTGTTGTATGACTGTGGGTAAAATTTTTTTAGACCATGATCGTTGGGGTTTTGACCATAACAAGGATCTATGACAAGGTTATGACTTGACAAAATGGGACAAGATGATTAGAAATTCAAGGATAAGCATTCATGAGTTGATATACCAGAATTGTTGGATCATTGGTTTTACAAGGATCGAGATATGATTGAAATTGGAGGATAAACGCTAATTTAAATAAAGGATTAAAAATTTAACATGGCAGAATTGATGATTGTTAATTTCAGGAAGGTTGATTGTGATATAATTTATCATTAAAATTTGAGGAAAATTTAGAAAATTATCAGTATATATATTTGATTGCAATATAGTAATTTAAATTTTATTATTGCGGACGTTGCATTTGAAGGATCCATAAGTGTCGTATTATTAAGTATTTTGAGGAAAAAAATAAAAAACTGAAGAATCAGATCATTGATGGATTATTGTTTGGATTCATACTTTTTGGGACGAGAATCAATACATTGATTGAAATTAAATTTGAGGAACAGATATCAAATTCCGAGTATAAAATTTTTATTTAAATTTGTGGGAATTGTGAGGAGATGGAATCTGATTTTTATTTTAAGAATATTTCAGAATTTTTGAAAAATTGCGAAACGACAAGGCGGATTATTTCAGGATTTTGTGGGTTGTTGAATTTCACTATTTTTGGAAATAATAATGTGTATGAGTAAACACTACTATGAGGATTTTAAATTTCGAGGACGAAATTCTTTTAAGGTGGATAGACTTGTCACTACCACATTCTGAAAACAGGGGTATTTTCGACTTTTTACAATATTTAATATTATGGTAGTTTCAATTAAATAAATTGCATGATAGTATATTTAGTTTAAATAATTATGTGAGATGGGTAATTAAATATAATTATATACGGTGTTCATTTGTTTTGAGCTAGCAGACTTGACCTAGAAGCCTAGTAGATGAAAACCTGTCCAAATTGTGGAATTATGTAATTAATTGTTTTATTTATAATTTATTTATTAGAGATTGTAATAAATTACCGTAATTTATTTAATTATTTTTGCTTTGCCTTTGCTTCGATATTTGGAGCGCTACCCCGACCCTTGTCTTCCAATAAATTTCGCAATCTTGCCCTAGACATGCCCGCCTTCCATTTTGCTATTTTTGCAAGTCATAATTATGCTATCTGTACATTATTTCTAGCCGCACAAAAATCGTCGCGGACGTTTATTTTAAAATTCCTATCTTTATCGTTGTGCGTTCCAATTGAAATTGGGGACAATCTTGACCTATTTTTCGTGCGGCCCAAATTAGGGTAATATCCTGTTCTGAGTCTTCTTCATTATTGGTATTGATGACCTGACCTGATTTTGGCCCCATGTACTTCTAATTAATTTTAGAACACAACTTGCATTTATTTCTAATTAATTTGAGGATGTCATTTTATCTGATTCCGTAAATCCTAAATTAATTTCAGTGCCCTGCTATTTGAGCCCATACCAAACTTACAGCGCCCCCTGACCCTACAAAACACCGGACACCGAATCGCCCGCCAAATTTTCATCATTTTATGCGTCCGTGCAAATACCCAAATTTAAGGGGGGCTAATTTGCAAATTTGCATTTTTGGTGTCAACACCCATTTGTCTAAACCAATGGAGAGGCCCAACATTGACTAGTCAACACCCTTACCCACATGAAGAAATTCTCCATGTCCAATCTGGACCACTCATTCTATAGGTGCATCCTCACCCTTGATTTCCCACATGCATCACCCTATTTAATGTCCCATCAAACACTTTTCCCTAGAAAACCCTAATCCCCAAACAAGCCTCCACCTCCCTCTTTCCTACGTATGTAATTCTTTTTCTCCTTCTTCTTTTCTTCTTCTCTTCTCCTTCCTTTTCTTCTCCTTTTTCCTTTCTTCATTATAATTTGAATTTCAAAGAGGGGGAAAACCTTGAATACTATTCAAAGCCGACCCTTCCCCCTACTGTGAGTTCCCCAGCCGGCCATCAGCCCACTCCGGCGCCGGCGCTCCACCATCCTCCACCTCTCCCTCCGCTGGCTGTACTCCGGCGGCAACCTGCTCCTCCTCCTATCACCTACATCTATCATCTCCACCACCACCATCTTCACCTACACAACCACCTCCATCCATCCATCCACTCCGGCAGACTCCCCGCTCCCTGCTCCTTCCCGACGGCACTGAACAGCTGGCCCACTGATCAACCCGACGATCTTCCCAT
>JAYESA010000016.1:104332008-104367008 GCA_036927795.1 Iris macrosiphon | reverse complement strand
CAGATTTTACCGGTTTGACCCGTTTGACCTAGAACGACCCTAGACGCATGTTTTTAGTTATTTTATATCTGTTTAACTCTTTAGAACCCTGTTTAACCTTATTTTTTGCAATAGGTTATTGCGATACCAGTTCGGATCGCTAGTTGCTCAGGACGTCAGGCGAGTACATTCTCTGATAGCTTTTATTATCTGATGATTATTATGATTCAGCTTCTAGTATAGTATCATCTGATTTTCTGGCACAACACGGAATGGTATTTCTGAATTCATTTACTTGCGACATGTATATTTTATGTTTCTGGCCTCTATTCTGGCATCACCTACTGGCATCACCTACAGGTATCACTACAGGCATCACTCATATTTCTGGATGGACTCATACTTGATTTACGTGTCGGGTCTTGGATTCACTTATACTAGTCGAGGCGGGGAAATACTCGAGTAGACATGTAAACATTCCTATCTGGAATTATCTCTAATCATCCACTCTGGTCTAATCTGGAATGATAGCAGCCGCGCACCCAGTGAGCGGAGAGCCGTACTTACCCCTAGCCGTTTATATGTCGAAACAGGTATTTCAAAGACACGAGTTCATTCTTTCTAGTCTGGACTCTCTTGAATTTCTTGTTGGTCTCACTTATAGTTTTTGGACTTGACTCATTACATGTATCTTATGCTGGACTCACTACACGTTCTTGTGCACATACTTGATCTTAGTTTAGATTTCTTGTATCTTGCAGTTATTACTATCTTGCTTCTGATATTTATGCATCTTTACCTTTATGCACCAGTGATACGTATATATTTTTTGTTCATACTTTATTTCTTTCACCTTGCTACTTGCTACAACTGTTTTATAGTTTTTATCATTTAACTGGAACTGCTGTTAGAGGTGTACTTGCTCCAGTCCTGACTGGACATATTTTTTCCAGAGTATCCGGAGGATTGGTGTTCGACGTTTTATAGACCTCAGTCTGTCGATGGTGAAGACAGGGATCCTCTAGTTTAGAAGTGATTTCCGGGTTGGTAGCCGGGATCACTAGGACCTCAGTTGTTGTTTATTAGCTTTTGGTACCGGATTTGTCTCCGGTTTTGGATTGAGACCTTGTATTATATTTGATTCAGGATGTTGTATTATTATTATTATTGATGTTATGGTGTTTTAATAGCAGTTGTTTAGACTTTGTAGTTGTTAGCCTTCTGTTTTATCTTATCGTGCTTAGATTCGTGATTGGGTACTTGTGATTATCGTTATGATATTGCTCCTCCGTTTGGAGTTGAGATCTTGACAGGTTTATATATTGATTGTGGGAGATTGTTAGCTAGATAGTTGACCTAGACATCGTTCTACCGTCGATGCTGCGGCGTAGGCTGGACGTACTCACGACTCATACCCGATTTTTCGGGTACGGGTCGTGACACCCAAGAATGACACATAATCTAACCAGAACTCAAACTTTCTGAGTTTAGCATATAACTGATGTTCCCTCAGAACTTGTAACACTTTTCGAAGATGTTTTTATGCTCTTCTTCACTGTTGGAGTAGACAAGAATGTCGTCTATGAATACCACTACAAATTGATCTAGGTATGGCATGAAGATAAATTTATCAAATCCATGAATATTGCTGGTTCATTAGTCAATCTGAATTACATAACTACGAATTCATAATGTCCATATCAAGATCGAAATATGGTCTTCGATATATCTTGCTCTCGGACTCTCACTTGATAATATCCCGATCGAAGGTCTATCTTGGAAAATACTTTTGCTTCACTCAATTGGTAGAACAAATCATCAATCCTAGGAAATAAATACTTGTTCTTCACTGTTAAATCATTCAACTGCCTATAGTCGACACACAACCGTGTTGACCCATCCTTCTTCTTTACTAGAAGCGTTGGTGCTCCCCATGGTGATCCACTAGCCCGATTAAACTTCTTTGACTTCAAATTTTTTACATGTTGGTACAACTGGTTTAGTTCTATTGGTGACATCTGATAGATCTTGTTGGAAACTGGTTTTGCTCCTGGTTTTAACTCTATGCATAATTTTATTTCTCTTACTGGGGGTAATTAGGGAAGCTCTTTTAGAAATACATCAAGAAATTATTTAATTATTCTAGAAAACTGACCTTTCACTCCCGATACTGTTGCAATGCCACCTTCATGTTGATCCTTCATCATTAAATTAAAAATAAATTTTTCCTTGCCTGGGATGTTAAATAATGCTCTATCCCTACGATAATCTATCATCGTATGACTGTCTCTCAACTAGTTCATGCCTAAAATAACGTCGAAGTTACCCATAGGAAACTCGATCAAATTTTTAGGTAATAAATGCCCACACACTATGATTGGATACGCTAAGAAAACTCTATTGACTCCTACGAGACCATTACCAGTGAGTATATTTAGCCTCTCTGGCAATGCCTCGAACTCAAATCCAATACATGTCACAAATCGTCCACATACAAATGAATAGGATGCTCTAGAATCAAATAATGCTATGGCAGAAAAAGATATATAAAAAAATGTTACCTGCCATCACGTCACCTGATGCCTCCTCCAGAGATAGGGTAAAAGCTTGCTCAGTTGTGACCTCTGTTGTCCATACTGCGGATTCTTCTGCTGGTTGTAAATCTGAGTTTACGTCAGCAATGGACGCTGAGCCAATGCACTGAATGCCAGTTTTGATCCCCTATACTGAGCTTTCCCTTGTTCTGGCAGTGCTAACCACTGCGCCGGTCCTTTAATCCTCTACATCATAGGAAAATTAATAATCCGATGATCTGGACTGCCACATCGCAGACACAACCCTTGTGTTGTCCTACACACTGTAGAAGCATAAAAAATACGCTAGGGAATTATACACGTAAAACCCCCAACATACATGAAGCCTGCGTAAAACAGAGCTTCAGCTCTGTGTGGCGTAAAATATGACTTCAGAGATGCCCGCGTAAAGCAGCACCTCAAGGCTGTTTTGGCGTAAAAAGGTTGCTACACCTCCCTCCGGCGTAAAATATGTCTGCTTTTAATGCAGCATGAAGTTGTACGAGGAACTCTTCGTATTCCTCGAATGAACCTGTCAGACAAAACTGTGAACCTGACTCCTGACAAAGAGTACTGTGCGACGATCGAGAGGACGGCTGTAATGATGATTCTGCACAGAGACCCAGGCTGTCGTTTAGTAACATATCCTTGATACAAGTCATTTTTATGCATCCAAGGAATACGCTGCCTATTTTACAGGCAGAGATGAGCTTTTACGCTCGAGATGAGACAAAATCAGACGCCACGTCAAAAGCTGTCTCTCGTACAGAGCTCGAGGCATATCTCTACATTTAATGCACGAGATGGGGGCATATCTCTGCATTTAATGTACGAGATTTTATTCTATTTTTTAATGACTGGGAGAGCTAAAATGGTGACTAATACGTTCACATCACCATCCTTGCGTTTTACGCCAACCGGGCTATTTTCAACTATAGGAGTACGCCGTATGCTATCTCCTCGAAATACGCTAACTCATGCTATATTGGCAAAGGTACATGATAAGGCTATTTAGCCCAGAATACGTTCAAGACCTCAGTCGTGATGGATAATTGGCTATTTTTATGCTGGTTATCTATTATTCATGCAGCCTCAAGTTTTACGCACTATTTGGCTTTTACGCCAACAAGACAGCTATTTAGCTTTTACGCCAACGAGACAGTTATTTGGCCTTTATGCCAACCATCTTTACACAAGGGGCAGTTACCTACGTGGCTTGCATGCCGTGATCTTCAATAAGCAGTTATACGTGTTACCTCATAATGGAACACGCATCACACGCAGATTCAGGAGATCATTCAGACGTGGGTAGCAGTTATTATAACTGCCGCGTAAAAAATGCAACTCTCTCCACAGTTTGGCTTCTATGCCGACTGGACAGTTACTGTGACTGAGCTCTATAAATAGAGACTTCCGATCATAGGAGAAAAAGGTCAGAAAAGAGGAGATCAAGATCAGAGATCGAATCAAAAAAGAGAGAGTGAGCATAAAATAGAGAGTGTTGGTTGACAGTTTAATCCCACTCGCAATCTTTGAAGCTTATTCTTCTTCTACAACACTTCTTCATCATCGTGTGGTCTAAGGGACAAAATGATCGACCGCAGATCAGACTCCTATAGCAATATTTCTCCAGAATCATTTTTTATTGTACTTAATATCCTCGTATAGGATTAATTGTACTCTTTTTTTTCTTGTTTGTAAACAAAGAAAGAGTTTTTTATAAACCTAGTTTCATTCTTTTGTTTATCATAAAACACAAGATGACGACTCTGCTGGGGACTACTTTCTCATCTGACGAGAAAGCCATTGCTCAATACGATGTTGTATCCGTTGGATTGACGAAGAAGACTTTGGTCGTCCAATTCGACCAATCTGCTTATGAAGACATGCTTCGCGCAGGGGGTAGCTCTCATTCCCTCTCTGTCCAGGACAACAGGAAGCTGCGTAAAGTATGGATGCCCAAGACATCCTCAACCCTTCCTGCAAGCTCTCATCCTCTAATCAACAAGGTTGTGACATCACAACCTATACGCCTTGTGCATAAAAACTCGTCTTCCGTCTGTGACGTGGCAGACAAAGCTTCTGGCAATGTCCCAATGCCAATCCAGAAGTCTAGAACGCGCTCTGCGCGTAAAACTTTGTCTCCCGTCTATGATGTGGCAGACAAAGCTTCTGGCAATACCCCAGTACCAATCCAGAAGTCTAGAATGCGCTTTGCGCGTAAAACTTCGTCTCACGTCTGTGACGGGGCAGACAAAGCTTCTGGCAATGCCCCAGTGCCGATCCAGAAGTCTAGAACGCGCTCTGCGCGTAAAACTTTGTCTCCCGTCTGTGACGTGGCAGACAAAATTTCTGACAAGGCCTTAGTGCCCATACAAAAATTTTAAACGCGCCCTGCGCGTAAAAATACATCTTCCGTCTGTGATGAGGCAGATGAACCCTTGGATCACATAAAGGGAAAACGGGTGACGGATCTCCCAACCGCTAGGCTTATATGCCACCAAGAGAAGAAGTTGCCCACTCTTCAGATTACGTGTGACGCTGGAGTCCGCTTGAGGACTTTTCTTGTTTTACACGAACCAGTGCCAAACTCCAAATTACGCCAGGATCAACCTGTCCGCGTAAAGAAGACCCATTTTACGGGAAAATATGCTCCTCAGAAGGATGATGGATCGTATGCAACTCACATGGGGGAACTGCTGTATTCTTATGGCAGAGAGATGGTTGTGGTTCCCAATCTCCACGTTCCTACTGATGTAAAAAGGCGGAATAAGCCTTCTTCTCTCTTCTGTTGATCCCCCTGATTTGCGTGATTTCTTGATCCAGAAACACAAAGACAGGGGATCTTCTAATATGTCTATTACATCCCCTAAGGAGCATTATTGTAATAGTCATAAAGTTGTAATTAACTACTATTGTTCTAAGGCAAAACGGTCAGTTTTCGACCGGTTGAACTACACTTTGTCTCTACAGGAAGAAGAGCCGACATTCGCATCGGTAAACATGGCTTCATACATTCCTAGAGGAAGGTCAAGTTTAAGACGTCATCCCTCTAGAACTTCAAGCCAAAGGAGATTTGACAGACTCCTGGAGAATATTGAGGCAGGTGTTTTTCGAAACACCCGCTTGAGGTCATGACAACCAGCTTCATATTCTTCTGATTACGACGCTGGGGGTCGCCAGTTTCCCGAATCTGATGCTGAAAGTATAGACTCGATCTCTACAGAGATCTATACTAATCCCTTGGTGGCATCCAGAGAAATGAGAGTTTATGCCATTAGAGATGAACATGAAGAAGCTTCCCCATCAGAAAGTAATGAACAACACATCACTGTATTGGAAGCATCGCTTAAAGAGATGCATACCATGATATAGAGTATGCACCAAATGATGGTGACTCAACATACAACTGCGGTAGCTCAAGCACCTGTTCCTCCGACTCAATTACGTGTGGGGGTGGACATGCCACCATCCGACGCAAGCCAGGAGCCTATTCAAAATCAAGAATCAGCTGCTCCTCAACCTCTGAACCCGGAGAATGTATTGCCTCCTATTGGAGCTACAATACAATCGACCTCTCACCACTCTGCGGTCCCTTTCCCAGCTGAAAATCCGATGCAGGCAGTTCGGGAATTGAAAGCCCAATTTGAGGCCTTGAAGCATAAGGATCAGCTCAAGAAGTTGGGATTCAACCAGCCATACCCAGCTATCTGGGACGAGATCCCTTTCCCACCAAAATACAAACCACAGGCTATGGTTTTATTTGAGGGAAAGATGTCACCAAGCCAGTACATGAACTACTTTAGCATGATGACAGTGTTGTTGCAGAGGAATGACGCCCTTCTCACTCGAGTGTTTAAAGGTTGTTTGTCTGGAGTGGCCTATCAATAGTACCATAGTCTAGCGGACAACTGCATTACTTCTTTTGAAGATTTCAAGACTCTGTTCTTCTCTCGATTCTACAAAAGAGGAATGGACATGTCTATGTCATCACTTATTGAAGTAAAGTAGAAGGAGAAAGAAAACGTTCGTACTTTTATTGAATATTTTCGTCAGGCTACTTTGCAGATGCCTCCCGGAGTTCCAGATTCCGCCTTGGTTGACATTTACAGGAAGAACCTTCTCCCGCTGATCTCAGTATTCACGGGACCATATCAGTTCCATGATTGGCCCTCATTTATCATATCAGCGGTAGCCACTGAAGATAACAGTCGGAAGGCTCGTGAAAATGGAATCATGATCTCTACCTCTAATAGTGGAAAGTGGTCATCCTCCAATAATGACCATACTCGTAGTTCCAAAGGAAAGGAAGCTCTGGCGATCAACACGTCCAGGCAACATACTCTAGTGACTACGCAGACGAATCATGGGACTTCCAGGCCTAAAGAAGAATATTCTTTTGATGACGACGATATTCCGAGCATATTCGATTGTCTAGTAAAAAGTGGCAAGCTTACTCTCCCAGAGATAAAGCGGCCAAATGAAGTCGGCAGTACCAATAACCCTAAGTACTGCATTTTCTACAGATACATACATCACCCCACAAAGGCATATTATGTACTAAAAAGGAAAATCCAGGAGTTGATCGACGCCAAGGCCATCACTCTGCGTAATAGCGAGAAGACGGTCACTGCCAATATGATCTCGCTCCAGTTTGGCAATCTGCCCCCTCAGGAAGTCCCGGATGGTGTGGTACCTATTCCACGGACAATGATGAACATTGTTAATCTCTCTCCTACCAGGGGTCAAAATCATGACTTAGTACCCCTAACTACCAAGCATGGGGAGATCTTGTGGGTCCACCCTGATGTGGTGTCAGAAATTGAGGAAGAGACTAAAGCTGCTAAAGCTAAGTCTAAAAAGAACTCAAGATGTAAACCATGTCATATGGTTGCAATATCCTCGACGTCGGATGAAGAGGCTTTGGAAACTGGAACCCGGTCAGGCAAAGCCTACCTCAAGGACTATGGAGGGAACCAGGGGGAATCGACGGCAGACACTTCAGCTGCCAAACCTCCAGAGCCTGAACCTGTTATACCAGAGGCAGGTCCTTCTAAACCAACTTCAATGGACAAAGGCAAGCAGAAAGAAGTTCGTTTCGATAAACCTTGGAAGAATATTCAAAACAAAGGTTTAGAGAAACCTTATAACTTCGACATCTTGGCTCAGTTGGCTAATACTCCGACCAGATTGTCCATTATTTAGCTACTTAGGCTATCCAAAGACACTCGTCAAGCCTTGAGTGAAGCATTAATGCAAGCAGATGTATGCTTGACTCCGCTCAAATCCCCTGATAAAGAGCCTGTGGCATATCCTCAATGCCATAGTATAATGGAAGTGGTCCCTAATATCACTTTCACTCAAGAGGACATGTTGTTGAAACATAACAAGCATGACAGGCCTCTTTATTACACCGGATATATCGGCTCCATGGAGGTAGACCGGATCCACATAGATCCGGGATCGTCGATCAGCATTATCCCTCATAGTCTGCCAAGACCGTTGAGAATTCCTACAAGCGAACTGGCTTACACTACCACTACGATCGTGGGCTTTAATGCCAGAAAGAGCGAACCGTTGGGAAAGATTCGTTTGAGGATCCAGATTAGTGATCTTAGATCAGTGGCTACATGCTACGTCATTGATTTGGAAGTATCTTATAATATTTTGTTGGGCAGGCCATGGATCCACGATCACAATATTGTTTCTTCAACTCTACATCAATGCTTCAAATATGTAGACGTCCAAGGGACAGTGAAAACAGAGTTTGCTGATCGTAACCCATTCAAAGGGGTTGAGTCCTACTATTCCGATGCTATGTTGTCAACCCAAGACTACATGAAGGAGGTGTCAGGCAAGACGGAAGAGGAATCCTACCAGGAGCTAGGAGAACCATCTACTGAGCAACCTTTGTCAATCTAGGTGAAAGGGCGGACTACCCGTCCGAAAGTCATGGAACCCATGGCTATCTACTTGGACAAAACCAAATCGGGAGGAGGGAGTGATCCTCTAGTGATCACTCTGAACCAGAAGCCCCCACCTTTGGTCATCAACCTTAGGCGCAACAAGCATCCGACTGATGTAAATACAACCGGGAACGTGGTTTCTGATGATAATAAAGATTTTTTTTTCCAGTATACTAACGCTCAATTTCCTAATCAGGAATCCTTCCCCCATAATAATATAGAACCTATAGCACAAAAATTCTTGAAAGCTATAGACTTCTATTATCCATATGTGTGGGAAGTAGCATCAACATCTAATGTCATCACGACATATGAGCCATATAAAGATTATATTTTGTTGTTCCACCTACTCGCAATGATCAACATCCAATAGTCTTCGATCGCATGCGGAATAGACCAATTATACAAGAAGATTCTCACAAATATGATGCTGGGAAATATAGGTTCACAAATATAGCCCACATGCTTTGAAGATTATGTAAAGCATGGGTTATGACTTGAAGTTGGAGCCAGGTCTCAGTTATGGGAAAGGCAGACGAATGTCGTTGTATGGTGACCCCTACTGTCAACAAAATTATTTCGGGCTAGGGTATACCACATCTCTTGCAACTTCGTACAACTCTGAGTTAACTGGGGAGACCATTTCATCTCCTCAGGAGGGTTTTTTGTCCTCCGACTCATATGGTGAACTCGAACAGGTATTATCAGTAAATATGGTGTTGACAGATTCTCTCGAAGCAGAGGAACAAGAATCTGAACCGTTTGAAAATAAATTCTGGGCACATCAAATGGATACACAATTGGAATTCCGGTTCGAGCAAAGAGAACCACCCACTGAAGATAAAGTTATCCAAGTAAATATTGGGGATAAATTCTCACCAAAGCCGATATTTATTAGTAACAATCTTTCCAAAGAAGAAAGGGAAGAAATGATCTAGCTGATAAAAGAATATATCAATGTCTTTGTGTAGAATTATGATAATATGCCAGATCTTGATCCAAAAGTGGCTACCCATAAACTCAACATACTGCCCAATTCAAAGCCTGTAAAGCAACACCAACGTCGGTTCTGCCCGGATATGATGGATGCCATTGAAGCTGAAATCAGGAAACTAATAGCCTACGGGTTCATCCGGGAAGAACAACATCTTGATTGGGTCGCTAATGTTGTCCTGGTCATGAAAAAAAGTAGAAAAGTTCGCATTTGCATCGACTTTCGAGATCTAAATGCGGCCTGCCCCAAGGATGAGTTCCCTCTTCCCATCACAGACGTCATGATCGATAATACGTGCAGCTTTGAGCGCATGTCTTTCATGGACGAATTTTCAGGATACAATCAGATTAAGA
Source organism: Iris macrosiphon (assembly GCA_036927795.1). NCBI lineage: Eukaryota > Viridiplantae > Streptophyta > Magnoliopsida > Asparagales > Iridaceae > Iris > Iris macrosiphon. Next base: position 104,357,143 of record JAYESA010000016.1, on the reverse strand, counting down.
TGAATCCTGAATATGAGAAGCATACTGCCTTCCGTACACCATTGGGGGTATATTGCTATACAGTCATGCCTTTTGGATTGAAGAATGCCGGGGCTACGTATCAACGAGCTATGAGAAACATATTCCATGAGCTTCTGCACAAAACGGTAGAATGTTACATAGACGATATTGCTGTCAAAAGCCGCCTCATGGATAATCACATCCAAGACTTGAAGACAGTATTCGAGTTGATTCGCCAACATCAACTCAAAATGAACCCCACAAAGTCCTTTCTTGGTGTATCCAGTGGCAAATTCCTGGGATTTGTTATTACCACTAAAGGCATTCAAGTTGACCCTGATAAAGTAAAAGCTATCCTGGAAATGTGACCGCCCCATAATCTGAGAGAACTCAGGGGATTTCAAGGTCGTCTAGCTTATATCAGGAGATTCATATCCAACCTCTTCGGAAGATGTCAGCCTTTTTCTCGTCTAATGAAGAAAGGTATGTCATTCGTATGGGACGAAGGCTGTCAGCAAGCGTTTAATGACATCAAACACTATCTTACTAATCCTCCAGTTCTGGTGCCTTCCGTCATAGGAAGACCATTTTTGCTGTATGTTCGAGCAATGGACCATTCTTTAGGGGCTCTCCTTGCACAGAAGAACAATGAGGGCCACGAACAGGCTATTTACTATCTAAGCAGGATGATGGTCGGAGCTGAACACCGATACAATCCAGTGGAAAAAGAATGCTTTGCCCTAATGTTTGCCATTCAGAAGACGCGACATTACGTGACGGGCCAAACTATTCATATCATCTCCAGAATCAATCCTCTTCGGGTTTTAATGAATAAGCCGAGTGTTCTTAATTCCTGACTCGCGACTTGGGCAATGCTACTGACACCATATGATATGGTGTACGTCCCTTAGAAGTCCATGAAAGGTCAAGCCTTGGCTGATTTCTTAGCTGCTCATCCAATTTCGGAAACCTCTAAACTATACGAGGACATCCCCGACGAAGTTGCAGAATATAATTCTGCAATGTAAGGTGACACATGGCAGCTATTCTTCGATGGTGCCTTCAGGACTGGTCCCAAGGGAAACGTGGTTTCAGGAGTAGGAATTATTCTGGTGACTCCTGATAAACTCATCATCTATCGAGCATATTCTCTTAGCGAACCCTGCTCTAATAATGTGGCAGAGTATAATGCTCTACTAATCGGGCTTCAAGTCGCTAAAGAATTGTATGTTGAATACCTGGAAGCTTTTGGTGATTCTCAGCTGATCGTCAATCAGGTCAGAGGAATATATGAAGTCCGCAATCCAGACCTCATTCCTTATCACCAAACAACGATCGAGATAGCCATGTCTTTTAAAGGATTCTTCTTAGAGCATGTGCCTCGATCTCAAAATTTGGAAGCTGATGCTCTGGCCAGTCTAGCTGCTGATCTAGCTATTCCTATAAGAAGGCAAAATTCGGTGATCCTTCTTAATAGAGATTTATTTTGTGTGAAAAATAATTTTTATATAGAACGTAGCTACGCTATAAACACGGTTCCTCCTAAGAGAGACTGGAGAAGTCCCTTTATAGACTTCACGTCATACAGAATCTTACCAGAAGATCCCAAAGAAGCAGTATCTATCAAGAGACGATCATTACGTTTCTATTTTGATGCTTCTTCACAAAGTCTATATCGCCGAACATACGATGGACTATTGTTACGATGTCTCTCTGATGATGATGCAAGGCGGGTTATCTGAGAAGCTCATGACGGGGTATGTGGAGCACATCAACCCGGTCCCAAGTTACAGGACCGTATCAGGAGGATGGACTACTACTGGCCTACTATGATTGCAGATGCTGTAAAATATATAAGATAATGCAAAGCCTGTCAGGTCCATGCGAATTTCATACATCAGCCTTTTGAGTATTTACATCCTACTATTGCATCATGGCCCTTTGAAGCATGGGGTATGGATATCATTGGTCATATTCATCCTTCGTCTTCTAGAGGACATCGGTTCATATTGACTATCATCGATTATTTCTCCAAATGGGCGGAGGCGATCCCTCTTGCTGAGGTAAAGACATCCAACGTGATCAGCTTTATCAAGTACCATGTAATTTATCGCTTTGGGATACCCCGAAGGATAATTCATGACAATGGGCCTCAATTCATCAGCCAAGCATTTTACCGATTTTGCAATAAGAATCGGATACAAAATATGGCCTCAACGGCATATAATCCTGCTGCTAATGGTTTGGCGAAAGCCTTCAACAAAACCATCATCAAACACTTGAAGAAGTTCGTCTCTTCGAACAAAAGAGAATGGAATAAGAAGCTGGGGGAATGCCTCTGGGCATACCGCACAACGGTACGAACACCAACGGGTTGTACCCTATTTTTATTAGTTTACGGGTGTGAATCAGTTCTCCCCATTGAAGTCCAAATTCCATCACTCAGAATAGTAGTAGATAAGGAGTTGACTCAGGAAAATAATGATCAATTAAGGCTTCAAGAGCTAGAAGGATTATAAGAGAAATGCCGTCAAGCTCAACAACGCATTGCATTCTACCAGACACGCATTTCCAGAGCTTTTAACCAAAAAGTGAAGGAAAGAGTGTTCAAAGTTGGTGAGCTAGTTTTAGCTGTGAAGAGGCCAATGATTATTATGCACAAAAGTAAGGGCAAATTCCAGCCCAAATGGGAGGGCCCTTATATGATGGAAACGATGTTTTCAAATGGTGCTTACAGATTAGCCAAGCCTAATGGAGATTTGATAATGGCTCCTATCAAAGTACTATGCTTAATCTCCCTTGCGTTAACGGAGTATGATGAAGATCTCATTTTGACGATACTACGTACAAAGACTGGTTGGATCATATTCTATCATGTCCATATAACCTCTGAGTAGATATGTTTAACTAATTTGAAACTTCAAAACCTATCACGTCCATATTACCTCTGATAGTATTTTATATACAAATTCAGTTGGAGCATATTCTATCAGTCCATATAACCTCTGAATAGATATATCTAGCTGAACCCTACTGAAAGTATATCATGTCCATATTACCTTTGATATCACTTTCAGCTAGCTTATCATTTATATTCTAAAATAATGGGTCCACAAAGTCAAGAGAAGTATCTTTATTATCTCTGGGAATAGCAAATTACAGAAGAAGCAAAAAGGTACATCATTGGGGAGGAGCCGTTAAATCACGGATCTGTTGTGCCAAAGTCGCCATCCTCTCATTCCTAGACTTCAAGATGTTAGCACGAGCCCGCTCCAGCCTTGCTTTGTCATCACTCAAGAAAGATAGTTCGAACAGAGAATTAACAAAACTTGCGTGGATGACACCCACATGTGTCAAGTTCTGCTGAGATGTCTTCACTTGGCCCTCAAATACATTATGAACTACCGATGTCTTGAGAAGCCTCTCCCTTGCCTGAGCGAGTTCAGCTTCCAATTCTTGAACCCTCGCTTCATTTCCCTCACATTCGGCCTGGCACTTAGCTAGCTGAGGAATAACCTCCACCAAGACAGCCTGCTCTTTATCCATCTCTTGTTGCTGTTCCTGGATGGATTTGTTTAGAGATTCTATTTGCTCAGCAAGTTCTGCAGTTAAGGAATCATACTCAGCTTGAACCAGATCGTCGATGCTGTCTTGGGATAGTTGCAAATATTCGTTAATGGGTTGTTCTAAACCATTAACTATTTGCTCTAGCGCATCAGCTCTTTCAGCGTCATTGAAATTTCTAATCGGCGCTATTGTAAGCTGGAAGGACGTCTTCAGAGCATCAAAGCCTAGGTTCTTCTCCAGCACCATGGATATCAATTCTTTCGAAGTACGGTAGAATATGCTAGTGTATTGTTCAACTAGCATAGCAAAGATCGGATGCACGCTGGGAGTGGCTGCAATACCAGTAAATCTCCTTTCTGGAATGACTGCAGAGGATGTTGCCACAGTCGTTGATTCAACGGATGGCACGACAAAAGAAGGGACTCCAGCAATGGTTGAAGTTGCTGGTATACTCGACGAAGGAGGCACGGACGAGATGGTGGGTTCATCCTCCTCTGATGTTATTTGAATTGCCACTAGCGGGATGATACCCGAGAATGTTACGGATGAAAGATCGACAGCTTCAAAGCATGCTTCTTTGACGTAGAGCACCGTCGTTTTATTAGATGGATCCGCAACAAAGTCAGAAGTTGTGTCAACTCTGCCTTCCCCAGAGATGTCTTCGCCTGAAAAGAAGACAAGAGAAAGTTAATATCAATTTGATGTTAATTTTCCTGAAGAAAACGTGAAGACAATATTTACCCATGGCCGATGGTATGTATCTTGCATCTGGAGCCTGTATAGCTAAATCATTTCTTAATGATGCTAAACAAGCTGTCATACCTGGAGAAGAGGGTGTACCAATTGACGTTTGAGGATAGTCATCCCAGTCATCACCCAGATCCACTCGAGGTTCATCGGATGGAATCTCGCTGGAAATACTTACAGACGAAGGAGGGGTTATTCCTATTATTTGTCTGGATAAAGGTATATTGATTCTTAATATGCTCGGTCTCGAAGGCGATCTCGAAGAACTACCAGTAGCGGTAGCAGCGGTAGTAGCGGCAGCGATCGCGAGCAAAGAATCTCCAGCACTGTCAGCCGGAACTGTGGAGGTTCCCTCTCTAAAAGGCGAAGGACCTCTGATCAAAGAATCATCCCCAATAGGAGAAACAACAGGCTCGCTCCTAGAGGCCCCCTTGGTGGAAGTCCTTTTAGGACCTCTGACTGTCTTCTTCTTGCGGGGGGAAGGCTCTTTCAGAGTGGAAGTCTTTCGCTTATTGGAGATAATGAGAGGCTCTGTTGGCGGAGCTATTACGCCTCTCGGTATTATCAATAAGAAATTGTCTGCATTGGTAGTGTCTTCACCTTCATCAGAGGAGACGGATGGGATCTCCTCTCTTCCAGTAGACTTATGGGAGGGCATCCTGAAACTTTCATATACATCAAAATCACGATGGAAGGTATTGATGGACGCGTAAAACTGCGCGTATGAGTGAAGAATACGCAACTCCGTAGAGACAGAAGTCGCGGGCACAACAAAGATTGCACCAGTACAACCCATGATGAAATACTGCCATCCTCTGGCTTCATCAAAAAGTCCACCTTTGGACTTGAAGCTGGTGATAGGATTCCCCACGTGCAACTAGTCGTACCCAAATTGCCTGGCGAACTGGCTGGGTAGATAAGGCTCTAAATAGCAGTGGTCCTCACTTCTGTACAGCAGATGGGAAGGTCTAATGCAGACCAACCAGTAAAAGGCTTCAGGAGAAAGAATAGTCTTCCCCTGACCTGCATCCTGAAGTTTCGTCCCCTGTTGATTGATATGTACGGGGGGGGGACGGTACAGAAGAGCTTCCAACCATGGGCAAAATTTAATGCTCTCCGACAATCTATGATGCTAGTCACATTCCAAAGGGAATTCTTATAATTCAACAAGAAATTATTTCCTGAACCGCTGGCAGAGCCGGGAGACATCACTCTGGTGTTGTGAAGGATTAACCATTCCATCAGATATAGGAATGGTAATTCCACTCTGGGATATCCTTTACTCTGTCTATCATCTGCAAGCAGCCCATCAGTAATGGCCCTCAGGCCAGCTTAAATTCTGCACACCATGGCAGGGAGCAGGCCCAACCTTGCTCCAAATACCAAACGCACTGTGGGCCATAAGGTATTGTGATGAATGCGATCCGCAGACGCGATGCCAGGCACTACCCATCGGCGTAACCAGATAGAGAGAAAGCCAGCCAGTTGAGCTTTCCTTGACAGAGGCTTTCGATAATGCCTCATATAGCTGTAGGCTTTAGTGCCTACAGGATAACCCCCTATTTCCTCATCGAGAACATAATCTTAAGCCCCCGCGTCTTCAATGAGATCATCGACCGTATTGGTACTAAGCATGCTCAGGAGGTTCAAAGGCTTATCTCTGCTATCTACAACCTTATCAGGCTTGGCATTTCTGGCCTGATGGAAGAAGAGGTAGGATACCCATTTGTTGATATGAGCCAAATCAGAGGGCTCTTTGTAGAAGGTGGTACAGACAAGATAGTATCTCATCAGCTCCTGGTACACTGCCACTGCCCGAGGGTTTGTATCCCTCAGCTCCCTGTTTGTGGGAACGTACTCTTCATAAGGAGTATCTCCCATTGGCAGCTTTGAAATCTCTGCCATCTCATGAAGGGCTAAGCCCAACTCACCTAATAGAGTGGCAAAAGTTCCAGTAAGCGAGTTGTATCGCTCCATCAAAGCTAAGAACAAGTTGGGGTTGAGAGGCAGCCCAGCACTAGTGGCACTCACAGCCGCAAACAAGCCAATACTCTCCAGCTCCATCTGGAAGTGCTTCAGGGCCCAGGCAGTTAAACTGGCCCATCGAAGATTCCCAGGGCTAAGCCTTCCACTGGTGCGAGGGTTAACCATAGGGTACACTCCTCCCTGCCCCATAAAGTCATTACAAAAAGTCGTTATTTGAACCGGTTGGATCAGGAAAGTGTCTTCACTCGGGACGCTGCCCGGCAGTAATCCTCTGAAAGGCATAATAGGGACTGAAGGACTGCTCATAAAGGCTCATCGGTTCAATCATTTCTTGTATGAGATCTTCCCTGGCCGCCCATGAAGGTCTGGAGTCAGAGTCCACACCATCTTCCTAGGATGTATGGCATAGAAGAATGTCGAGATAGGATAATTTATAGGCATCCTTGGCAGATACATGTCCGTGCCCTTAGCAGAAAACATTCAATTTTCCTTCTTGGGCTTTGTCTGGGATTATTTATCGATAATATCCCCGAATAAGAAACCTGGTTTCTTATATTCAGTCCCATCTATGTATGTCAGGGGTTCTCCAGTGATCATACTCAGCAACATTCGTTCTCCTTGGGACGAGATCAGAGTTCCCCTTTCTTGAGGATACTCGGTTCCAGAGATGGGGAATGTCACATGGGATAAGTCCTCCAGATAGTTGGAATTCAGCATCCCAGCAGTAGAACCCATCACTTCGGCCAAAGGAGGGATCTGCAGGTCCACTGTAAGAAGCAAGAAAACAAGTCAGTTTTACGCTAGATGCTACATTCTTGCAGTATACGCCAAAGCCTAACAGTCTGAACTTTTACGTCAGACTGCAAAACACTTGAGTCTTACGCTGAAATCTATTTTTCAGTGCGTAAAACTCAAGGTTGGCAGTATACGCCAAAATCTAACAGTCTGAGTCTTTACGCCAGACTGCCAAAATTTGAGTTTTTTACGCCAAAATTTACATCCAGCGCGTAAAACTCGAAGTTTGCAGTATACGCCAAATTTTGACAGTCTGAGTTTTTATGCCAGACTGCGAAAATATGGAGTTTTTACGCTGACACATTAGAAATATGGGCGTATTGTTGCGCATACACGTACAACATGTGCGAAAGTTTCTCTATTCCTCTCAAAATCTTTACCTGTGATGCCCGAAGCGCAGCTCGACGGAAGAGCACTTCGTTCAGAACGGGGCTCGCTCAGCCTAATAGGGGTTGCTCGTGCTTGAGCAGAGAAGCGAGATGAGGAAGCGGTGTTCTTTCCTTTAGCAGTGGAAGCCTGTTTTAGTGCCATGGCGAAGCTCAAAGTTCTCAGAAAAGAGACGAAGACGAAGAGTTCTCAAAGAGACGAAGGGTTTTGCAAAGACAGATGAAGGGTTTTTCTCTCACAAGACCATGGACTATTTATAGAGTTCAGATAACTCTTCGAATCCCTAACCAAATTCGATTTTTAATAATCGGTTATGATTTGGGACCACGTCAGCCTATCATTTGAAAAGGAAGACGGACAGTCATACTGCGTAACGGATCCAGATTTTATGCGCAGAGCAAGGATCTATAATTTTATGCTCAGAAGCTTTTATGCTCAGAGGCTACAAATCTACGATTTTACGCTCAGAAGCTACAAATCTATCGTTTTACGCTCAGAAGCTTTTACGCTCAGAGGCTATAAATATACGATTTTACGCTCAGAAGTTACAAATCTATGGTTTTACGCTCAGAAGCTATAAATCTATGGTTTTACGCTCAGAAGCTTTTTCTACGCTCAGAAGCTACAGATGGCCAATTACAAGGGTTTACGCAGAAAATGCTCCTTTTGGCTACAAAACATTCCAAGTGCCTGAAACACACAGATGTTAGCATTGAAGATGACTCTTCTTCTTGGGCCATTGGAAGTTCATTCGAAGTCTAGCCGGAATCCTTTACATCTAAGTTCAAGTATGGCCTGTTCGGCGGACATTCCTTGCCCTATTTCGGGGAATTTTTGGGAAACCATTCTTGAAGATGATATTCTGAACAGAAATTCTTCGTATCAGAGAAGTGACAGTTCAGAATTCTATGTGACTCCTCGTCCAAAAATACCAAGACAACTTCATGCTAAAGGGCTTTTTACACATCTTCCGTTACGCGTAAAAGTCGGGACGTGATCGGATAAGCGTTTATCATAGTCAGCATAAAAAATTACTCAGACGTGTCGAACACATTATCATCAAATATGGCAAATCAGCAATGCATAAAAGAAGACAAGTTTATTAATCATGATTATATATGACGAAAATCTATTTTACAAAGGATTTTTCATTAATATTCAAGATCATGATTACATATAATGGAAATCCAATTTACAAAAGATTTTCCATTAATATTCAAAGATTACGATGGGAATATTTTACGCCGGGTTCTCATTTGATGGAGATCTTTTTCTTCTTCTACGATACTTCATCGGCTTCTTGGACCGATGAACAAGAAAATGGATAATGGCGGGAGGATACATAACTGGGCTTGTGTAAATTATTCAAGCCCACCCTCCATACGCCATAGCGGCCACGCCCTAGAATTGTGTTAGGGATTCAGAACCAACATAATACTGGAAGACAGGGCTAAGCTGCCTACCTACGTCCTGCTTCATAATAGGAGAAAATATAGCTAGCAAGCTGTGTGATCCGATAAGACCCTTCCTCTCTCCTGGACGAATCGCAATATAAAAATGCTAATTATCCCGAGCAAAGGAAGCTATGATATCCTTCCATGATCCATCGTTGCAGAGGATATTTGCTCGAAGATGCCTCCTTTTACGGCTCCTTATATGCTAGAAGAGCATAATCTTCTTCTTCTTCAGGTCAGCCCGATGAATCTCGGCAACCATCTTTTTTGGTGAAGGAAGTATGGAAAAACAGGTTCACTCGCTTGCCTTTATAAAGGCAGAAGAGAACATACCCAATCCCAACAACTTCCTAAATATCTTCGAAAAATCAGCCTCGCGGAACGAGTCAAATTTGACCGTTTCATGCTTCATTCAAAGTATTTCAAATCGAGGAATTTGAAAACTTTGAAGGGGGTCTTGTAGAAGCATAAAAAATATGCTGGGGAATTATACGCGTAAACCCCCCAACATACATGAAGCCCGTGTAAAACAGAGCTTCAACGCTGTGTGGCATAAAATATGACTTCAGAGATGCCCGCATAAAGCAGCACTTCAAGGCTGTTTTGGCGTAAAAAGGTTGCTACACCTCCCTCCGGCGTAAAATATATCTGCTTTTAATACAGCATGAAGTTGTACGACAAACTCTTCGTATTCCTCGAATGAACCTGTCAGACAAAACAGTGAACCTGACTCCTGACAAAGAGTACTGCGCAACGATCGAGAGGACGGCTGTAATAATGATTCTGCACATAGACCCAAGCTGTCGTTTAGTAACATATCCTTGATACAAGTCATTTTTACGCATCCAAGGAATACGCTGCCTATTTTACAGGCAGAGATAAGTTTTTACGCTCGAGATGAGACAAAATCAGACGCCACGTCAAAAGTTGTCTCTCGTACAAAGCTCGAGACATATCTCTGTATTTAATGCACGAGATGGGGCAGATCTCTGCATTTAATGCACGAGATTTTGTTCTATTTTTTAATGACTGGGAGAGCTAAAATGGTGACTAATACGCTCACATCACCATTCTTGCATTTTACACCAACCAGGCTATTTTCAACTATAGGAGTACGCCGTATGCTATCTCCTCGAAATACGCCAACTCAGGCTATATTGGCAAAGGTACGTGATAAGGCTATTTAGCCTAGAATACGCTCAAGACCTCAGTCGCGATGGATAATACTATTTTTACGCTGGTTATCTATTATTCATGCAGCCTTAAGTTTTATGCGCTATTTGGCTTTTACGCCAACAAGACAGCTATTTGGCTTTTACGCTAATGAGACAGTTATTTGGCTTTTATGCCAACCATCTTTACGCGAGGGGCAGTTACCTACGTGGTTTGTATGCCGTGATCTTCGATAAGCAGTTATACACGTTACCTCATAATGGGACACGCGTCACACGCAGATTCAGGAGATCATTCAGACGTTGGTAGCAGTTATTATAACCGTCGTGTAAAGAGTGCAACTCTCTCCACAGTTTGGCTTCTACGCCGACTGGACAGTTATTGTGACTGAGCTCTATAAATAGAGACTTCCGGTCACAGGAGAAAAAGGTCGGAAAAGAGGAGATCATGATCAGAGATCGAATCAAAAAAGAGAGAGTGAGCATAAAATAGAGAGTATTGGTTGACAGTTTAATCCCACTCACAATATTTGAAGCTTCTTCTTCTTCTACAACACTTCTTCATCATCGTGTGGTCCAAGGGACAAAGTGATCGACCGCAGATCAGACTCCTATAGCAATATTTCTCCAGAATCATTTTTTATTGTACTTAACATCCTCGTATAGGATTAATTGTACTCTTTTTTTTTGTAAACAAAGAAAGGGTTTCGTATAAACCTAGTTTTATTCTTTCGTTTATCATCAAACATACACATCTTTAGTAATGTCTTCCTTGCCATAAAACGTACATCCGACTGGGGTTCTTAATCGCTGTTGCTGCTGGTGCCTCGGCTGATACGGCTGAATTGGTGTTGTTGTTGCCGATGCCACTGGCCTCCTTGGCACTGTGTCATGAATGCGAACGCCAGGAGATGGTGTTGACATTCGTTGTACTTGTCCTCCTCCTCCTCCTCCTCTTTGTGCATGAGACCTCTTCTGGCCTTCCGTCCTTGAAGCTAACCTCTGTATTGTCAACTCGTATCGCCTAGATGCGATCAACACTCCATCGAAAGTTTGGTAGTTATGGCCCTCTACCAGTTGTTGAATCTCCAGATAAAGTCTATACTGGAACCTCATCGCCCTCTCTGGTTCTATTACTACCATCGCAGGAGCAAACATGCTAAGCCTGCAGAACTCTATCGTGTAACCATTGTGAGACTAGTCTCACTATTGCATATTTTTTATGTTCATATATTTTATATATATGCTATTGTTGTATATTGCTTCTCGTTTATTTTTTTGGATTTCTCTAGTTGCTCTCATGTAATTTCTTGATTTGTGAATAATTTTAACCACCCTTGATATATAACCCCTCTCTTTCTCTCTCTTCCCCATTCTTTCACTTTTCACTTTTTTTATTTTCTCCTCATTTTTTCTTCCCTCCTCCATAGCCGAGAGCAGCCCAAGACTAATTCTTCTCCCCTTTTCCTTGGTAGTGGTAGTAGTTAGTGGTGGTTCTAGGCAAGTATATCTTGCCAATGATGAAGAACTTGAACTTTTCGTTATTGTGAATTTCTTGCATTTTATTAGTCTATATTGTGCTTTATGAACTCCTATGCATGTTTACTTCTTAGTATTTTCAGTTTTGACAGCTTGGTTGGACTATATCTACATTTTTAGTTTAATGTATTCTTGACATTTTTATAGTTTTGATCTCTTAAAACTTTTTATTTTCCAAAACTAGTTGTTCTATGTGAGAGAGCATCTAATTTCAAGTGGTTTAGAACTTCACTTCTCTGGATTTGAACTGGAAATAAGAATTTTAGAAAGAATCACATTTTCAGGACTTGAAGCTTTTCCATGACTGAAACTTGCTGTTATGGGACGAAGGAGCTCTATGCGACCTGCTATGCATACAGTCTAGACTCCTCGCTCCAAACTCATCATGCGGCCATCTTATTGGACGCATGGCTAAATCTGCACATGCGCCCCTTGACCAAATGCATAAAACTTAAACGAAAGAAATTTCTCTAAGTTTCTGATTTCATGCGGCCCAGAGGAGCATGCGACCAAAATTGTCCAAGCGGCCAAAATTTGTCCATGCGGCCCGAGTTATGTATTCCTCTTTTCCAATACATGACTCAACGCCGCCTTGGCATGATTTTCCTGAATTTGTCTTTTCTTCTCTGACACGCTTTATTGGCCAGTCACATCAGTCAATTCTCTGACATGCTTTATTTTTTAGTCACTTTAGTCACTTCCTGGTCTTGTATTTTATTTCCTGTCACTCAACACTTGTCCCGAGGAATGGACCTTGCGATGATCCATGCGGCCAATTTTTATTCATGCGGCCAGCTTCTTGCATGCAGCCAGTTTCTTGTATGCGGACTATTTTTGGCCTGCGACCAGCTCATCTCTTGCACTTTTAGCACTTATAGTAGCAATATTTTCTTCTATTATATGTTCTCTTATGGATTATTTACTCCTTGTGCTTGGCCCAATAGTTAAATTCATATGATGTATTTTATTACTAATTGATTATAACCTGGATGCTACACCTACCAAAACATGGAATACCCGAAGCATGGAATATAATGACACTGTTAAACCGAGAACTCCAGATATCTGACTTGTACTGAATAAATTTGATCCCCAACCAATCTAGAGCTACGACTGGGTCCTCAGTCCCGTTGAATAGGGTATTGCAGACTTTCTTGAAGTGGCCAAAGTCGAAGGCAGTCACGTCCCTCGTCCTTGGAATTTGTGGCGTCTCTACTTCAAGCACGGGCTGTTCTACCGGAGTCGGCGCTCTTGCTGTGGAATGGTTGGAAGCCAAAGTCTGAACGATCTGTTGCAGGGCATCCACCTGCTTCTGTTGGACTGAGAATCGTGCTTTTATATTGTCTTGAAACTTGAGCTGACTCTCTTCCGCCCGCTTCTCGGCCCGTTCATAGCGAGCATCGTCCCTTTGTTGGTTTGCCTCCAACATCTGCAATATTCGTTGGATGGGATCGATGCTTGGCATGGTTCGCTGGCTCTCTGAACTTCCCGAAGTGCTCGAACTACTTTGTTGCCCTTGGGTTTCGTCCGGTGCTCGCGCTGCAGATTACGTTGGAGCTATTTCTTCAAAAGAAGGTAAATTACATTAGGATCATAATGTATTATGGACTTATTGCATAAACGTATCTCATTTTGGCCTAGCGAGTTCAAGAGTTCGCACAGGAATTTGATCGTTAAAGGAACTTTTTCAGTACGAAGTCTAAGGAACTTTGAATCTGTGCTCTGATACCACTATGTCACGACCCGATTCCGTAGAATCGTTGAGGCGTCCCCCGAATCGTGACCGCCGTGCGGGCCTGGGATTGCGCCCGCACAAGGCTTTAATGATTTGCATAGCAAGCACATATTCAGAGTACACAGATAAATTGAAACACATATTTGAAACATGGAAAAGTTCTCTTTATTGATAATGAACATCTATTACAAACTCCTGAACGAGTCAGCTAATATGCCGAACGGCTTACGAATGTGTTGACTCAAAATGAGATAGCAGTCCTGTACATTACATCCCTTTATAAACTTCAAAATGTATAGACCTCCAAACTGGAGGACAGCTTTGCCACGGAGCTGCATTTGTGTCTGAAGAGTTGCAAGCTCCGACTTCAAAATGATTCAAGGGGTGAGGTAAAGATGCGCCAACAGCTGGACTGGATCGGGAAGACGACTTCGGCACCTCGCTCGGTTCGCCTTGGTGCGGAGAACCTGTTTCAACGAGGGTCAGCATGTCGAAACATACTGGTGAAGGCGAGCTAACCGAACTATACCAATCAACACGTTGTTTTAATAAAGCATGCATATTTTGGTGGGTTTCTATCTTGCCTTAGTTTATTTACAAGCAACAGTATATATGTATAATACTGAAATGAACTAGCCACCGTTCGATAGATTTTACCTGCCCGTCTGGATCACCTGCACAATACTTACCAGGCCTTCCCTACCACGAAGACACAAGTTAGTTTGCAACAGGTTTAAATATACAGTGGATCACTGGCTAGGATGCCATAATGGACGATTTAGTCTTGAACGAGGATGGAATGCAGCGAAGATTCAGTAGTGGCTATAAACCATCCCGTTCAGATGCAGTAGACTACAGTGAGTTCCATCCGGATCGGATCGGTGCCAGTGCCCCAGCGACCGTCCGCAGGAACCAGTGACCTTTTGCATAAGTTGTCCGTGATCGAATCGGTATTGTTTTATTAAGTTAACAGTTCATGCAGTTGAGGCAATGCCAGTTCGGGACAAGCAGTATTATTATTCAGTTGCATGGCCTCTCGATTCAGTATATTTCATAGCACAATTTTAAGGAAGAACAAACATTCTAACTTGTATTTATGCATATGACAAATGTCCCAAACGAACAAGCATACAGGTAAGTAACCGTTCCCAATTTTGATTGACAAGAAGTATTATCCAAGTCTATTCTCTTTTATCTTGGTTTCTTTTATTATTACTTGGTATCGTTTGATCGGGGCAACAAGAATGCAAGAGTTTTTATGTGAAGACTTGGAAGCAGGGCTAGCTAATCGGTATGGTGGCCACTCACTTGGATTGTTAGAAGGGAGAAGGAAAGAGGCGCTTCACGACTCCGCTCGCAAGCCGCCTACTGCTCGTTCACCTGCATTACGAACAGCTCGATCAATACCTTTTCCACTTTTCCAATCTCGGAATTGAAGTGCAGTTCAATGAACGAAAAATAATGAAAACCATCGAAACCGTTCAAGAAAAACAAGCAAATCCCAAAACCAACTTAAATCACGAAAGTAACAAGCGACATCGAAAAATGAGGCAATAAAAGATAGCAGCGGAGAGGTCCCTCCTGACTCTGCCGCTAAGTCGATCTCGGGGGCACGGTCCACTGAATATGGAAATCAATTCCGAAGAAACAAATCCATAACGAGGATGAGTTCTTAATTCAATCTATCCCGATCGAACGATACCGTCTTGTGTTTCTTAGCCGCGCTCTCCGTACCGGAAGAACGGGGCACTACATCCTACCCAACTAATTGGAAGTTTTGTCCCGAAACTTAAGAATGGGACCTACCGTTAGGGATTATTGCGTTCAGGACGGCGATCATGACTCAAAGAACAATCACGAACAGAATGGTTTGATTCACCACAGGCTAGGCATAAACCAAGTTTCATACGACATTTGTCGATTGCATGCCCCGGCTTTTTACAGAATTTACAGAAGGGCATTGTGTTCCCTTTGTGTGAACCACCGTTGTTTCATCGCTTTGCAGCGTTGTTTTCTCTCTCGTCGCTTTGGCGTTTATGACTGGATGTATGCACAGCGCCGGCAGGAACGTGAGGATAGTGTGGTCCAAGAGATAGGGCATGATTCATGACTTCACGCATTGTATGATACTGATGAACGACTACGTGCCCATGAATGGCAGGGCGCAAACCTCCTTCAAACCTTCTAGCTCGACTCGCTGCATCAGGTAAATAGGCCCTAGCGAATTTGGAGAGTCGGTTGAATTCGGCGGAGTACTCCTTAACTGTCATGCTGCCTAGCCTCAGTTGCACGAACTCGTTCTCCATTTGACATTGTACTGGAGGGGGTATAAACTCCTCTTCGAACGCGGCACAAAAAGTCATCCACGAGATCGCCTCCTCTCCGTGATCAAATTGGAGAGATCGTCGATGCACTTCCCATCAATCATGCGCATTGAGACGGAGCCGTAGTTGCGTGCAGGCGACACGCTTCTCTTCGGGGACCTCTAGCAGAGCGAAGTGATCTTCAAGTTCAGTCAACCAATCTAGAGCTACGACTGGGTCCTCAGTCCCGTTGAATGGGGTGTTGCAGACTTTCTTGAAGTGGCCAAAGTCGAAGGCAGTCACGTCCCTCGTCCTTGGAATTTGTGGCGTCTCTACTTCAAGCACGGGCTGTTCCACCGGAGTCGGCGCTCTTGCCGTGGAATGGTTGGAAGCTAAAGTCTGAATGATCTGTTGCAGGGCATCCACCTGCTTCTGTTGGACTGAGAATCGTGCTTCTATATTGTCTTGAAACTTGAGCTGACTCTCTTTCGCCCGCTTCTCGGCCCGTTCATAGCGAGCCTCGTCCCTTTGTTGGTTTGCCTCCAATATCTGCAACATTCGTTGGATGGGATCGATGCTTGGCATGGCACGCTGGCTCTCTGAACTTCCCAAAGTGCTCGAACTACTTTGTTGCCCTTGGGTTTCGTCCGGTGCTCGCGCTGCAGATTGCGCTGGAGCTATTCCTTCAAAAGAAGGTAACTTACATTAGGATCATAATGTATTATGGACTTATTGCATGAACGTATCTCATTTTGGCCTAGCGAGTTCAAGAGTTCGTACAGGAATTTGATCGTTAAAGGAACTTTTCCAGCACGAAGTCTAAGAAACTTTGAATCTGTGCTCTGATACCACTATGTCACGACCCGATTCCGTAGAATCGTTGAGGCGTTCCCCGAATCGTGACCGCCGTGCGGGCCTGGGGTTGCGCCCGCATAAGGCTTTAATGATTTGCATAGCAAGCACATATTCAGAGTACGCAGATAAATTGAAACACAAATTTGAAACATGGAAAAGTTCTCTTTATTGATAATGAACATCTATTACAAACTCCTGAACGTGTCAGTTAATATGTCGAACGGCTTACAAATGTGTTGACTCAAAATGAGATAGCAGTCCTGTATATTACATCCCTTTATAAACTTCAAAATATATAGACCTCCAGGCTGGAGGACAGCTTTGCCACGGAGCTGCATTTGTGTATGAAGAGTTGCAAGCTCTGGCTTCAAAATGCTTCAAGGGGCGCGGTGAAGATGTGCCAACAGCTGGACTGGATCGGGAAGACGACTTTGGCTCCTCGCTCGGTTCGCCTTGGTGCGGAAAACCTGTTTCAACGAGGGTGAGCATGCCGAAACATACTGGTGAAGGCGAGCTAACCGAACTATACTAATCAACACGTTGTTTTAATGAAGCATGCATGTTTTGGTGGGTTTCTAACTTGCCTTAGTTCATTTACAAGCAACAGTATATATGTATAATACTGAAATAAACTAGCCACCGTTTGGTGGATTTTACCTGCCCGTCTGGATCACCTGCACAATACTTACCATGTCTTCCCTGCCACGAAGACACAAGTTAGTTTGCAACAGGTTTAAATATACAGTGGATCACTGGCTAGGATGCCATAATGGACGATTTAGTCTTGAACGAGGATGGAATACATAGAAGATTCAGTAGTGGCTACAAACTATCCCGTTCAGATGCAGTAGACTACAGTGAGTTCCGTCCGGATCGGATCGGTGCCAGTGCCCCAGCGACCGTCCGCAGGAACCAGTGACCTTGTGCACAAGTTGTCCGTGATCAAATCGGTATTGTTTTATTAAGTTAACAGTTCATGCAGTTGAGGCAATGCCAGTTCAGGACAAGCAGTATTATGATTCAGTTGCATGGCCTCTCGATTCAGTATATTTCATAGCACAATTTTAAGGAAGAACAAATATTCTAACTTGTATTTATGCATATGATAAATGTCCCAAACGAACAAGCATGCAGGTAAGTAACCGTTCCCAAGTTTGATTGACAAGCAGTATTATCCAAGTCTATTCTCTTTTATCTTGGTTTCTTTTATTATTACTTGGTATCGTCTGATCGGGGCAACAAGAATGCAAGAGTTTCTATGTGAAGACTTGGAAGCAGGGCTAGCTAATCGGGATGGTAGCCACTCACTTGGATTGTTGGAAGGGAGAAGGAAAGAGGTGCTTCACGACTCCGCTCGCAAGCTGCCTACTGCTCGTTCACCTGCATTACGAACAGCTCGATCAATACCTCTTCCACTTTTCCAATCTCGAAATTGAAGTGCAGTTCAATGAACGAAAAACAATGAAAACCATCAAAACCATTCAAGGAAAACAAGCAAATCCCAAAATCAACTCAAATCACGAAAGCAACAAGCGACATCGAAAAATGAGACAATAAAAGATAGTAGCGGAGAGGTCCCTCCTGACTCTGCCGCTAAGTCGATCCCGGGGGCACGGTCCACTGAATATGGGAATCGATTCCGAAGAAACAAATCCATAACGAGGATGAGTTCTTAATTCAATCTATCCCGATCGAACGATATCGTCTTGTGTTTCTTAGCCGCGCTCTCCGCACCGGAAGAACGGGACGCTACATCCTACCCAACTAATTGGAAGTTTTGTCCCGAAACTTAAGAATGGGACCTACCGTTAGGGATTATTGCGTTCAGGACGGCGATCATGACTCAAGGAACAATCATGAACAGAATGGTTTGATTCACCACAGGCTAGCATAAACCAAGTTTCATACGACATTTGTCGATTGCATGCCCCGGCTTTTTGCAGAATTTACAGAAGGGCATTGTGTTCCCTTTGTATGAACCACCGTCGTCTCGTCGCTTTGTAGCGTTGTTTCCTCTCTTGTCGCTTTGGCGTTTGTGACTGGATGTATGCACAGCGCCGGCAGGAACGTGAGGATAGTGTGGTCCAAGAGATAGGGCATGATTCATGACTTCATGCATTGTACGATACTGATGAACGACTACGTGCCCATGAATGGCAGGGCGCAAACCGCCTTCAAACCTTCTAGCTCGACTCGCTGCATCAGGTAAATAGGCCCTAGCGAATTTGGAGAGTCGGTTGAATTCGG
This sequence comes from Iris macrosiphon, assembly GCA_036927795.1. Taxonomy (NCBI): domain Eukaryota; kingdom Viridiplantae; phylum Streptophyta; class Magnoliopsida; order Asparagales; family Iridaceae; genus Iris; species Iris macrosiphon. Next base: position 104,338,356 of record JAYESA010000016.1, on the reverse strand, counting down.
CGGAGTACTCCTTAACTGTCATGCTGCCTTGCCTCAGTTGCACGAACTCGTTCTCCATTTGACGTTGTACTGGAGGGGGTATAAACTCCTCTTCGAACGCGGCACGAAAAGTCATCCACGAGATCGCCTCCTCTCCGTGATCAAATTGGAGAGATCGTCGATGCACGTCCCACCAATCGTGCGCATTGAGACGGAGCTGTAGTTGCGCGCAGGCGACATGCTTCTCTTCGGGGACCTCTAGCAGAGCGAAGTGATCTTCAAGTTCAGTCAACCAATCTAGAGCTACGACTGGGTCCTCAGTCCCGTTGAATGGGGTGTTGCAGACTTTCTTGAAGTGGCCAAAGTCGAAGGCAGTCACGTCCCTCGTCCTTGGAATTTGCTGCATCTCTACTTCAAGCACGGGCTGTTCCACCGGAGTCGGCGCTCTTGCCGTGGAATGGTTGGAAGCCAAAGTCTGAACGATCTGTTGCAGGGCATCCACCTGTTTCTGTTGGACTGAGAATCATGCTTCTATATTGTCTTAAAACTTGAGCTGACTCTCTTCCGCCCGCTTCTCGGCCCGTTCATAGCGAGCCTCGTCCCTTTGTTGGTTTGCCTCCAATATCTGCAACATTCGTTGGATGGGATCGATGCTTGGTGTAACACCCCGTTCCGCTCAAGCGGACTGCCGTCTCAAACGGCAAAAGTACAGTTGTCCCGACCCGCTTTGCCTCGAACGAGAAGCAAAGGATATCCAGACTTGTCCCTACAGGAATTTTGGCTTAGGCTTTTAGAGGCTCGCTTGACGTATCGCTCTACCGAGGCGAATTATCGCTAAGGTGGGTGGCTACGGTGAACTTGTCTTTGCTTAGCCAGCACACATAAAATCTGGAATATTCATGCTAGTTGCTAGGTGAATCACCCCCTGCATGCTAATAAATCCGACGCACCTAGCTAAGGGAATAATCCCAACTTGTATTGCTTATGCTAGAACATGGAAATGAAATACTGCTTTTATGTACATATGTTCAGACCCTCGCATGCTGCCCTAGAACGTGTTACCCGGGAAAGTCCCTAACGATCTCGCTTCTCGGCTTACCTTCGGGCCCGAGCCAACGTAAATATTGTATTTATACAATGCATGCTTGTCTGCTTGAATGTTACCTTGTTTTCATCCAAACCCCCGGGAGACTACTAAGTAGTCGTTCCGTGCCTGATTGATCTTGGCAAGTTATTCACTGTACAGCAAACAAGATCCAAGTATCTCATGTACTCGTGTACTCGTGTTCCAGTGCACTCGTGTTCTCGTGTTCTTGTGCACTCGTATTCTCGTGTTCTCGTGTATTTCGTGATAATTGAAAGACCCAAAAGAAAGTGCATGTCGCGAACAACTCGGAAATGAGGTATAGTTCTACGGACGGTCACCGGGGCACTGGGGCCGATCCGATCCGGATAGAACTTCACATGTGGTCCCTCATGTTCGAGCGAGTGGTTTGTAGCACCTCGTGTACTTTCGTTGCTTTCCACTTTCCCGGGACCACATCACGTGTGTAGTCCATCGTGTACGGACAAGATGGTTTGTAGCGCATCGTGTACTTTGTTGCATTCCATCTTGGCCTTGGACTACTTCATGTACAATCCATCGTGTACGGGCGAGATGGTTCATAGCGCATCGTGTGCTCTCGTTGCGTTCCACTCTCGTCTGGGATTAGTCCTTTATGGCTTTGCCAGCGACTCATGTTCATATAGATAAGTCATCCTCGCTTAGCGGCTATCCGCGTGCGAGTCATTGCATCGCACCAAAGAACAACTGAGCACACCGAATACTGTCCCGTTCAACGACCCTCGTGTTTGCATATGCTATGCCCCTGAACGTTTATACTTGCCGTGCTTGAATTAACAATGTTTGCCTCAATGTTTGCCTTGGACAGGGAAGGAGATGGTAAGTTGGTAAGTCTCGCCGTGTTTCCTCTAACATCGTACGGCACACTGCCCGACACGTTAGGCTATTCAATACTTGCATGAAACTGATCCTAAGGCAACTAGAAAGACAACTTAATAGTTGTGCACGGAACCTGTATTACGTGTTTGGATTTGTCGAGCGGGCGAGTAGCTTCCCCACCAGTGCATCCAATGTACTGATAATCCACCAGTTTGTGTGCAGGGTGCGGAAGAACCTCGTTCGGTGCGGATGCCTCCTTCGTGCGTGCTAAGGCCAGGAGTTTCCTCTGAAGCCTTGCAACGGTGCGTCCAGGACTGAAGCACATATACAAGACATAATGTTGGAGCGTCGCCTGACCATCGCCTGTACATTCATTCCATAGTTGTAGCCACTTGGCACGCTTATACTGTTTCAGAGAGAGAGGCTTGAGCGACTTGTAATCTCGGCTATACGCCGCCTGTAACACTTGTTCATATCAATAAAGAGATTACTTTACTTTGTTTTAATGCTTCCGCTATATTGTCGACTCAGTGAACCTGTTACCGATCGCCTATGCGTTCATGACTCCGCTGCACTCGGACAATCTGTGCGACTCTGTGGCTTAGAACTCTTGCCGCCAGCCAATGAACGATGGCCTTGCACGGGCGTGGCTCACGCTCGTGCGGCATCACGCCCGGATGGGTTAAGCGATTGTTCCGCGGAAGCGCTGGCGAGGGTGATTTCCGCCTAGCGGGAATGGCCGATTACCTGCGGGAGATCGGGGCGTGACACTTGGCACGGCACGCTGGCTCTCTGAACTTCCCAAAGTGCTCGAACTACTTTGTTGCCCATGGGTTTCGTCCGGTGCTCGCGCTGCGGATTGCGCTGGAGCTATTCCTTCAAAAGAAGGTAAATTACATTAGGATTATAATGTATTATGGACTTATTGCATGAACGTATCTCATTTTGGCCTAGCGAGTTCAAGAGTTCGTACAGGAATTTGATCGTTAAAGGAACTTTTCCAGCACGAAGTCTAAGGAACTTTGAATCTGTACTCTGATACCACTATTTCACGACCCGATTCCGTAGAATCGTTGAGGCGTCCCCCGAATCGTGACCGCCGTGCGGGCCTGGGGTTGCGCCCGCATAAGGCTTTAATGATTTGCATAGCAAGCACATATTCAGAGTACGCAGATAAATTGAAACACAAATTTGAAACATGGAAAAGTTTTCTTTATTGATAATGAACATCTATTACAAACTCCTGAACGAGTCAGCTAATATGCCGAACGGCTTACAAATGTGTTGACTCAAAATGAGATAGCAGTCCTGTATATTACATCCCTTTATAAACTTCAAAATGTATAGACCTCCTGGCTGGAGGACAGCTTTGCCACGGAGCTGCATTTGTGTTTGAAGAGTTGCAAGCTCCGGCTTCAAAATGCTTCAAGGGGCGCGGTGAAGATGTGCCAATAGCTGGACTGGATCGGGAAGACAACTTTGGCTCCTCACTCGGTTCGCCTTGGTGCGGAGAACCTGTTTCAACGAGGGTCAGCATGTCAAAACATACTGGTGAAGGCGAGCTAACCGAACTATACCAATCAACACGTTGTTTTAATGAAGCATGCATGTTTTGGTAGGTTTCTAACTTGCATTAGTTTATTTACAAGCAACAGTATATATGTATAATACTGAAATGAACTAGCCACCGTTCGGTGGATTTTACCTACCCGTCTGGATCACCTGCACAATACTTACCATGTCTTTCCTGCCACGAAGACACAAGTTAGTTTGCAACAGGTTTAAATATACAGTGGATCACTGGCTAGGATGCCATAATGGACGATTTAGTCTTGAACGAGGATGGAATACAGCGAAGATTCAGTAGTGGCTACAAACTATCCTGTTCAGATGCAGTAGACTACAGTGAGTTCCGTCCGGATCGGATCGGTGGCAGTGCCCCAGCGACCGTCCGCAGGAACCAGTGACCTTGTGCACAAGTTGTCCGTGATCGAATCGGTATTGTTTTATTAAGTTAACAGTTCATGCAGTTGAGGCAATGCCAGTTCAGGACAAGCAGTATTATGATTCAGTTGTATGGCCTCTCGATTCAGTATATTTCATAGCATAATTTTAAGGAAGAACAAACATTCTAACTTGTATTTATGCATATGATAAATGTCCCAAACGAACAAGCATGCAGGTAAGTAACCGTTCCCAAGTTTGATTGACAAGCAGTATTATCCAAGTCTATTCTCTTTTATCTTGGTTTCTTTTATTATTACTTGGTATCGTCTGATCGGGGCAACAAGAATGCAAGATTTTTTATGTGAAGACTTGGAAGTAGGGCTAGCTAATCGGGATGGTAGCCACTCACTTGGATTATTGGAAGGGAGAAGGAAAGAGGCGCTTCACGACTCCGCTCGCAAGCCGCCTACTGCTCGTTCACCTGCATTACGAACAGCTCGATCAATACCTCTTCCACTTTTCCAATCTCGAAATTGAAGTGCAGTTCAATGAACAAAAAATAATGAAAACCATCGAAACCGTTCAAGGAAAACAAGCAAATCCCAACACCAACTCAAATTACGAAAGCAACAAGCGACATCGAAAACCGAGGCAATAAAATATAGCATCGGAGAGGTCCCTCCTGACTCTGCCGCTAAGTCGATCCCGGGGGCACAGTCCACTGAATATGGGAATCGATTCCGAAGAAACAAATCCATAACGAGGATGAGTTCTTTATTCAATCTATCCCGATCGAACGATACCGTCTTGTGTTTCTCAGCCGCGCTCTCCGCACCGGGAGAACGGGGCGCTACATCCTACCCAACTAATTGGAAGTTTTGTCCCGAAACTTAAGAATGGGACCTACCGTTAGGGATTATTGCGTTCAGGACGGCGATCATGACTCAAGGAACAATCACGGACAGAATGGTTTGATTCACCACAGGCTAGGCATAAACCAAGTTTCATACGACATTTGTCGATTGCATGCCCCGGCTTTTTGCAGAATTTACAGAAGGGCATTGTGTTCCCTTTGTGTGAACCACCATCGTTTCGTCACTTTGCAGCGTTGTTTCCTCTCTCGTCGCTTTGGCGTTTGTGACTGGATGTATGCACAGCGCCGGCAGGAACGTGAGGATAGTGTGGTCCAAGAGATAGGGCATGATTTATGACTTCACGTATTGTACGATACTGATGAACGACTACGTGCCCATGAATGACAGGGCGCAAACCGCCTTTAAACCTTCTAGCTCGACTCGCTGCATCAGGTAAATAGGCCCTAGCGAATTTGGAGAGTCGATTGAATTCGGCGGAGTACTCCTTAACTGTCATGCTGCCTTGCCTCAGTTGTACGAACTCGTTCTCCATTTGACGTTGTACTAGAGGGGGTATAAACTCCTCTTCGAATGCGGCATAAAAAGTCGTCCACGAGATCGCCTCCTCTCCGTGTTCAAATTGGAGAGATCATCGATGCACGTCCCATCAATCGTGCGCATTGAGGCAGAGCTGTAGTTGCGCGCAGGCGACACGCTTCTCTTCGGGGACCTCTAGCAGAGCGAAGTGATCTTCAAGTTCAGTCAACCAATCTAGAGCTACGACTGGGTCCTCAGTCCCGTTGAATGGGTTGTTGCAGACTTTCTTGAAGTGGCCAAAGTCGAAGGCAGTCACGTCCCTCGTCCTTGGAATTTATGGCGTCTCTACTTCAAGCACGGGCTGTTCCACCGGAGTCGGCGCTCTTGCCGTGGAATGGTTGGAAGCCAAAGTCTGAACGATTTGTTGCAGGACATCCACCTGCTTCTGTTGGACTGAGAATCGTGCTTCTATATTGTCTTAAAACTTGAGCTGACTCTCTTCTGCCCGCTTCTCGGCCCGTTCATAGCGAGCCTCGTCCCTTTGTTGGTTTGCCTCCAACATCTGCAATATACGTTGTATGGGATCGATGCTTGGCACGACACGCTGGCTCTCTGAACTTCCCAAAGTGCTTGAACTACTTTGTTGCCCTTGGGTTTTGTCCGGTGCTCGCGCTGCAGATTGCGCTGGAGCTATTCCTTCAAAAGAAGGTAAATTACATTAGGATCATAATGTATTATAGACTTATTGCATGAACGTATCTCATTTTGGCCTAGTGAGTTCAAGAGTTCGTACAGGAATTTGATCGTTAAAGGAACTTTTCCAGCACGAAGTCTAAGGAACTTTGAATCTGTGCTCTGATACCACTATGTCACGACCCGATTCCGTAGAATCGTTGAGGCATCCCCCGAATCGTGACTGTCGTACGGGCCTGGGGTTGCGTCCGCATAAGGCTTTAATGATTTGCATAGCAAGCACATATTCAGAGTACGCAGATAAATTGAAACACAAATTTGAAACATGAAAAAGTTTTCTTTATTGATAATGAACATCTATTACAAACTCCTGAACGAGTCAGCTAATATGTCGAA